>BLSH010146565.1:1460469-1485801 GCA_018402905.1 Glandirana rugosa
ACGCGTGCGAGTGTTATGAGCAATAGCACCGCCGATTAATTCAGTTAGTCATAAAGTGCCATGTCGTCTTTAAATTCTAAAAATAAGGGGAAGTGATCTGTTACTATACCATGCTGAATAGCTCAAACTAACAGGTGATTGGAATATAGGGTCAGTGGCATCTAGACAACACATATATGGGATGACAATACCTCAAGGCCATAGGAAGTCTGTTGACCCACCATTCACCTTGTAATAAACCATAATGATCTGCAATGGAATGTAATGTATTTTCTTGTATCAGATCTCTACCTTCTCAATAAACATTATATTTGAAAAAAAAAAAAAAAAAAATTATGTGCTGATAACATTGAAAGATAAGTATTCTAATAGGTTATTATAAATTATTACCCTTTGGTTTCCTACTTCCAAGGCCAGCCAGTTATCCCTGTGCCAGGTGCAATCATTCTAAATTTGAACTACCATGCCAACTTTGGGTGTAATCTTAAATTTCTGCTGTACCGTGAAATACTGATTGACTTAATTAGCCGCCACGATAACGAGTATTGTGAGCGTGCGCATGCCGCCGGAGGCGCTCTCGCGCACTCACTGTGTTCCGGGGGGGGCCAGGGAGCGGGTAGGGCAGACTCAATCGCCACTGGCTACCCGAGATCACCCCCCGGAGCGACAGAACGGAGGTCTGTGTATGTCTCCATTCTGACAGAGGGAGAGGGGCTATGATCACAGGCTTCCTGTATATGGGAGCAGTGATCACTCCCCTCCCCCAGCCAGCCCAGCACCCCATACAGTTAGAACACACTGAGGGAACACAGTTAACCCCTTAGAGCGCCCCTCCAGGTTAACCCCTTCACTGCCAATGACATTTACACAGTAATCTGTGCATTTTCATAGCACTGATCGCTGTATAAATGTCAATGGTCCTAAAATGGTCCGACATGTCCGCTGCAATACTGCAGTACCGCTAAAAATCGCAGATCGCCGCCATTATTAGTAAAAAGTAAAAAAAAAAATAAAAACCCCAGAAATTAATTCTCATCATCCGTAAACGTGGCAACTTTTGCGCAAACCAATCAATAATCACTGATTGCGATTTTTTTTACCAAAAATATGAGGAAGAATCTAAATCGGCCAAAACCGATGAAAAAAGATGTTTTTTTATATATTTTTTGGATTTGTATTTTAGCAAAAAGTAAGAACATTTTTTTTTTTTTGCAAAATTGTTGCTTTATTTTTATTTACAGCGGCGATCAGAAATGACGCAGAGGAGATCAAATACCACCAAAAGAAAGCTCTATTTGTGGGGAAAAAAAGGACACAAATTTTGTTTGGGTACAAAGTCACACGACCGTGCAATTGTCAGTTAAAGCGACGCAGCGCCGAATCGCAAAAAGTGCTCTGGTCCTAAAGGGGGAAATCCTTCCGGGGCTGAAGTGGTTAAGTGAGGTTCCCCAATATTATTAAATAGAATGGTACCACCTGGGAATTTCCATTTAGAACTGGATATTTTCTTCTGAATAAAGTCACTAATGTCTGCAGGTATAATAAAAATGATGCACTATTTTATATGTGCGCTAACATTCTCAGCACAATAACCAGCCGAGGGTAATTTTCTGAAATAATGAAATGCTCTTGGGGGAAAAATATTTAGAACTCCTGTGAAAGACACTTATTTTCCCCTTACTTCGACCTTTTCATATTACCAGTATAAAACCAAATGTACATTATAGTGCTTAAAATCAACATCGGCAAAGTTAAAAACCAATAAAAGTCTGGCCAACCACATAAATTTCCAGCAGGCCTCCTGCCCTAATGGCTTTTTTGTTTATTTGTTTGTTTTTTGCTTTATAAGGAGCCAGTCTAACCTAGACAATGTAATCTAACCAACGGAAATTCAAAAAGAATTGAAAAAAGTGTGCCAGAAATCTTTTTTTAAGAATAAATTATTATAATATGAAGAAATACTGATGTATTTAAAAAGTTTAAAAAAAAATAAGGTTTGTTCATATGCAAAATACACTTTTTATGTTAAAAAATGTAATGAACTGGGCAAAACTCAATTGTCTATGGTCGTAGATAAACCAGCCTTAGGGGAAAATATATCTCTAGTTTGGTAAAGTGTAACATTTTAAAGAGAATATATAATATATTTTTAGAGTGCTGATATTTTAATTTATCCCTGCAGTGATTATCTTTATACAAACTTGTGGCAAAGCTATAGGCATTTAAATTTTTAACCACTTCAGCCCCGGAAAGATGTACCCCCTTCTTGACCAGAGCACTTTTTGCGATTTGGCACTGCGAAGCTTTAACTGACAATCGCGCGGTCGTGCGACGTTGTACCCAAACTAAATTGGTGTCCTTTTTTTCCCCCCAGAAATAGAGGTTTCTTTTGGTGGTATTTAATCACCTCTGCGGTTTTTTATTTTTTGTGCTATAAACAAACAAAGAGCGACAATTTTGAAAAAAAACACAATATTGTTTTACTTTTTGCTATAATATATATCCAAAAAAAATATAAAAAAACAAATGTATTCATCAGTTTAGGCTGATATATATTCATATATATACATACATATTTTTGTTAAATAAAAATCACAAATGGCGTTTAATGATTGGTTTGTGCAAAAGCTATCTTGTCTACAAACTATGAGAATTGATTTATTTATATATATATATTTTTTTTTTTACTAGTAATGGCGGCGATCTTTGATTTTAAGTGGGACTGCGATATTGTGGCGGACAGATCGGACAGTTTTGACACTTTTTTGGGACCAATGACATTTATACAGCGATCAGAGCTAAAAATAACCACAGATTACAGTATAAATGTCACTGGCAGAGAAGGGGTTAAACTGTAGGGGGCGATCAAGGGGTTACATTTGTTCCCTAACTGTGTGGGGGTTGGGCTGGCAGGGACATGACAGATCTAACTGATCCCGATTACAGGGATCAGTAGATCACCGTCATGTCCCCTGACTCTGTAGAAGGCGACCCGCGGGCACACTCACGCAGCGCTGCCACAGTGCAGCAGTAAAAGTACGCAACGCCGTCTGGAAGTGGTTAAAGTGATTGTAAAGGCAACATTTTTATTTGCCCCCTACTCCATCCTCGCTGGCTGTGATTGACAGCAGCGAGAGCTAATGGCTCCTGCTGCTGCATCTCAGCCAATCAGGAGGGAGAGACCCAGGAGAGCCTCGGATCTCGTGCACATCGCTGGATCGAGATCAGGCTTCGGTAAGTATTATGGGGGGCTAAGGAGGGAGTTGCATACTGAAGGTTATTTAACTTCATGCATAGAATGCATGAAGGTAAAAAACCTTCAGCCTTTACAACTACTTTAAAGTGGTTGTAAAGGCAGAAGGTTTTTTATTTTAATGCATTCTATGCATTAAGATAAAAAGCCTTCTGCGTGCAACAGCCCCCCTAAGGCTGGGTTCACAGCATCCAATTCACTATAGCAGGAGATTTTGACCGGCTCTCTATGTAGCCGCTTCACATATCTCCGCTGCGCCTTTGGTGCAAATTTGCACAGAAGCCCTGTGCGTCTTTTCATCCATTTTAGGTCTGAATTCAGCCAAAAATTTGGGCTGAAATCGAACCTGAAATGGTGAACCAGGACGCACCGGGCCCCTGCTGGGAGCCGCATGCAACGATGGTGTGAACCCAGCCTTATACTTACCCGAGCCCATCATGAAAAGACTCTGTATGGGACTCTCCCTCCTGATTGGCTGAGACAGTAGTGGGGCGCTGTCAATCAAACTCAGTGAGCCAATGAGAGGAAAGAGAGAGGTCTGAACAGACACTGAGCTGCAGATCGTGCAAAACCACTGCACAGATCAGGTAAGTGCCCCCAAGCCCACCATTTTTGAAGCCTATTAGAGTCTCTGGCTCTAATCACGTGCTTCAAAAAAAACACCCCCCCCCCACTGGAATCCTTGCATCCAGTGCCCTGTATGTAGATCAGGGGGCTGGGCGCATGGATCCAGAGGAGGTCAAATACCACCAAAAGAAAGCTTGATCAAAGCTCGATCAAATACCACAAAAGAAATCATGCATGCGCCCCTAATGAAAGGGCCGCTACTGATGAAAAAATAAATAAATAAACAAAAATTCCATAAATCTATCCCACATTTTGTAGACACTATAACTTTTGTGCAAACCAATCAATATACGTTTATTGGGATTTTTTCCCCAAAAATATGTAGCAGAATACATATTGGCCTACATTTATGAAGAAATGTTTTACATTTTTTATTGGATGTGTTTTATGGCAGAAATTAAAAAATTATATATTTTTTTTCAAAATGGACGACTTTCTTTGTTTATTGCGCAAAAAAAAAAAACCACAGAGGTGATCAAATACCACCAACAGAAAGCTCTATTTGTGAGAAAAAAGGACACCCATTTTATTTGGTTACATTGTCACATGACCGCGCAATTGTCAGTTAAATTAATTCAGTGCCATATCGCAAAAAATGGCCAGGTCGGGGAAGGTGGGTAAATCTTCCGGAGGTCAAGTGGTTAATTGTTCTTTGCCTTCCATTTGCCTTTTTTTCAACACAGATTCTGCACTACAGGTCCTCTTTAAATCCATGAAATATCAAACAACATGACTACAGTTTATTTTTTTATTTTTTATTCTCTCTGTAAACCTTATCTTTATTTTAGCTAAAAGCCCATTAGTGTGAATATAAATCGCACCACAAAACAGGAATGTCTACATTTGAAATTCAAATTCACCACCATTTCCCTGTCTCACAACCTAACATTTTCTTCTCAAGGTAACCTTTTACTTGATTAAAAGTTACTTTAGAGAGGCCCACACAATATCGATCGCAAATATATTTCATAAGCCTTCTGACTAATAGCACTGTTTTATGGATAAAGTGCCACAAAAAAAGGGAAAATGTCTTATTCAGGGAAATTCAATAAAGTCTTAAAGTGTAAGTTCACCTTTACAGAAAATCTAATATTTAGATAATATAATTTAATAAATATAACCTTACACTGGACCCCATCCACACCCCACCCTGCCCCGCTGTACCAGATTGCCACGCTGTCAGACATCGAAAAGCCCGTTCACCGCTCTGAGGCTTTGAAACGCGTAATCTTGTGTTTGCATTACTTATCCAGTACGGATTACTGGGATCCTAATTGGTCAGCACCATCACATGGACTGTGCTGACCAATCAGACGACATCTAGTGCATACTGTCAGTGCTGTGAGGAGAGGAGAAAAAGCTGCAGTGACAGTTAGGTCCCATACACACGGCATGTTAAAAAAATAAGCTGTAACGTCGGGACCGACGTCAGGAAAAAAATCTGCGTCAAAAACGCGGTTTCGTCTGCGTTTTGCATCGGCGTTAATGCACGTTAGAGGGCGTCAGTGCTACGTCACGTTTTGTTTTAAAAAACATTCCTCTGCTATTTTTGAACATGAAAACTCCGGTTAACGTCGCTACGGCGTTAATGCGCGATAATAAGCGTTAGTGAACGTTTTGTCGGCTCAGCGTCAAAAACGACATACTGCTGCAGCTTCAGAACGCGCTGGCCGTGGGCTCTGCTTTCAGCTCACAGACGCTGATGCTATCTACAGCTCAAAAAAGTCAGCATTTGTATGGGGCCATTGAATAACATGGAGATCTGCAAAAAACGCTTAAAAACGCGTCGGTAAAAAACGTCTGTGTGTATGAGGCCTAAAAGTGACACAGTGCCGTATTGCAAAAAAATGGCCTGGTCATGAAGGGGGGTAAACCTTCCGGGGCTGAAGTGGTTAAGAGGATCTTCAGTCACTAGAAAAAAAAATAGAAGTCAGCAGTTAGAAATACTGAAGCATTTTAGGCTGGATTCACACCAGTCCGGTGCAAATTCCAGCTCGGTTAGAAGGACAGGCGCCTCTGTTCACTGCGGAACAGCTTATCAGCTGACCAAGGAGGGGAGGTGCAGTGAAGAGGGGGAAAGAATCCCCGTTCAATGCGGAATACATATGCAAATCAGATGCGTTCCCATTGAACATAATAAGCTGGGAATTCGCACCACACTGCACAGAAAACGCACACATTTTCTGTGCAAATCGGACTGTGAAGGCACTGCACCTATGTGAACTGGACACATTGAAATCAATGTGTTTTCAAGTGTCCTGTGTACACCGCATCCAATTCGCATAGGTGTGAACCCAGCCTTAATAAAAGAACATTTATCTGTCTAGAGATCTAGCGCCGTCCTCACTTGGCGGCATGTTTACTGTGGAAAGTTGGCTGTGACTCCTTGTGGCTTCCCACTGTGAATGTGTGAGTTGCAGTGCACTTTGTGGATGGTCCTACAGCCTCCTGGGGCCTATGACCAAGATGTTGCGGGCAGGGAACTTCCAGTGGAATCACCTAGGCCCAAGTGGGAATGGTACCTGCCAAAACTAGGGACCCTCTTACCCCCCTGAAAAAAATAAATTGCCAATAATGATGGGGGGGGGGGATTCTTAAAAGTGGAACTTCCCATTTAGGGTGAAGTTCCACTTTTAGTGCAGTATAGGAAACCGGCAGTAATTAAGACTAGCTCTGAGCTGGTGTACAGTGTTATGCCAGCGCTCAGAGTGGGGCACCTCTGTGTTGGGACTTTGGGGTTGATTTACTAAAGGCAAATAGACTGTGCAAAGTGCAGTTGCACCCTGTAATTGCAGTTGCTCCAGAGCTTAGTAAATGAGGTAAAGATTTACTTTGTAAAGATTACCCAATCAGGTGCAGAGAGAATTAAATAGACAGCATGTTTGCTTGCACATGATTGGATAATGGAAGTCAACATAACTTCTGCTCATTTATTAAGCTCTGGGGCAACTGCACTTCGCAAAGTGCACAGTCTATTTGCATTTAGTAAATCAACCCCAATGTCTCCTCTGCAATAGAATACACCGACCTGCCTGCTCACCGTGTTCCCTGGCATGAAAACTGAACTATGCACGTGCAGCTCAGCTTACATCACTGGCACAGTCCTTGTGTGCCGGGATGACTGACTCCTGTGCATGTGCAAGAGCAACATCATCCTGTGCTGGCCAATGACCAGAACCTAGAAAATGATACCGGCGGCAGCGAGGAATGGGACCCATTGAAGGAATAGCTCTGTTTTAATGCTTCTCATACTCTTAAGCACAGTCAGTTTTTGTGTTAAAGAAAGATTTGACCCCTGAGGCTTCTCCTGCCCTCCAACCTAGGACTTGGGTGGGGTGGCACTCATCATCGCCATCTAGAAGTGATTGAGCAGCTTCACAGCCCCCCCGATCGCTTCCACATAGCCAGGAGCCGAATGTACAATTTTAAGATAATTGCACGCACAAAAATTATATTAACCCCATCAATGCGCTTTTTTATTTTATATATATATATATATATTTACTTATTTATTATTATTTTTTTTGTTATATTTTTATTTTTTTATTTACTTTTTTATACCTTTTAATGGCATGACATTTCATTGGCAGCAAAAGGGTTCATATGACCAATCACACAGGCTCAGCTTACTATCATGGCACCGCTAAGACATCCCCTGGCAGCTATGGAGGAGTTCAGACATGAAACGATTCAATCGTATTGGTGGTGTGCCGCTGCCATCGGTAATTAAAGCTTGGCTCTGTCACAGCACCTTCACACATAAGGACCAGGCTGACCTCTCATATAAAAATCCACGTTGCACTTTGTTACCATTTTTATTGAGATAAAGAGCACAGAATAAACCGAGCTTTACAATGCAGCTAACAATTAGGAGCAAAATGTGTCTTTAGTTCCATTTTTAGTTTTTACACGATTCCCAAATACCTGACAACAAAGAACAATTGAGAATGATTTTATGCATTTAGTGCAGTTGCCTGCAGCTGCAAATTGCCCAGAGCACCAAGAAATCCATTATTTTCCATTGCTCTGGGAGAAGCAAAACTGGCTACTTCTGCACGTTTCCTAAAATGACACCGTGACATGTTATTAGTATGGACCAAAAAAAAAAAACATTTGCAGCCTCGTAAGGTAGAAGCTGCCAAGAAGTAGGAATATACCTACCAGCACTATAGATTTCTAGCTGCAATGTAAATAAGTGAATGGATTTTTCTAGCCAGAGGTGAACATATCCTACTTATTAGTCACAAAGAAGGACTAAGCCTGTATTACTCCTAACTGCAGCTGAAACAATTTTTTTTTATATATAGAGTAGGGAATGGTTAAAGTGGCACTAAACTCCGGTTTAAAAAAAAATATATACAGTTGTGCTCATAAGTTTACATACCCTGGCAGAATTTATAATTTCTTGGCCATTTTTCAGAGAATATGAATGATAACACAAAAACATTTCTTTCACTCATGGTTAGTGTTTGGCTGAAGCCATTTATTATCAATCAACTGTGTTTACTCTTTTTATATCATAATGACAACAGAAACTACCCAAATTACCCTGATCAAAAGTTCACATACCCTGGTGATTTTGGTCTGATAACATGCACACAAGTTGATACAAAGGAGTTTGAATGACTATTAAAGGTAACCATCCTCACCTGTGATCTGTTTGCTTGTAATTAATGTGTGTGTATAAAAGGTCAATGAGTTTCTGGACTCCTGACAGACCTTTGCATCTTTCATCCAGTGCTGCACTGATGTTTCTGGATTCTGAGTCATGGGGAAAGCAAAAGTGATGTCACAATAGGTGATAATGAAAGCGGGCGGGTGTTCAGCAATCCTGGCAGTGAGGAGACCTCATACATATATGGTTACGGGCTGAGATTTGAGGAGGTACACCCATCCCTGAAAGTCCATACCCCCAGACAACTAGACAGGGGAATCACTTCCCTATACCCCGCAGAAGGTGATATCTGCCTGCCTATGTGACCTGGCTAGAGATAGCGCTCCATTCGAGTTGGTAAGAGTACCTATTGCCTATTTTACTCAGAGGAGGTGCAGCACGGTGTCTGGTGGTGGAACTCTGTTGAACATTTCTATATTGGACTTATACCTGGAAGTCTGGAACTATTATTATTTCTTTTCCCTTTTCCTTTTTTGGACCACTGTTTTTGGATCACTATTGACTTCCTTTTGCACCTATTCATATTACTATATCACATTATCAACCAATCACTATGAATATCCACTGAGGAACTTTCTATTTAGTCACTTTGGACTGTTGCCTTGAACATTGATATTTTCTTCAATTTATGTTTTTTATCCCACATTTATTTTAGTTCGGGATTTGTATATTCACGCTAGCATGACATGTCATATGTTTTTGGTCTTGGCTATGTTATTATCACATGGTGTGTTGCTGCTAACTATTGCACACTATATACTTTAGCGCGGTACTAATTCCAATTTAAATAATGTAAAAGTGGTGTGGTCTAGATACGGTTACTAACATAAACAGGTCTGTATAAGGGACTGGTCAGAGTTTACAGAGATGTAACCAAAAGCAGGGAGAATTAATAGGCCATTAGGCTTAGCCTAATGACAGCAAGAGTATGGAATGTAGAATGGCTAACTGTGTGTAATCTGAAATTGCCTACAGCTTTGAAGAGGGGGAGGATAAGAAGTAGGGGGGAGGAGAGAGGAAAGGTGGTCAAAGGAAATGGGTCAGGGTCCCGGAGGTCTATCGGATGGGGGCACATGGGAGAAATATATTGCAAATGATGAAAGGAGATCAGCACAGCAGCAATAGTGTAGTGTCAAAGTTTGGAGGTAGTGTTCTAGCCATGGCTGCCAGGTCTTACAATATTTTGTGACCCTGTCTTGCGGTACAGCTTCAATATTATTGTTGATTATTACTTGTGTCACCCTGTTTTTAGTCTTAATAAAGTATGTAATCTTAACTCAAAAAAGTCCCTTCAATTGCGCTCAGCCTCCTCCGAATCTCTAAATTCCCTTTTTTCTGCTGTGCCCTTTTGTTAGAGGGTGGCTACAATCGTTCTGCATGGTCCCACTGTACGTAGGAATGTAGCCACCCTCTCTTGCTCCCGAGATGGACTATGGACTATGGGATGTGTAGTGTGCCCACAGCAGTGCCTATGAACACGACTAAGTTACAAACAAAAGGGAAGGTTTAAGAGCTCATAGAGAATGTTACAAGGAGGCCTGAGAACATAGCAAAGAATGATTTAATGAAAAATAGATTACAGGGCCATTAAAGTGGTTGTCAACACGTGACAACCACTTTAACCTACAGTTAAGCCTATAATAAGGTTTACCTGTAGGTGCCCTGCATATCTCCTAAACCTGCATGGTTCAAGAGCTATGCAGTGTACTAGCATTGCCGACGTCATTCATCACATGCGCAGTGAAGAAACGGCCTCCGTGCAGTTTCTTCACTGAGATCGTGCTGTGACTGGCGGTTCCTGCGCGGGAGTGACGTCATGCGACTCCGGCCAGTCACGGAGCCGGAGTCGCAGCCCCAGAAGGAAGGGCTGAAGATGGACGCCCTTTGATGACGTCATTTATGACGAAACATGTCGGGCGGTCCTACGCATTGACGAGTACGCGTCCCACGTGACCTGACAGCACGGGCAAAATATTCTGAGCCGGCGTTTTTATTGTTCTATGCGCTATTTTATCTTCTACTATGTGAGTAGCCATTTGGCACATGTGTGTTTTTATTCATTAAATGACGGTATTTCACTATTTGGAGCCTTCTTTTTCCTTTAATATGCTGAGGTGATTTTACCAAATATCTCCTGTATCCGGAGCTGCTGTCGTCATCTCTCCCCCTAAGCTTGCAGAGGCTATCTGCCTGCCGTCTTTGTTTGCCTAGAGATAGGTAAGCATTTACCTCTGGTAAGAGTTTTTACATCTAGAGTGTGCGGTGACACCGGAAGTTAAATCAACCTCTGCACTTGGTGGAAGAATTTTACACTGTATTTTTGATTACTACATTTTTTCGATTCACTGGATTAGTTGATATCAATGCACTTTTTGGACTTTGCACTTTATGAACTTTAACACATTTATTGTTATTTCTAATTGATTTTTTTTTTTGCACATGTCACTTTAAGTGTTTTGGGTGATTCCATTTCATTATTTTGGTTTCTCAGTTTATAAATTTTAGATTTAGGTTTTTTATATGCACTTCCTTTTTGCACAGGCTATTTCATGTGGATTCATTTTCCCATGGCATGTGTTTTGATTTTTCTGATTTCATTATTCATGGCTATAGAGTGGTGTTTTAATTATTATTATTTTTATATTTTTTATTTTTAAAAAATCTAGGGTTGCGCAAACGTCGCAGGCTTAGTTTGCAGGTAAGTGACACATAATGGGCTGCTATGCGATGCATAGTAGCCCATTATGCTTCTACTTTCCAGGGAAATATAGAGGAAGTAAACCCAATCAGGGTTTACGTCCTCTTTAAGTGGTGGATGTGCATGGATTATTTTTTGGAGAATAAGGATATTGTTTAGTGTTGCTTTAAATCTTCTAACCTTGTTTTGTCCCACTGGGGAGATTTCCCTCCATTCCTTAATCTGTAAACACAACAGGAAATAAGAGGAAATCTTTCTCAAGTGAGGGAAATGCCCCCTCTATTCCTGTTCTGGTGACAACTCAAAATGTTGGATTTACTCTCACTTTTAGTTTTGGTAATGATGAGGACAATTAAAAACAGCAAATTTCTGCAACAGGGACACCTACAATAATAAGAATCTGACAAGGGCTATAACTCCTCACCACTCCAAAAATAAACAACGTGTTGGATTTACACACTTTGACCGCTTGCTGACCAGCCGCCATTGGCTCTCCTGCGCAAATCGGCGTAGCTGTACGGCGGCTTGTGCAGGCAGTTGCAGGCGGGAGACTTGATGTCTGCTGGTGACCCATGATCGCCTTCTACAGAGGCAGAATGGGGATCTGCCAATGTAAACAAGGCAGATCCTTGTTCTGTCAGGGGACATGACAGTGATCTACTGTTCTCAGTGATCGGGAACAGTGAGATCTGTCATGTCCCTGCCAGCCCCCACACAGTTAGAACACACATAGGGAACACAATTAACCCCTTGATCACCCCCTAGAGTTTAACCCCTTCCCTGCCAGCGACATTTATACAGTAATCAATGGCTATTTTTAGCTCTGATCGCTTTATAAATGTCAATGGTCCCAAAAAAGTGTCAAAAGTGTCCGATCTGTCCACCACAATATCGCAGTTCCTAAAAAAGTCCAGATTGATTCCATTACTAGTAAAAAATAAATAAATAACAAAAATGCCATAAAGCTATCCCCTATTTTGTAGACGCGATAACTTTTGCGCAACCCAATCAATATACACCTATTGCGGTTTTATTTTCCAAAAATATGTAGAAGAATACATATCGGCCTAAACTGATGAATACATTCTTTTTTTATATTTTTTTGGGATATTTATTATAGCAAAAAGTTAAAAAAAATGTTTTTTTTTTCAAAATTGTCGCTGTTTGTTTGTTTGTTTGTTTGTTTATAGCGCAAAAAATTAAAAATGCAGAGGTGATCAAATACCACCAAAAGAAAACTCTATTTTTAGGAAAAAAGGACACTAATTTTGTTTGAGTGCAATGTCGCACGACTGCGCAATTGTCAGTTAAAGTGACGCCTGATTATTAAGGGGGCAAATCCTTCCGGGGCTGAAGTGGTTAAAGGCACATTTCAATGTTGGCAAAGAAATTTAACACAGCATATACAATTGCTATCTTTTGTAGTTAAATAATGTTAAAAATGATCTTTTTATTTTGGTCTACAGCTGCTGTAATTTTCAAAAATGTGAAAAAATGCAATGCAATATGGCAGCCTGGAGGCGTTCTTTACATTTCTGATATGCAGAATGCCCCCAGAAATGTAATTTTTTCTGCTTTTGTGTGATTGGCTCACTGATTCTCCCAGAAATCTGCATTAAGATACAGGTCAAGTTTTTGGCATCTCCCTCAACAGACATTCCACATTTGAAAGGGTTTGTATACTACAGAGATGCAGACCCTAAAGTCTTGCTTATGAGATCACTAAGGGCTCATGCACACTACAGCTTCATTTTTTTGCCAAAGCTCCTAAACGCAACTCCATAATCACCTATGTGTTCATGTACACATAGGATTTTACCAGAGTTTAGAAGCTGCTGCAGTTAGGGGAGGTTCAACCTCCCTCAACATCCCTCTCCTGAAAGTGGAAGAATCGCATTCATGATAGGAACGTTTTGACCACCTGTTTTGCATTTGCCTTTTCCCGCGGTCAACCTAGTCTGTGTGTACATGAAGCCTAAGTTTTGTTTAGGTGATCACCTCCTGCTCTCTGGTTCCCTCATCACCTCCTCCCATTTTCGCCTGCAGGATTTCTCCCGAGCCTCTCCCATCCTCTGGAATTCCCTACCCCAATCTGTCAGACTGTCTCCAAATCTATCCACTTTTAGGCGATCCCTGAAAACATTTCTCTACAGAGAAGTCTATCCTGCCTCCACCAACAACTACACTTTTATTTTATTCATCAACTCATCCCCAACAGTTATTACCCTTTGTATCACTTGACCCTCCCTTCTAGATTGTAAGCTCTAATGATCAGGGCCCACTGATTCCTCCTGTATTGAATTGTATTGTAACTGTACTGTCTGCCCTCATATTGTAAAGCGCTGCACAAACTGTCGGCGCTATATAAATCCTGTATAGTAATAATAATTATGCTGAACATAGACCTTCTGATTCAGTAATCAGTCTGGTAAGGACATGGTAAAACAAGCAGCTATTTCTTCACAATGGTAAGAAACAGCTATAAAGTTGTTTAAATCCCTGCATTGTACATAGATCACCCAGAGGGGATTTCTTTTTTTTGTTTCTTTTTCTCAACAAAAGTGGAGTTACACTTTAAAGCCCTCTTCTGGTGCTTTTTATGGGCTGAGAACTCATTAGGACAAAAAAAAAAAAAACACAGCCAACCTTAACATGGAATGTGTTGCCTTAAAAATGAATGACACCACAAGAACGAATGCATGACATGACAACGTAAATGTGTGAAAGGGTTCTAAGGCTGAACACACACAATAGTCTAGATGGCACTGAAGATAAATGTATTAAATGTAATTTAACACACCTTTCTTATTTGTTAAAACTTAGTTCCCATAGTTCCTTTCTACATCAGTTATTTTAACCACTTGCCGACCATCAACCGCAGGTTGACGGCGACAAAGTGGCTCGATATCGCAAACCGCCGTCATACGACGGCGGCTGCGATATCATGCACTGTGAGCGCGCGCCACCGGAGGTGCACCCGCACGCTCACTGTGTTGGGGGGGGCCAGGGAGCGGGTGCGGTGGACTCGATCGCTGCCGGCTACCCGCGATGCCCCCCCCCCTGCACTGAAAGAATGGAGGTCCGTGTAAGTAAACACGGACCTCCGTTCTGTGAGAGGGGGAAGGGCTGTGATCACAGCCTTCCTCTACATGGAAGCTGTGATCACTTCCCTTCCCCAGCTAGGGCAGCCCCCACACAGTTAGAACACGCCCAGGGAACACAGTTAACCCTTAGAGTGCCCCCTGCAGGTTAACCCCTTCACTGCCAATGGCATTTACACAGTAATCAGTGCATTTATAGCACTGATCGCTGTATAAATGTCATTGGTCCCAAAAAAGTGTCAAAATGGTCCGACATGTCCGTCCCAATATCGCAGTACCGCTAAAAATCGCAGATCGCCGCCATTACTAGTAAAAAATAAAAAAAAATGAAAACCCCAGAAATTAATTCTCATCATTTGTAAACGTGGCCACTTTTGCGCAAACCAATCAATAAACACCAATTGCGATTTTTTTTATCACAAATATGAGGAAGAATATAAATCGGCCAAAACCGATGAAAAAAAAATGTTTTTTTGTATTTTTTTTTTTGATTTGTATTTTTAGCAAAAAGTAAGAAATTTGGGTTTTTTTGCAAAATTGTCGCTCTTCTTTTGTTTATAGCGGCGATCAGAAATGACGCAGCGATGATCAAATACCACCAAAAGAAAGCTCTATTTGTGGGAAAAAAAGGACGCAAATTTTGTTTGGGTACAACGTCGCACGACCGCGCAATTGTCAGTTAAGGCAACGCAGTGCCGAATCGCAAAAAGTGCTCTGGTCCTAAAGTGTGAAATCCTTCCGGGGCTGAAGTGGTTAAATATAGTGTGCAGCAGTGTACAGTCTTGACTTCATTAGTGACCATATGACTTTTATTTACAATAAAACTACAAACATGCAATGTGATGTTGAAGGATCGCCAGTAGGTATACAGTGTTAATAATTCTAATAATAAATACTAATAATGTTATTATTCATAATAATACTACAGTTAATAACAGAGTATTAGACATGGACTGACCTTATAAGTTTCCTTTGGTACTGCTGGTGAATCACGCACAAGCTAACAATAGAGAGCTAGAAGTGTTTTTAATGTGCATTGTGTGTATTATGTGAGCCTGACTTGTAGAAGGGCAGCAAAAAGAACGTGAAAAGAGGTAATTTGTCTAAAGCATTTGCTGAAAAATAACCGCTTCTCTTAATAAAAGTACAATGATTTTCAGTACTTGGCTGCTCATGCAAATAAATTCATCTCAATGTATATTGTATTCATTTTGTCAAGGTCTACAAAACCTTGAGCCCAAAATCAGCACCATCTGTCATAAGTCTAGTTGAGAGTCTCTTAAAACGTGATAGATAGATAGATAGATAGATAGATAGATAGATAGATAGATAGATAGATAGATAGATAGATAGATAGATAACAAGCCCAGTCACAACTGAAAGTAAGCCCAATCACAAATAATGTTCCGTTTTGATTAAATACGGGCAAGCTGAGCCTGCTCTATAAAGGCTGTTGGAGAAAAGCTTTATACTCACCTCTATGGCAGACCTTGTCCCTTACCTTACCTCAGTTTCAGGGCTGCTGCCTCTATCATGTCAACAGTATTCAACACTTGTGGGAGTGTCAAATGCCTGTGTCGCCTTCCATGTAGGATGGTTTCATCCCCTTGTAGAAGCTGTAGCCTCCAGAATGGTGGGAAGGTGGGAGACAGTGGACCACCAGAGAGGTGAGTATATGGCCTCATACACACGGACGTTTTTTGACGCCGGCGTTTTCTGGCATTTTTTGCAGCTCTCCATGTTAGTCAATGGCCCCATAAAAATGCCAAAGTTTTTGAGCTGTAGATGGCGTCGGCTTTAGTGAGCTGAAACTAGAACCCACGGCCAGCGCGTTCTGAGGCTGTACATTTTGGCGTTTTTTGATGCCGACGTCGCAAAACGCCAACTAACGCCAACGAACGCCAACTAATACTGTACCGGCGTTAACCGGCATTTTTTGACGCCAACGTTTTTAGGTTGAAGAATAGCAGAGGGATGGTTTTTTTAAAAAACGCCTATTGATGCCGACGCTCACTAACGCTGATGCATAACGCCGAAAAACGCTGATTTTTTTCCTTTACGTCGGGCCCGACGTTTTGTTTACTTTTTAAGAACCGTCCGTGTGTATGAGGCCTTAGAGTGAGGTTTCATCTTTTTTTTTTTAGTTGGTTTAAGCACAAGAACTAATGGGGTGCTAGATTCAGATTTTCTTAGAATTTCTTAGAGTCACTGAAATTGTCACTGGGCACAATTGCTCTGGTTTGCCAGCACTCCACAAAACACGGACACCCCTTAGAAACAGGGTTGAGAATGCACATACAAACAGTTCAAGGAGAGCACCAAAGAAATGTCCAATAGTCTGAGATTTGTAATGATTGAATTTCTTAGCAGAAAAAAGGGCCTTTGCTGCCTTCATTAACACCGACTCCTGCCCTACTGAAATTGTTCCAAGTAGTAAATTCCAGATGGTAGCTGCTTACCCGAGTTACCCGGTTAAGCACAGTCAAAATTCATAAGCCCTGATAAAGTGTGATTAGCCCACAAAACACATAGGCTTTTTAAGCTATAAATCTATTTTATCATGAAAAACCTTGGAATCTAGGACATTTGTTTGATGCTCTCGTTGGACTGTATGTTTAAGGGTCAGTTTAAAGGCACTTTTGTCAATATATACTGATTATTCACACAAATGTAGATATTTATAGGTATTTTGGGAAGGGGAGCTTTAGAGCTGGGTATTATTTCTGCATTGTAAGTATGCCAAGGTGTACAAGAATTTCCCCCAATAAAGGGGGGGGGGGGTGAAGATATTCTGGTTTTCTTCTTAGTAAAAAAAAAAGATTTATTTGAAATGTGCAGTATGTAAAAAAAACCTTTAAAATGTCTAATGGCTATCAAAGCCACTTCATTAGGTATGGTGGATTCTCACTTCAATAGTTGATGATATGGAGCCTCTGTGCAGGTGTAGATAGTTCTAGATTCAGGCCATAAGCATGTTCTTTATATAAGAATCCCACATCAAGTGCAAACTCCTATTATAGAGTGAGCTTACCCCTTAACCTCAGCCCTTCTCTAGATATGATGATAAGGAACCTCTGGACAGGCGTAGACAATTCTGGAGTTGAGTCACAAGCATGCTCTTTATCTAAGATACTCAAGTCCATTGCAAGCTCCTATATAGAGAGCGAGGTTTACCCCTTGACTCTGGCACTCTCTAGAACTGATGATAAGAAGCATCTCCAGATGTGTACAGAGTGTCAGAGTAGGGTCATAAGATGCTCTTTATATAATGTATGTCAAGTACAAGCTTCTATATACAGACTGAGTTTACCCCTTGACGTTATAACTCTCTAGACATGTAGCTGTTTCAGAGCATTGTTAATATTGGAGTCCAAGAAATGAGATAATAAGACTGCCCACCAACATCCACATACAAAATATCACTTTCATTTCCATTGATCCTTTCAAAAATTAAGGAAGAGAGTAGAATTAAAGTTAAGTTATCGTACAGTTATATACTATTATGTGCGGGTTAAGCATGTGGAACCAACAGCATTGAATGTTTAAAAAAATGTAACAATTTGTTGTCTAGGAATTAATATTTTGTTTTTATTTGCTAGAATGCCATGACCATTGGCGGATAATACATTTCCCGAAGAAGCCCAGCGGGCAAAACATGTTGGGATTTTGTCACCGTCTTGAAATCTAGCATCATATGTAATAGGTCATGATTAGAGTTGAGCAAACCTGAACTGTAAAGTGACCCGGACCCGAACCCGGACATTTGAAAAAAAGTCCGGGTTCGGGTATTTTATCCCGCCTGTTGAATAGCTGCAGGGCAGCCAATCAACAAGCATTTCAATGGGTTGCCCTTAGAAGCCATCACAGCCATGCCTACTAATGGCATGGCTGTGATTGGCCAGTGCATCATGTGACCCAGCCTCTGTATAAGCTGGAGTCACGTAGTGCTGCATGTCACATGCTCTCAGACTAGTGTAGGGAGAGAATGCTGCCGGCGCTGTGAGGGACACATTGCAGATCTAATAACATCTCATCCTGCATTACAGAACTATCTGATTCTGGACTAGGTAGAAATAACTACTACTGCTTTGAGGGACAGATTGCAGATCTAATAACATTTCATTCTGCATTACAGAACAATCTGATTCTGGACTAGGTAGAGATTACTACTACTACTGCTTTGAGGGAAAGATTGCAGATCTAATAACATCTCATCCTGCATTTCAGAACAATCTGATACTGGACTAGGTAGAGTCTACTGCTTTGAGGGACAGATTGTTATTCTAAAATCATCTCCTACTTCTATAGGGAGAGGTTCCTGCTGCTCCTGTGAGGGATAGAGTATTGTTCTAAAATCATCTCCTAGTGATATAGGGAGAGGTTCCTGCTGCTCCTGTAAGGGACAGATTATTGTTCTATAATCATCTCCTAGTTCTATAGGGAGAGGTTCCTGCTGCTGCTGTAAGGGACAGATTATTGTTCTAAAATCGTCTCCTACTGCTATAGGGAGAGGTTCCTGCTGGTGCTGTAAGGGACAGATTATTGTTCTAAAATCATCTCCTAGTTCTATAGGGAGAGGTTCCTGCTGGTGCAGTAAGGGACAGATTATTGGTCTTTAATCATCTCCTAGTTCTATAGGGAGAGGTTTCTGCTGTTGGGGTGAGCGGTGCATTTCTTGCACAAAAATAAAAAGTGCGTCTACGTTGCTGTTTTCCAAAAAAAAAAGGAGAAGAATTTATTATTCATTTTTTTTGTATTAATAAATAGTGCTACATAGTACATTTGTGTGCAGAATAAGGAGAGTGTCAAATAAGGGACGTGGTTGTGGTGCTGCTGGTGCTGCTGGTGTTGGTGGTGTTGGTGAAGCTCCTATTGCAAGGAGAGGACGTGGTCGATCTGTGCCAGCCACACACACAAGTGAAACAACTTCCTCAGGTGCGAGTAGCAGACATAACCTTCAACATTATATGGTAGGCCCGATTGCCGCTCAACGAATGGTGAGGCCAGAACAAGTACAGGCGATAGTAGATTGGGTGGCTGACAATGCCTCCAGTTCCTTCACATTGTCTCCCTCCCGGTCCCTTGCTGAAAGCTCAGAGTTGGCACCTGAACCCCATGGCCATCTGTCTTTCACCTCAGCCCCTTGTAAATTAGCCAAGCAATCTGAGCCCCAAGTTATGCAACAGTCTCTTATGCTTTTTGATGACTCTCCTAGTGTGCTTTCCGTGGGCCATCCACATAGCCCTGCCCCAGAAGTGGAATACATTGAGTGCACCGATGCCCAACCACTTCTGTTGCAGGATGAGGACAGGGAAACACCAGAGCAGCACATCTCTGATGATGACGAAACACAGGTGCCAACTGCTGCAGCTTTCCACAGTGTGCAGACTGACAAGGAGGGCAGTGGTGAAGGGTGGGTGGAAGATGATGTGGAGGAGGATGATGAGGTCCTAGACCCCACATGGAATGAGGGTCATGCGAGTGACGTGTGCAGTTTGGAGGAAGAGGTGGTGGTCGCACAGAAGCACCAGCACAGCAAAAGAGGAAGCAGGTTGCAAAAACGGAGCGAACATCCTCTAGACAGTACGGCTGCTACTACCCACCGCACCCAGGGACCTAGCCCACCAAAGGCAGCTCAAAGGCATTCCCCCGCGTGGCAGTTCTTCAGACAATGTGCTAATGACAGGACACGAGTGGTTTGCACGCTGTGCAATGATAGCCTGAAGCGAGGCATAAATGTTCAAAACCTGATCACAACCTGCATGATCAGGCATCTAAATTCAAGGCACAAGCTGCATTGGAATAATTACCTCAAAATCCAAGAAAGGTCTCGGACTCCTCCTGCTTCCTCTTCTGCTGCTGCCTCGGCCTCTTCCTCCACCTCTACAGTGACAGTGTCACCTGCCACCCAGCAAACAGACGATGTGACAGCAATGCCACCATGTCCGCCACCGTCCCCAAGCATTTCCACACGGTCCCATGAAAGCTCTCCATCTTCCAAACACTGGAGAGAAAGAGGAAGTACCCCCCTAACCATCCCTGGCCCTGAATGCCAGCATTTCAAAATTCCTGGCCTTTGAAATGCTGTCATTCCGTCTGGTGGACACGGACATTTTTAAAAACCTGATGGCGGTGGCTGTCCCACAGTATGTGGTTCCCAGCCGCCACTACTTTTCCGTGCGAGCCATCCCTTCCCTGCACAAACAAGTCGGGGACAAGATCAATTGTGCACTGCACAACGCCATCTGTGGCAAGGTCCACATAACCACTGATACGTGGACAAGTAAGCATGGGCAGGGACGCTATATCTCGCTAACTGCACACTGGGCAAATGAAGTGGCGAGTGGGCCTGAGCCGGCTAGCCATTTGGAGCATGTCCTTCCACCACCAAGGATTGCAGGGCATTGCTCTTTACCTCCTGGTGCCTTCTCCTCCTACTGCGCTTCCTCCTCTACCACCTCCTCATCCGATCAGTGCAACACCTTCACCACCAACTTCAGCACATCCAGCAGGCTGTTTTAAAACTGATATGTTTGGGGGATAAACCCCACACTACACAGGAGCTGTGGACGGGCATTGAACAACAGACCGATGAGTGGTTGTTGCCACTGAGCCTCAAGCCCGGCCTGGTGGTGTGCGACAATGGGCGAAATCTCGTATCGGCTCTGGGCCTAGCCGGTTTGATGCACATCCCTTGCCTGGCGCATGTGCTGAATTTGGTGGTACAGAAATTTCTAAAAAACTACCTGGATATGTCAGAGCTGCTGCAGAAAGTGCGGGCTGTCTGTGCACACTTTCAGCATTCTCACCCAGCTACTGCTCGCCTGTCTGCGCTGCAGCAGAACTTCGGCCTTCCCGCTCACCACCTCCTATGCGACGTGCCCACAAGGGGGAACTCCACCTTGCACATGCTGGAGAGACTGTGCGAGCAGCAGCAGGCAATAGTGGAGTTTCAGCTGCAGCCCGCACGAGTCAGTCACTCTGTGGAACAGCACCACTTCACCACCAACGAGTGGGCCTTCATGCGAGACCTGTGTACCATATTGCGGTGTTTCGAGTACTCCACCAACATGGCCAGTGCCGATGACGCTGTTCTCAACATTACTATCCCACTTCTCTGTCTCCTTGAAAAAACACTTTGGGCCATGATGGAAGAGGATGTGGCACAGGAGGATGAGGAGGAGAAAGAGAGGTAATTTCCACGGTTATCAGGCCAGTCATTCACAAGTGGCTCGGAGGGTGGGTTCCTGCACCAGCATAGGCCAGGCAAAAAATATTCAAGCCAGGGCACAGTTCTCGAGGATGAGGAGGGTGAGGAAGATGATGAGGAGGAACCACAGCAGGGTGGCACCCAACGCAGCTCGTGGGCATCACTGGTACATCACCTCCCACAGAGGACAGCTTGACTTTGCCTCTGTGCTACCTGGCACACATGAGCGACTACATGCTGCAGTGCCTGCGCAATGACAGCCGAGTTGCCCACATTGTAACTTGTGCCGATTACTGGGTGGCCACCCTGCTGGATCCCCGTTACAAGGACAACGTGCCATCCTTAATTCCCTCACTGGAGCGTGAGAGGAAGATGCGCGACTACAAGCGCACCCTGGTAGACGCGCTGCTGAGGGCATTCCCAAATGATACCGGGGGCTCAGTGGAAGCACAAGGCGAAGGCAGAGGAGGAGGAGAAAGAGGCCGCCAACGCAGCTGTGGCACCGCCAGCACCTCAGAAGGCAGGGTTAGCATGGCCGAAATGTGGCAAAGCTTTGTCAGCAGCCTGCCACAACAAACAGCACCACCACCTGATAGGCAAGGTCTTAGCAGGAGGCAGCATTTCAGCAACATGGTGGACCAGTATGTGTGCACACGCCTACACGTACTGACTGATGGGTCTGCCCATTCAACTTCTGGGTCTCCAAATTGGGCACATGGACTGAGCTTGCCCTTTATGCCTTGGAGGTGCTGGTCTGCCCTGCAGCCAGTGTATTGTCTGAACGTGCGTTTAGCACGGCAGAGGGCGTTATCACAGACAAGCGCAGCCACCTGTCCACAGCCAACATGTACAAGCTAACGTTTATTAAAATGAACCAGGCATGGATCCCACAAGATTGTCTGTACCTTGTGCAGAATAGACATTTAAACTGGCCTCACACAGCCATTGGTATACTATTTTTTTTAATATGCCTCAATATTTTGGGGGCTACCCCAATTAGAAGAAACCAAACAAACAAAAAACAGTGTTGGCTACCTCCTCCTCCTCCTCCACCACCGCCACTTCCACCTACACTGCCACGGTCATGGCCTAGTCAACCTCTAGGCTCCTACTCCACATCCACCTCCTCCTCCCATTTTTATTTTTTTTATTTGATTTTAAGTTATTTCCCTATCCCATTTTTTTGTAGGGCACTTGTCCTACTCTTACCCCCATTTTATTTCCTTTTGCAGCCCTCTAGCACTTTCCAGGATTTTTTTACAGCCATTTTTGTGCCGAAAAGTTCGGGTCCCCATTGACTTCAATGGGGTTCGGAGTTCGGGGTCAAGTTCGGGTCAAGTTCGGTAACGAACCCGAACTTTTTCGAGAAGTTCGGCCGAACCCACCGAACCCGAACATCCAGGTGTCCGCTCAACTCGTCATGATTGTATATGGTTTTATATGGACTCTAAAATTGTAACCTATTTTTTAATAAAAATATTTGATGAAATACTGTCGTTCAGTATGATGCACCTGAAAAGTTCCAATATTCCTTTTTCCAGTTTTGCCTAATTATAAGGGATGCGATGCTACAATCTAATAGTGATTCACCCACACTAATCTCCATTTGATAGAAGTAAAAAAGCAATATCAGCTGTACAAACATCCTAAAAAAAAACAACAGTATCTTCAGGAAACGGCTAATATTAGAATGCTCAGAAATCATCTACTCAACAAGAAAACCGCCCTCTCCAAGTGTATTGGTTCTCAAATACAAATGAAATCATCTGTAAAGACTGCCATCCAGTCTGATTAGGAATGAGAGTCTTTTCAATACAGCAATTTTCTGAATTGTATTTTTTACTTTTCATTGTAATAGATATTTTTGCTTTATTGTTTCAAAAATGCAGCATAAAAATGATTGTAACTATTAAAGTCAATGACAGCCTCTGTATACAATGAGGAGGTCTCCGTGTCATCCTTGACAATCATGCGAGTCTGTAAAGTCAGAGAACCATAGTGAGGTAGTGCTTTCTCTACAGTCTAAAAAAGACACTCAAGTGTCCAATTTGGCAGTCCACCAAAATTTAATTACAATCCAATTCAAAGCACAATCAGAAATTTCTTATCCCATAACCTTGTTCTCTATATCACATGCTAAGTATTTATTTAATGAATGTTTATGAATCCAGAGGGATTGCTTCAATTATTTTAGATTTTTAGCACATATGCAGAACTGATTTAAATGCCTAGAGAGGTTGTACAACATTTTCATTGAGGAATCCAACGAAGAACATTGTGCTTCGTTTATCAGTGTCTTTTCGGATTGTCTGTGTTTTCTCGAAGCAGCCCAATTGGGTTTAACTTTAAATCTACTCTGCAAAATATTCCTTGGAGAATCAACATTTAAGTCTGCTTGTGCCTAAGGCGCTGTACAAGCAATTTTTATAAAATGCCTAGGACTGGGATCTAGTGAGAATTCATCATCATTTAAGAGGGCTAACAGATTCTCATTGGAATGGACAAGCTTATTCAAACGTCAACAGTTGGAGGCCATGGTTTGGCCAGCACAGCAGGAGAGAACCTCCAAGCAACAAATAAAATCATTACATGAACAACATTTTTTTATATCCAGGAAGCCCTGAAACTAAAGCTAACTGAAGCTAAAATTAGAAAGTCTTCTGTTTAGTATAACCTTCTTTGCTCATAGTGATGCCTGTAGGCAACAAAAACATTTGATCTTGGTTGTACATGGCCATGGTACATGAACTAGCATCCTGCACTCCTGTGACCCATTTTCAGCAGACAGCAGGCTGAAGTCCACTGTCTGCTGACATCACAGAGCTGGCCCAGGCTGTGGCAAGTTTGCGACAATGGAGTTGGGATCTGCCCACATGCCTGGACTGGCACCTGGCTCAGCCTCTCAGCAAGCCACAGCCCAGCACTCCAGTGAGGAGGGGGCAGAGCAGAGAGCACTGACTCTGGGAGGTTCTCAGTGTTAGAGCCAGTGGAGGACATGATGCTGCATCCAACTAGGTAAGTATAAATCTGCAAAAACACCAAACCCCTTACTTCTCTTTTAATGTGATTGACAGACTGCATTGCATGTCTATTTTACCCATGCCAACACTTTAAGTGTTGGTATATTCAGTAAGCTTGGCAATTAACACTTGCAAAAAACAAATTAATAGCAGCAAAATTAATATTAGTTTACATGGTGGCTTGGTGTACGCAAACATTTCCAGGATGAAATATCAAAGTTCCCCTGGCATGTGGATCCATGATAAATTATAATGTTTGACTACAACGTGTCTTCAAATCATGTAATTTCATGTGATATTTATATAATTCATTGCCAGCCAATTTTTCCATAACAAAGGTCTTTATGGTTCTCAGAAATGCTAAATGTAAATGTATGCAAATGTATTTATTGAAAACTTGTAAATGTACTGCTATCTTTTCTTTGAGGTGTGATAGTCATTATGAGATGCTAAGCATGGTGTCCCGCCTACAACTGGCAATTAGCATGATATGTTTACAGATGCAAAATAGATTTGCTCATTCCTTCCAGAGCTGAACAGATGTAAGTATTTCCAGCTTGACCTCACAGACATCTCAATCTCCATCATTTTGGCTCATCCGCCTTGCAACTTTCAGTGAATTAAGTAAAAGGATTTGGCCACAAATATGATATGAGGTCAAACGCCTACGTGGCAGCAACTTGAGTTGGATGGATGGTGTCTATAAAATGTTTGCAGATTTTCAAGGAAATTTACAGGGCATTGTAAT
>BLSH010146565.1:1485811-1521512 GCA_018402905.1 Glandirana rugosa
GTAAGGTTACTCTTAGACAATCGGGAGAATTTACTACTATTTAAGAGTGATCTAGGGTCAGGATCCGTAAAATATTTTTAACGAACATGTCGCGGAATCTGTGTTCGTCTGTATTTACAACTAAGAGGTTCCTTATAAAACGTCTCATCTAAATTTCAATTTGGGTTAACCCGACGAAGCTCTTTTGTGTCTGTTAGGCTTTTCTGTATTTGCTTCGCGTTACAAGAAGTAACCTAAGGAGTTACTTTTACAACATTTTGGAGAGATCATCTCAACTCGCTTGTGGACCTTCAAGCCCAAGACGACCAGGTCCGTGCGATCGTTCGGGTTCCGTCCGGACCCGGACCCGGACTTTGTCACGAAGTTCGGACGGACCAGCAGAACCCGAACTTCCAGGTGTTCGCTCAACTCTACTAGAGAGGTTTTACAACATTTTCATTGAGGAATCCAATGAAGAACATTGCGCTTCGTTTATGTCTTTTCGGATTGTCTGTGTTTTCTCGAAGCAGCCCAATTGGGTTTAACTTTAAATCTACTCTGCAAAATATTCCTTGGAGAATCAACATTTATGTCTGCTTGTGTCTAAGGCGCTGTACAAGCAATTTTTATAAAATGCCTAGGACTGGGATCTAGTGAGAATTTATCATCATTTAAGAGGGCTAACAGATTCTCATTGGAATGGACAAGCTTATTCAAAAGTCAACAGTTGGAGGCCATGGTTTGGCCACCACAGCAGGAGAGAACCTCCAAGCAACAAATAAAATCATTACATGAACAACATTTTTTTTATATCCAGGAAGCCCTGAAACTAAAGCTAAACTGAAGCTAAAATTAGAAAGTCTTCTGTTTAGTATAACCTTCTTTTCTCATAGTGATGCCTGTAGGAGACAAAAACATTTTATCTTGGTTGTACATGGCCATGGTACATGAACTAGCATCCTGCACTCCTGTGACCCATTTTCAGCAGACAGCGGGCTGAAGTCCACTGTCTGCTGACATCACAGAGCTGGCCCAGGCTCGGGCAAGTTTGCGACAATGGAGTTGGGATCTGCCCACATGCCTGGACTGGCACCTGGCTCAGCCTCTCAGCAAGCCATTGAGAGCCCGAGCCAGCTGCTCCTATCCCCTCCACAGCCCAGCACTGCAGTGAGGAGGGGGCAGAGCAGTGACTCTGGGAGGTTCTCAGTGTTAGAGCCAGTGGAGGACATGATGCTGCATCCAACTAGGTAAGTATAAATCTGCTAAAACACCAAACCCCATACTTCTCTTTTAATGTGATTGACAGACTGCATTGAATGTCTATTTTACCCATGCCAGCACTTTAAGTGTTGGTATATTCAGTAAGCTTGGCAATTAACACTTGCAAAAAACAAATTAATAGCAGCCAAATTAATATTAGTTTACATGGTGGCTTGGTGTACGCAAACATTTCCAGGATGAAATATCAAAGTTCCCCTGGTACGTGGATCCATGATAAATTATAATGTTTGACTACAACATGTCTTCAAATCATGTAATTTCATGTGATATTTGTATAATTCATTGCCAGCCAATTTTTCCATAACAAAGGTCTTTATGGTTCTCAGAAATGCTAAATGTAAATGTATGCAAATGTATTTATTGAAAACTTGTAAATGTACTGCTATCTTTTCTTTGAGGTGTGATAGTCATTATGAGATGCTAAGCATGGTGTCCCGCCTACAACTGGCAATTAGCATGATATGTTTACAGATGCAAAATAGATTTGCTCATTCCTTCCAGAGCTGAACAGATGTAAGTATTTCCAGCTTGACCTCACAGACATCTCAATCTCCATCATTTTGGCTCATCCGCCTTGCAACTTTCAGTGAATTAAGTAAAAGGATTTGGCCACAAATATGATATGAGGTCAAACGCCTACGTGGCAGCAACTTGAGTTGGATGGATGGTGTCTATAAAATGTTTGCAGATTTTCAAGGAAATTTACAGGGCATTGTAATTAATATGGGAAATGTAGCATGATGCAAATATATGTTTCTAATGGTGGCTTTAAGAGACAGAAAAAAATATCCTTCAATCAACTTTATTGGGTTTATTTGCATTGCTAGTTCTTTGATATTCAACGTATTCTTATAACTAGAACTTTTCTTAAAGTGTAACTAACGGCAAACCAGGCCTCCCTAGGGAAGATTTTTCTTCACTTCCTGTCCTATAGCCAATACAGGAGCCGAGATATCGAGCAATTGTGCTGCAAGTTTGAAAACTATTGCTAGACTTCCCAGGCTTCACAAGTTTGTTGCACAATTGCAGCAAGTCCACATTGCATGACTTCAGATCTACTTTCTTTGCAAACATTCTGCAAGTCTGCTGCAAGTTCTGGTTCAGTTATGTTGTACAATAGTCATCCCACCACAGGGGTCACTGTGACTGAATTTTCATGCTGTAGACTTGCAGAGCTCTTGCTGTAGACTCACCACTGCAACTTTGCTCTTGGTAGAAACATGCCACGGAAATTTGCTACAAATTGGAAAAGTGTCAACTAGAACTTGTGCTTCAAGTGCTCTGCAAGTGTACAAATTGCCAGTGAAAATGTGAAGCAAGTTAACAGACTTACAATTCAACACTGACACAAATTTGTGGCAAGTTATCCTTGTTATTTGGTGAAAGAATATCCCTCCAAAGTGTGGGAATCCCAGGATGCCACCAGGGTTGCCAGAAATAGTATCCCCATTGGGAAATTTCCCCTCAGGACAATTAGAGAGGGTGGCACAGAAAGCAATGACGCTTGACAGATATTCTAATACCTCTCCACTCTATCCAAAACTCAAAAACGTTTTATATTTGGTTACACTTTAAGCTGGCCATAGATGAGTAGAATTTCTAATAAAAATGCTTAGAAAAATTAATTTCTGAGAAAGTTTAATTTTTCTAATCACAGGTGGGTCAAATTGATGGAACCATAGTTTAGGAGAAAATTTGAAAAATCAGGATGGAATTTTTTTCTTGAACAAATATAGTTCTAAGAATGTATGTGTTTTTCCTTCAATGAAAATTTTTGTACAAATTTTTGAAGGCATTTCCCAATAATTTTTGTTTGAAATTCTATCCATCTATGGGCAATTTTAGTTTTAGATGGATTGGGGGAGAGCTAAAAGCCATCAAGATGATTACTTTTTTATGTCTGTGTCATGTTGGGAAGATTTCCTTTAACTTCCTGTCCTGGAGACTAAACATAAAAATGCTACAAAGTGAGGAGAATTTCCATCATGGACAGCTGGCACTGGTTAAGGTGTTGCCATTAGAAGACTTACCTATTGGGGAGATTTTCTTTCACTTCCTGCCCCAGAGACTACACAGAAAGTGAAAAAAAATCCTATAAAGTCAGGAGAATTTCCACCTTGAACAATTGGCACTGGAAAAAGGGTCCCCATTCGAAGACTTACCCTCACCTGTTTTTATAAAAACTCATTTTGGTTTTCTCATCACTTTCTGTCTCAGTGACATAAAGCTCTAGCATTTGTAGCTTTGTATTATCTGTATACTGATTATTGACTATTAGGTGGATATAAAAACAAATTAAATTATAAAATAATATTTTTTTGGCTTGAAGTTTGTTTGTTTTTTGGCCATTTTGTGCTTTTTATGTTCAAGTTTAGGAGTGGTTTGTGTCCTCCTGACACAGCTGCTTACCTGACTCAGTTTGGGCACTAGCCATGTGCTGTTTGTTTCGTTCTGCATTAATATTCAGACAAATTTTACACTATTTAGAGATTTAGATATATCTGAATACCCAAATTACAGTATAAACAAAGTTTACTGAATGCTCCGAATAACTAAACGAAATTTGTCAAAATTTCCAAAATTCAAATTGCGTTTCGAATCAAATTTTACACCGGATTCCATTCAAATTTGAACTGTAAACATATTTCTGAAATTAAAGACTGTGCTATTAATACCATTTGAAAATAATGTTTTTTTGTTATGCTGGAGGTGATTTAAAGAATCATTGTAATCATTTGATGAAGACTTTTTTTTTGTTTGTTCACTTTGCCGCATTCGAACTGAAAAAAATATAACATTTTACATTCGACCGATTCAAAATGTATTGATTTTAATGTTTTGAATAGAAAAAAATCGGTAAATTCAAAAAAAATTTGAAAGAAGACATAGAACGAATTCCAAATACGGATTCCAAATAGTAATTGAACACCCAAATTTACCTAAACTAAATAACTGGATTAACTAATCTAAATGAAACAAAACAAATGTTTTCATCATGCACATGTTTATTAGGCACAGTCAAAATTCATAAGCCGTGATGAAGTGGGATTTGCCCCCAAAACACATTGGAGTTGATTTACTAAAACTGCAAAATCTGGTGCAGCTCTGCAAACAAACCAATCAGCTTCCAGTTTTTTTTTTGTCAAAGCTTAATTGAACAAGCTGAAGTTAGAAGCTGATTGGCTACCATGCAGAGCTGCACCAGATTTTGCACTCTCCAGTTTTAGTTTATCAACCCCATTGGCTTTTTCTGCTATGAACCAATTTTATCATTAAAAACCTTGGACTCTTGGGAATTCTTGTTGGACTGTATGTATAAGGTGTTCCTGTCCCAGAATTTCCTCCTCCAAAAAAGAACTGCCAGGATATGGGACTGAAAGTTCACATTTTTAACAGGAAAGAAGAAAGGTAGGGAGGAATAAAAAAAATGGAAGGAATTGTGGCTGGAAAGGTAGTTTAATTCTTCCTAGGGTCTTTCTTATTTATTTATTGCAGAGGTTTTTTTGGACTTTATGAGACTGGGAGTCTAGGAGGTCTTTGAATAAGGCTTAAGACAAACATCTTCACCATATAGGGCGGGCAGAGGACTTTGGACTCCAACTAGGGACCACCAGCAGCACAAGGGAGATGTCTCAATAAATACAAGTATTGCCCCTTAACCACTTGCCGACCGCCCGCCGCAGCGTGACGGCGGCAAGGCGGCTCGTTATTGCGAACCGCCATCACAGGACGCCGGCCGCGATAACTAACATTGTGAACGCACGCGTGCCGCTGGAGGCGCGCTCGCGCGCTCACTGTGTTCGGGGGGAGCCAGGGAGCGGGTAGGGCGGACCTGATCGCCGCCGGCTACCCGCGATGGCTCCCCCGCACTGAAAGAACGGAGGTCTGTGTATGTAAACACAGATCTCCGTTCTGTTGAAGGGGGAAGGGCGATAATCACAGGCTTCCTGTATATGGAAGCCGTGATCATCCCCTTTCCCCAGCCAGGGCAGCCCACATACAGTTAGAACACGCCCAGGGAACATAGTTAACCCTTAGAGCGCCCCCTGCAGGCTAACCCCTTCACTGCCAATGACATTTACACAGTAATCAGTGCATTTTTACAGCACTGATTGCTGTATGAATGCCAATGGTCCCAAAAAAGTGTCAAAATGGTCCGACATGTCCACTGCAATATCGCAGTACCGCTAAAAATCGCAGATCGCCACCATTACTAGTAAAAAATAAAAAAAAAAATAAAAACCCCAGAAATGAATTCTCATCATCCGTAAACGCGGAAACTTTTGCGCAAACCAATCAATAAACGCCAATTGCGATTTTTTTTTTTTACCAAAAATATGAGGAAGAATATAAATCAGCCAAAACTGATAGAAACTAATGTTTTTTTATATATTTTTTGTTTTGTTTTGTATTTTATCAAAAAGTAATACATTCTTTTTTTTTTGCAAAATCGTCGCTCTTCTTTTGTTTATAGCGGCGATCAGAAACGACGCAGAGGGGATCAAATACCACCAAAAGAAAGCTCTATTTATGGGAAAAAAAGGACGCCAATTTCGTTTGGGTACAACGTCGCATGACTGCGCAATTGTCAGTTAAAGCGACGCAGTGCCGAATCGCAAAAAGTGCTCTGGTCCTAAAGTGGGAAATCCTTCCGGGGCTGAAGTGGTTAATGAAACTCAGGCTTTAAATAAAGCAGAAGGTTGAATTGTAGAATTTCAGAAAATGTTCTTGCTTGTTGACTGTACAGTAGTGACCAGCAATGCACTCTGCAGTAGTGTATAATATTTCTCCTTACAGTATATATGTTTAGTGCACATGCTGAGCACTGTTCTATTCTTCTGTCCTTTCTGACTACATTAATCAATGTACTTTCCACAAGGCCGGTATACACGGCTCCTAAACTTCTCCCCACCTGTCTGATTAAAATCGTCTGACATTTAAACAAATGCTTTTAAGGGTTCGTTGACTAAGCCTTGATGGCTTTAAATTGATGGGTACAGAGAAGTTGAAGAACAGGGTCTACAACCTGCAAACACGCGTGGGAGCAGTAATAATCTACATGTTTGGGAAAGTAAGCAGCGAAAGTGCTTATCAGCTGATCATTTTTTATTTTTTTTATTTTAGATGATGATGATGTGCTTTTTCTTCCACAGATGAAGAGACTCTTAAAGTGAACTTGTCACCACCGAAAAGGCCAACAATGCTATGAAGGTGTATAATCTTGAGATTTATGCCTTAATCGTAATATCTTTTTCTTTGTCCTTGTCCACCCCTGGAACTGAAAACAGGGCCATGGCACCAGGGGAAGGCTGGCAGCCTTAGGCCTGGGGGGCAAGTCCAGTCAAGTGGCCCACTGAATCAGCTCACCATCCATGCCCATCTGGTTTTAGAACGGATATTGATGTTATGAAGCAAGAAAACTATGATACAATGTGGTAACATAATTTAGGCCTCATACACACGGACGTTTTTTGATGCCGGCGTTTTCTGGTGTTTTTTGCAGCTCTCCATGTAAGTCAATGGCCCCATAAAAACGTCGGCGTTTTTGAGCTGTAGGTGGCGTCGGCGTTAGTGAGCAGAAAGTAGAACCCATGACCATCACGTTCTGAGGCTGTAACGTTTTGACGTTTTTTGACGCCGACGCCACAAAACGCCAACAAACGCCAACTAACGCCACCGCCAATATTGTACCGGCGTTTTCCGGCGTTTTTTGACGCCAACGTTTTTAGGTTGAAAAATAGCAGAGGGATGATTTTTTTTAAAAAACGCCTATTGACGCCGACGCTCACTAACGCTCAAAAACGCCGATGCATAACGCCGAAAAACGTCGACTTTTTTTCCTTGACGTCGGACCCGACGTTTTGTTTATTTTTTTAGATACGCCCGTGTGTATGAGGCCTTAATGTTAATAGCAACAAAGGAGGTTTAACAAAAATAATGCAGCAATGCAGTGCCTATCAGCTTAGCCTCATCAGTGCCCATCAATGCAACCTGATCAGTGCCCATCAATGCAGGCTCGCCAGTGCCAATCAGCACAGCCGGCCCTGGGTGCCCCCCCTCCCCCTTTGCCTGCAGTTAGTTGGTGGCTGCGCCCCTGGCCCCTGCTTCCTTCCTCCACAAGAAGAAAAAAGTGGCCATCAGCCATTTTGAATGTAAGGTAGGGTGGCCTGGGGGGCAATTGCCACCCTGCCCCCTGGCCCAGCCCTCCCCTGCATGGCACCTACCCAAGACCAGAGATCAAAAGGATGGTTTGGAAACCCACAAAGCCTTGTTTGATCCCTCTTGCTATAAGGCAAAGGGGTATCAACGCCATCTGGTAAGTGCAGAGCTTCTCCTCACTTATCACACGTGGTGCATTTCTTACTGCCCCTTTGTTTGGAATCACGTTATTTGTTGGAACTTCTCCATCAATTGAATGTTAAAGACTTTTTGGACTTTTTTCTTTTTTCTTTTTGATACAAGTTGTCATTGTGTTTGATATTCAACCATTATTAATTGTCTGATGGAATTATATGTATATTTTAATTGTGCTCATAGGTTCACAAGGTGGTGACAGATGTAATTAACAAGTGCTGTTTTATTTTGCATTTAGTTGCAGGTCAGCACTAAGCCCCACTCCTTCCTGTCACTAAAGCCTCGTACACACGGGACGACGATCGCACGTACGATCACGTTGACTCGTATGTTGGCTGTTGTATGCAGCATACTGACTGCACTACACGATCGTACGGCCGGGGAAAGAACGTTCAGGTGCATGTAATTAGCATCCAGCCGTTCCTGACTTTGGGCATGTGTGTTTTGCACAATACAACTTGTTGTACCAACTGCTCTGTACACACGATACAACGGTCGTATGAGAGCTTGTTGGTACGACCAAGTTTTCTAGTCTGCTCATACAACTCCCTTGTACGACCGTCGTATGTTCGACTGTTCTAATCGCGCATACGAACGATCGATATCGCATACAACGGTCGTGAGTACGACCTGTTGTATGCGATCGTCGAACCGTGTGTACGGGGCTTAAGTCTCACCTCCATTGACCTGTCACTGAAATTATGGTTAAACCCAAAAATGTAATATATTGCAGCTTACTAATCATTAGATGTGGTGGCTGCATTCATTTTCTTTGGCTTTTTTACCTGTTTTCACCTGGTGATCTGGCTAGTAACTCACTTTCTGTATTAGAGTGCCTATGCTCTGGGTGAAGGAGCACAGGGGGCACCTTTGGACAGCAGCATTGTCAGTCTGGGGTAGGGGAGTGTTAGACACACTAGCAGATTTAAATATACTAACTCCAGCTAACACTGCAATTACACAAGTAGTTATAGCAACACTTTTTTTCCTTTTGAGATAAAGGCTTTACATGAATAAATAAAAGATGATCCTTGTAAGCACCCCTGTCAGTGTTAAAGGAGAAGTATAGCCTAAGCTTGTCTAGTTGTACTTCTCCTGTGGATCACAGGAGTGCAGTTTGTTCTGCACTCCTGTGGCCAGTTTTTAGCAGGCAGCGGGCTAAAGCCTGCTGTCGGCTGATGTCACAGAGCCGGTTCAGGCTGGGGCACGATCGCGACAATATGGTTGGGATCCGCCTACAACCCTGGACCAGTACCTGACTCTTAGCCACTGAGAGCCTGAGCCAGCCACTCCTACTAACCGTGTGATGCCATGCCTCTGATACAAGCGGTGACAGTATGGGTGAGCACAATGTTATGGATTCAACTGTGAATCTATGCCTCTCTCTATGAATTGAACTGTGTTTTCTCATGGTCTGATACATTATTTTTAATTAGTAGAAAATTGATGAAAGAGCGGAAAGATCCTGAGGAAGCAATCTTTGCGAAACGTCGATCATATTTCCCACGCTCTCAACCTGTTAAACATACTGTTTGTTGTTTACATGTATATTGTATATATTGGATATTGCACATGTTTTGTTTACCATGTCTAAAATGTTTTTAACCATGGATCAATAAATGCTTGGTTTTAATGCAAGCAGTGGCATCATTGTGTTCATCTTAGACAGCAGTCACTCCTTTGAAGTCCTATTGGTATTCTCCCGATGGAGCATGTGTCTCATCTGGAATATCCTGTTGTTTTTCTTTCCTATGTACATTGATATGTGGATGTGGATGGGACTGCCGCCTCTTAAACACTGACCACCTCACCTTATCTAGATTTATAAGCTCCTAGCCTCCTACCACCTTCTCAGCCCAGCACTCCAGTGAAGGTTGGAGGGGGAGCAGAGCAGACAAAGGTGACTGATAGTCACCAGCTCTCTGTTCAGGGAGCTTTGAGAACTAAGTGATCAGCAGTGTTTGACCGCTTGCTTCTCAGTCTTAAAGCCAGCAAGGGACCGATGCTGCATCCACCTACGTAAGAATAATTCTTAAAAAAAATTAAAAATTACCATACTTCTCTTTAAATGGTTTGGCTCAACACTGTAACTGATACATATGCGAGAAAGCTCGTTCTTATGAAAAACAATATACTTACTGGCCATTTCTAGATGTAATTTTTAGGTCTTCAACTTTTAGGCCTCATACACACGGGCGTATCTTTAAAAATAAACAAAATGTCGGGCCCGACGTCAAGGAAAAAAAATTGGCGTTTTTCGGCGTTATGCATCGGCGTTAGTTTTTAAAAAAAAATCATCCCTCTTCTATTTTTCAACCTAAAAATGTTGGCGTCAAAAAATGCCGGTACAATAATAGTTGGCGTTTGTTGGCGTTAGTTGGCGTCAAAAAATGCCAAAACGTTACAGCCTCAGAACACGATGGCCGTGGGTTCTACTTTCAGCTCACTAACGCCGACGCCATCTACAGCTCAAAAACGCCAACGTTTTTATGGGGCCATTGACTAACATGGAGAGCTGCAAAAAACGCCAGAAAACGCCGGCGTCAAAAAACTTCCATGTGTATGAGGCCTTAAACATAAAAAACTTGCCTAAAAGCAGACACTGCGCAATGCGTCCTATTAGCTATATAAACTAGAAAAGTTTTGTTTGTGCCCCCTTCTGATTTTGTTACAGACTTTCTCTGTCTTGATGGCTCCTGTCAACTGCTATTCTTCTGTGTAATAAGACTGTACCCAAAAATGATCAGGACATTCTTATTTGGCAAGGGAGTGGCAGTTGGCAGGATTTACCAATTAAACAAGTGAAACTAAATCAGAGAGGAGCACAGAAAAGTAAAGGTAACAACAAGCATCCTATGGTGTCTTCTTTAACCACTTCAGCCCAGGAAGGATTTCCCACTTTAGGACCAGAGCACAGCGTCGCTTTAACTGACAATAAACATTATTTGTGTCCTTTTTTCCCCACAAATAGAGCTTTCTTTTGGTGGCATTTGATCACCTCTGCGTCATTTCTGACCACCGCTATAAACAAAAGAAGAGTGACAATTTTGCAAAAATACAAAAAAAATAAATAAATAAATAAAAAAACATTTTTTTTTCCATTGGTTTTGGCCGATTTATATTCTTCCTCATATTTTTGGTAAAAAAAATTGCAATCGGCGTTTATTGATTGGTTTCTGCAAAAGTTGCCGCGTTTACGGATGATGAGAATTCATTTCTGGGGTTTTTAATTTTTTTTATTTTTTACTAGTAATGGCGGCAATCTGCGATTTTTAGCGGTACTGCGATAGTGCAGCGGACATGTCGGACCATTTTGACACTTTTGGGACCACTGCCATTATACAGCAATCAGTGCTATGAAAATGCATTGATTACTGTGTAAATGCCATTGGCAGTGAAGGGGTTAACCTGCAGGGGGCTCTCTAAGGGTTAACTGTGTTCCCTGGGCGTGTTCTAACTGTGTGTGGGCTGCCCTGGCTGGGGGAAGGGAGTGATCACAGCTTCCATATACAGGAAGCCTGTGATCACAGCCCTTCCCCTCTATGAGAACGGAGATCCGTGTTTACTCACACGGACCTCCGTTCTCCCACTGCGGGGGGGCCATCGCAGGTAGCTGGCGGCAATCGAGTCCACCTTACCCGCTCCCTGCCCCCCCCAGACACAGTGAGCGCGCAAATGCGCCTCCGGCGGCACGCGCGCGCACTCACAGCACTAGTTATCGCAGCCGCCGACATATGACAGCGGTTTGCGATAACGAGCCACTCTGTCGCTGTCAGACTGTGGTCGGCAAGTGGTTAAGACAAGATCTTTAGTATTAGACATTTATTATTGAGTACAAGTACACTTTAATTCTCTTTGTGGACATTTAAGATATTAGATAGAGATAGCCCTGTTAGTACTTTGCTGTAAGCAATTACCAGGAAGCTTGCCAAATGGGAGTACATCTTTAAAGTAGTTCCTTTAACTGTGAATTATTTTTAAGTTATATCTTAGTAGGACACTGAGACTTTCAGTCTAAGAGTAGTTAGCTAAGGACTCCTCAATCATAGGACATTCCCTGCCGACCTCTTGGTGACTCATTTGTACTGAAATATTTCAAATAAGGCACAGCTTTACAAAGTCAGTTTGCTGCCATGTCAAAGAAGCGTTGCAAGTTGCTTTTATTGCAGACTTTATTAACACTTGGTGGCCCATCTAGGTAACAGCAGTCTTGTTAATGATTTCTAAGGAAAGCATGAGATATGTCTTCATCGACCTCTTCAGTTGCTTTCCACTGCTGTAGGTACTGGAGCACCAGTACTACAATTTATACATGCATTGGAGTATTTTTTAACCTAAAGGTAGAAAGAACAATTTCCCCAGGTCATCTACAATAGGGGGCCCACAATCAGACCAAAAAATACAAGATCTCTGGACTTGAAACACTAAACCTTACAAGTAAGACCACATATTCTTGAGCTAACCAAAGCGGATCAAATATCCTCCTACAAGTAACAAGATTGCCCACCACTAATAGGCACGATTGAAAGCCGCAAAATGCCAATTGAAATAATCTCTTTAAGTGTCTAGGGCTAACATTAGGGGGAGCTGCCACTACACACCTCTGTGGCGCAACCCCAACCTGCGAGAGGTGCAAAAGCTAGCGGACGTCCGCGATTGGGAAACAGCTGGCATTGTGTACTTAGCCCAATTGTTTAATGGACCCAACCTCAAAACCTTTCAGGAATTACAGAATGAATTTAATTTACCTAGAACCCATTTTTATAAATATCTTCAAATTAGACATGCCCTCCAAGCGCAGGCAAAGACATATAACATAGTTCCAACACACCTTGTTATGAGTGGATTCCTCTTGGAAGATAACCGTAAAGGAATGATTTCCAGAGGATATTCTATCCTACTCCAGTCCTCTCATGACCCTGCCTCAATTTTGAGCAGGAGGGGATGGGAGAAGGATCTAGGGACGATTGATGGGGTGATATGGAATGCATACTTAGAGAATGCCCCCTTGGTATCTGTATCGGCATCTCAGAGACTGTCCCATATGTATTTGCTTCATAGAAGCTATAGGACCCAGTGCAGCTCCACAAGTGGGGTAGGAGAACTTTGCCACTCTGCCCGAAATGCCAGAGGGAAGAGGGAACCCTAATTCATATGCTCTGGCGATGCCCCAAGTTTGATGTGATTGGCATCATAACACAGGTGTACCAGTATCTCCTCCCTAGGGATCCCGTGCTGTGCTTGCTGGGTGCCCTGGACGAGGAGAAGGCTTCAAATCAGGAACGCCTAGCAATATTGAGATTGTTATATATTGCTCGTAAACAGATTTCCCGTCTTTGGATCACTGATAAAATACCTACCAAAAACATGTGGATAGAGCAGGTAAATAACTTACTGATCAGAGAAAAACTGACATGCCTATACAGACAGGCTCCATTTTACAAAATATGACAGTAGTGGTTGGAGATCCCAAGTCTGGCCCCCCACAAGTTAATTAGGGATTGAAACCTACAAGGGGTAACACCAACATAAAGGGAAAAGTATTTGAGCTGGAAATGCGCATACTGGATACTTATACACATACCTATGGATACTGATTGTATGATTGTTTGAACAAAGAAAAGGTCTTGGAGAAATCCCTATTCCTCTCCCCCCTTTTTCCTTCCCCTCACCTCTCTCCCTGTTCCTAACCTCTATTCTACTTGTTTTATATCTTCTTCCTCTTTTTATTGCTTTTGGTATAACTGTATAACTAAGAGTTGTACGCTACTTAAAATCCTTGTTGATTAGAAGTTAAAATACCTGTACAAATGGTGGTTAACATTGAGTTGCACTAATATACTGCTCTGATGAACCAGAACCCTAGAGGTCAAGATGCCTCAACTTGCCATGTACGTTCTGTTACTGATACCAACTTGTATTGGAAACTCTTTGGAAGAAATGTACCAACTATGTCATTTTATGTTCAATAAAATCTTCTTTTCTGATTTAAAAAAAAAAAAACGTCAAGGGCCTAAATAGCCCACAAAAGAGGGCAAACCTCCAGAAAGAGCTATCTAAACAAAATGCAGACATTGTACTTATACAGGAGACACACTTTGCAGAGTCTAAAACCCTTACATTTAAACTCAAAGGTTATGACAACGTATATCTTGCCCTGGGCCCAAAGAAAAAAAATGGTGTTTTAACAGCTATCCGTGACACTCTTCAATTCCAGCACCATTAAACCCATACCGACCCACATGGCTCAGAATGGGACTATACTTTCTTCTCCCATCCGCAACTATCCTACTCATGGATCATCTCCTTTCTGGACAACAACTGGACCCTTCAAAACATCATGAACTCGGATATTGGTATTATCTCATGGTCGGACTATGCCCCCATCTCCATTACCTTGGGTGACCAACGCCCAGTACCACCGAAAATATGGAGACTGGTCCTTACTAGCTGACCCCAAAATCCAAACAGAAATAGAGACAGAGCACCGATCCTTTTTTAAACTTAATGAAAAACCAGACACTGACAAATTCACCCTTTGGTTAACATACAAAGTGTACTTACGAGGTATTTTCATAAAACTGAGTAAAACAGCGAGGCGCCAGAGGACCTAGCAGATAGATGAGGTATTATCCCACATCTCTAGCTTAGAGAAACTTAACAAATCTGCCCCGACTTATGCACAAACCATCAAACTCTTAGAATTAAGGCAACAACCACTTACCCTGTTGCTTCACAAACTTCAAAACAACTTTAAAATTTACAAGGCCAGCTTCTATGCATTGAGCAATAGAGCTGGGTCTCTCCCAGCCAAACAAGTAAAGGCCCAACGCAAAAAACGAAACTCCTTACACCATCCCACTTCTAAACAACTCTTAACTAACCCTCAAGAGATTGCTAACGCGTTCAGTGACTTTTACTCCTCTTTATGCAATCTCAAAAGGTACCCCCTCACTCCTCAACCCACTGAAGAGCAAATCCACAGCTTTTTAGATCTCATTAATCTGCCTATAATTCAGAGACCCAATTCAAAAGCATCTCCAAACCTTTCACCACATCAGAAATCCTTAAAACAATAAAGTCTCTTCCTCTCCACAAATCCCCAAGTGAACATGGTTTTACCAACAGTTTTTCCAAAAAAAATTCAAACATTCTAGCCCTTAAACTAACAGACCTCTTCAGTGCTGCTGGTTCCTCTGGCTCTCTACCCACAGATATGTTACGCTCTATTATAACAACTATCCCAAAACCTGGGAAAGACGCTTCTGTGGCCTCTAACTACAGACCAATATCTCTTCTAAATATAGATATTAAGCTACTTGCTAAGGTTATTGCCAACAGACTGATGGAGTTCCTCTCTAACCTGGTACATCCTGACCAGGTTGGATTTGTCCCAGGGAGGCAAGCCCCAGATGCTACTAGAAGAGTGCTCAACATCATCCACCAAGCTAAGCAGACACAAACACCTTCTCTGCTTCTATCTCTTGATGGAGAGAAGGCGTTTGACAGAGTGCATTGGACGTTGCTCCGAGCAGTGCTAACCAAATTTGGCATCACAGGATGGTTCCAAGATGCAATCCTATCCATATACTCTAACCCATCAGCTAGAGTACTAACTGGAGGGACACTATATAACCCCTTTGAAATAACAAATGGTACACGGCAGGGGTGCCCCCTCTCCCCACTTATTTTTGCTCTACAAATGGAACCACTGGCTTCCAAAAGCAGATCTAACACACAAATATCGGGTATCCCCTGTAACGGATCAGACCAGAAAATTGGTCTATTCGCGGATGAAGTGATTTTGATGATCTCCAACCCTCATCAGTTCCTACCAGCAATATAAGATACCCTCCAACAATTCAGCACAGTATCGTATCACAAGCTAAATACCTCTTAATCTTTAGTCCTCCCCATACATCTCCCGCCCTAGTTGACTACCCAACTAAAATCAAATATACCCTTGACAACCACTTTAATATAATGCTGCTTTTGTTGAGCTGTTTTCTAATTGGAACAATGGTTTTGCTTCTAAGTTGTGGAAATGACAATGATATGTATGTATTCGCAAAATTGTAATAAAGATTTACATTTAAAAAAAATACAGATCTCAGGATGGCAAAGCCCTTCAGGTCCTCTACAACATGAGGCCCAAGATCAGGCTATAAAGTACAAGGTCTCAGGATGGCAAAGTCCTTCAGGTCCTCTACAACAGAGGGCCCAAGTTTAGGCCTTAAAATACACGGTCTTATGATGGCAAAGCCCTTCAGATCCTCTACAAAAGAAGGCCCAAGATCAGGCCATAATGTACAAGGTCTCAGGATGGCAAAGCCCTTCAGGTTTTTACAACAGAGGTACCAAGATTAGGCCCTAAAATACAAGGCCTCAGGATGGCAAAGACCTTCAGGTCTTCTACAACAGGGGGCCCATGGTCAAACCATAAAATACAAGGTCTCAGGATGGCAAAGCACTTCAGCTCCTCTACAACAGAGGGCCCAAGATTAGGCCTTAAAATACAAGGTCTCAGGATGGCAAAGCCCTTCAAGTCCTCTACAACAGGGGGCCCAAAATCAGGCTAGAATGTACAAGGTCTAAGGATGGCAAAGTCTTTCCAGTCCTCTAAGACATAGGACCCAAGATCAGGCCTTAAAATACAAGTTCTCAGGATGGCAAAGCCCCTGTTCTACGAAGGGGCACACCTGGTGAGGCTTATGGCTTGGAAGTACAATCCATGAGTTTGAGACATTCTGGCACACAGCAGCACCCTCCCTTATGAACTGTAAGTTCTGCTTCTATAGTTATGGACGCTATCCATATATTAAAGTATATATTAGACAGTGAAACTGTGTATGTTCAAGGAATTAGATCTCTTGAAGTAATCCTCTAGAAATTAGGATTCATGGACATAAAATTACAAAGCTTCCTTTAAAGTCTACCAAAATAATCAGATGCCTACACATCTGGTCAGGTTTCATAGGAGCACCCTATGGCCCCTGTATTCTGGGGTGCTCTAGTATATAAGTTGTGACTTCTTTTCCCTGGTCAGAAGCCTGTCCCCATCCCCAGACTCCTTTGCTGTTGCCCATTGAGGCCAGTTATCATGATGATGGGTCAACAGTAAAGCAGAGGCAACCCTAAGCAGACCTGGGATATTCTATATGAACTCTGAGGCATACATCCAAGATACAGTGCCTTGCGAAAGTATTCGGCCCCCTTTGAACTTTGCGACCTTTTGCCACATTTCAGGCTTCATACATAAAGATATAAAACTGTAATTTTTTGTGAAGAATCAACAACAAGTGGGACACAATCATGAAGTGGAACGAAAAATTGGGCGTGCAAAATTATTCAGCCCCCTTAAGTTAATACTTTGTAGCGCCACCTTTTGCTGCGATTACAGCTGTAAGTCGCTTGGGGAAGTCTCTATCAGTTTTGCACATCGAGAGACTGAAATTTTTGCCCATTCCTCCTTGCAAAACAGCTCGAGCTCAGTGAGGTTGGATGGAGAGCGTTTGTGAACAGCAGTTTTCAGTTCTTTCCACAGATTCTCGATTGGATTCAGGTCTGGACTTTGACTTGGCCATTCTAATACCCGGATATGTTTATTTGTGAACCATTACATTGTAGATTTTGCTTTATGTTTTGGATCATTGTCTTGTTGGAAGACAAATCTCCGTCCCAGTCTCAGGTCTTTTGCAGACTCCATCAGGTTTCCTTCCAGAATGGTCCTGTATTTGGCTCCATCCATCTTCCCATCAATTTTAACCATCTTCCCTGTCCCTGCTGAAGAAAAGCAGGCCCAAACCATGATGCTGCCACCACCATGTTTGACAGTGGGAATGGTGTGTTCAGGGTGATGAGCTGTGTTGCTTTTACACCAAACATAACGTTTTGCATTGTTGCCTAAAAGTTAGATTTTGGTTTCATCTGACCAGAGCACCTTCTTCCACATGTTTGGTGTGTCTCCCAGGTGGCTTGTGGCAAACTTTAAAAGACACTTTTTATGGATATCTTTAAGAAATGGCTTTCTTCTTGCCACTCTTCCATGAAGGCCAGATATGTGCAGTATACGACTGATTGTTGTCCTATGGACAGAGTCTCCCACCTCAGCTGTAGATCTCTGCAGTTCATCCAGAGTGATCATGGGCCTCTTGGCTGCATCTCTGATCAGTCTTCTCCTTGTATGAGCTGAAAGTTTAGAGGGACGGCCAGGTCTTGGTAGATTTGCAGTGGTCTGATACTCCTTCCATTTCAATATTATAGCTTGCACAGTGCTCCTTGGGATGTTTAAAGCTTGGGAAATCTTTTTGTATCCAAATCTGGCTTTAAACTTCTCCACAACAGTATCTCGGACCTGCCTGGTGTGTTCCTTGTTCTTCATGATGCTCTCTGCACTTTAAACGGACCTCTGAGACTATCGCAGTGCAGGTGCATTTATACGGAGACTTGATTACACACAGGTGGATTCTATTTATCATCATTAGTCATTGAGGTCAACATTGGATCATTCAGAGATCCTCACTGATCCTCTCCTTCTGGAGAGAGTTTGCTGCACTGAAAGTAAAGTTTGAAATATCCAATAAATTTTGTTCCACTTCATGATTGAGTCCCACTTGTTGTTGACTCTTCACAAAAAATTACAGTTTTATATCTTTATGTTTGAAGCCTGAAATGTGGCAAAAGTTTGCAAAGTTCAAAGGGGGCCGAATACTTTCGCAAGGCACTGTACCTACTACATCATACCAGTTAAGATTTATAAAATGTAGTATTATTTCAGTTTTTTTTTTGTTTATTTAGCATTTAACATCAATACAAGTACAGTAAAAGTGAGTAGTGTCTGTTCAACAGTGAGGTTTATTTTAAGTGCATGGGCATATTAGGACACGAGGCTGCCCAAGGCACACTTGAATGCTCTTTTGTAAAAACCGCATCTTAATGGTAGTATTTATTATTAGAGAAGGGATTGGCTCTGATTTATACACAGATATCTTTTCGACTGTACAGGCCACCAATTAGGGAAAGGAGAGATAATTTAACGGTTCCCAAACCACAAAGGGGTACCGATCCCTACTACCATCTCCTATAACCCCTTCCCCAACAATTCTCTTGCTGGATTTGGCCACATAAGCCCAGAAGTGAATAGGAGAGGGAAGAAAAGGGACACATTTTCTTGGTTCATGCATTTTGAGGATGTTGCTGGGCCAATCCCCCCCCCCCCCCCACACTGCCCTAGGCAGAGGCCCTCAAATGCCATTATGGTTAATGCAGCCTTGTTTAAAAGGGCAACTATTGTTTTTTAAGATATATTTGTCAATGTAATTTAAAGTCAAACTCCGGAAAATAAATACAGGTTTATTTTCATTAATACATCATCAAATGTATGTATTAATGCAAGCAGTGTAAGTGCCAGAGTTTGAATTCATATCAGTTTCTTGCAATCCCCTGTGTAGGAGAGCTACAAAGTGAAGCTTTACCACATCATGCCTTTCATTTTCCTTTTGCAATATTATTAGGCTGATTAAAAAGAATGCAATCTCTTATCCCAAAAGTATTTAAGAAAAAACGTGTACATCAAGTCACTGAAGTGAGAGTCTGCAAAACAAAAATGCTGAATGAGCCTATAAAATGTGAACGCATATAAAATGTGAAAAACACATCAAGCTGAAAATCAATGTTACAATAGTAACTTAAAATATGAGCTTACTAAGAATACACTATAGTTTCCCTATACAAAGCCATTCCCATCGCCTCAGCAAATATCAATAAATAAAGGTTAAATCGGTAAAACAGAAATTGGTTCCAATAATAAAAGAAAGTGGCATTTAAGGTTTGATTCTGCAGTGCAGTGATATTTACAGAGATGAAATGCACACCTGCACTTCGGATAATTCCTATAACCTTCAAGGTATTCCCAAAGTTTGTATAATAATGCAGCAACCTCTAAATGATATAAACAGGAACACAGCTGTACAAAGCTGATAATTTGCTTTGGGAACCAATAATAGATGCGTCCTTCTTCCAGTTACCAGGGGCCGAGAGCAAAAAGGCATAACGTAGCGATGTACATGACACTTTAAACTGTTGGATATTGTTGGTTAAAAGTGGAGATACACAAGGACATTCTTTCTTATGTATTTTGGCTAAAGGCCAGTGGCGGCCTGTCCATTATGGGCACTCGGGCGCCGTTCCCCCTATCCTTGCGTCCGGCCCCCTATTCTACATGCGGGGCACCAGATACATCAATTCCAACTAGTTTTTTTTTTTTTGTGAAGTATGTGATTAGAGCCAGAGGCTCTATTTGGCTTCAAAAAAGGTTGAGCTTCGGGCGCAGAGCACTGCACCTTGAGCCCACCCAGTTGTGTGACAATAGCGAATGAATATTCGCTATTGTCACATTGATTCTCATCCCGGCCAATCAGGAAACAGGTCCTAAGGCCCATTTCCCAATTGGCCAAAAGCAGAAGCGATCCTATTGGCTTAAGAGGAGGTGAAGGGAGGAGACGACGCAGGGAAAGTCTGACTGACCGACCCACCAGCCGCCACGGAGGAGCAGGATGGTCCACGCTCTATAGATTGTCATCTCCCTCCAGCCAAAGCTCAGTAAGGAGTCGGGGATGCCTGTGTGCTTTGCCCGCTGTACCCATCCCCTGCCAGGGTAGGCTTTAAGATGGAGGGGAAACAAGGAGGCCGGGACATGGAGGGGGAAGCCGTTGCCAGTGGGCACCCTTCATCTGGGGATAGCAGCACAAAGTAAGAGAGCCAGTGACTGGGGGGGTGTATGGTGCGTGGTGGCGGGCTGGAGCGATGGGGGGCATCCATGGTCAGGTCCATATACCACCCCCCTTAATTGATGGAGCCTCAGCCTCCACTGCTATGGGCCTATTCACAAGTTACAAATTGTATCAATTACCGCAAAACATAAATGTACCATACCTGTGCCATTCATTTTCAATGCCACCCCAAAGCACCAAGGGAATTCATATACAGTACATTGCAGCCCATCCCAACACACAGTAATGGGTGGTGGTGCACTGAGTTGCTAAAAATGGTGCATGCCAAATGAATAGGCTGCCTTAAAGAAAGGCTCTCTACCCCATGACATAATATGCAGAACGCAAAGGTGGAAATGGGCCCTAAGTATTTTTTTTTGATCATTTGATGCCCCAAATTCGAATGTCTCTACACTCATTCGGAATGATTAATACGTTCTCCTTTCTCAGAGATGTAAGCACCAAGCTTCTGTTTTTTGTGTTTTTTTTTCACTAGGAAAATACAAAGCATTGCCAATATGCCTGCTTGGTCACTAACAGCTGTGAATTGTAATTTAAAAGAGTGTCTTTGTCTGATTACTAGGTAAATGGACCATTTCATCTATATAGGAACTGCCCAGTCAGCTTTACCGTTAACTGTATCTTGTTGGAGAAAAGATTTATTTGATGTTCTCTAGTTAACATGCGTAACCCATAATTTTACTTTAATAACCCACATCTTCTAAAACTGATTCCTAAGCTCTTATTCAATGCTGTATTTAAAACAAATTTATATAAACATGGCATACATTTTGTTTAACCCCTTTATGACAGCAATATGCATATATGTAGAGGCAAGGTGGGTGGGCCTTAAAGCAGAAGTAAACCCATTGATTTATCTGTTTCAAAGAACAGTTATATTTCCAGGATGTGCTGGGAATGTAACTGTCACTTTGGTTGTGTTCTCAACCAAACTGTCAAACTATCTAATGGCTGGAGTCATATCTGATCCCATGTGCAGTATCATGGCATTTAAAGATTAAAGATGTCAGCTTTTTGTCTGAAAATGATAGGAGGGTTTACTTCCACTTTAAGGGACAGCCACTGCATTTATATATGCCACTGTATTATGCTGGGGGCCTGCTCCATCAGTGGCCCAAGAACTGTGACTGAGTTGTCAATGACAGTTCAAGGTCACCTATCAGCAGGAGCCAGTAGGATGGGCTTCCAATGACACCAGCACTATTCAGTCAATCACAGTGATATGTGATCTGGATCCCCTCCTACCAGACTGGGGCATCGAGGTCCACTTAAAATGTTTAACAGGGAACCTGTTGCTATACAAAAGTTGTTGAGGAAAGATATCCCTGCAATAGAAGAGTGTAAATGCTCACCTTTTCTACTGCCTGTGCTGCCAGACACAGCTTTGATCCCAAGTAATGGTTCAACCAAAGTCTGCTGGGAAACCAACAATTCCAAGAGTTTTTCTTCTGGTGACCTCCACATAACTACAGAACACAGTGGCATTGGCAATGTGGGGGTCAGCAGAAAGCCCCAATGAGAGTTGTGATGGTCCTAGAATATCAACACTTGTGAAAAGGTGGTTTCCCAGCAGACCTTGAGGAACCATTTCTGAGGACTGAAGTGGTGTTTGGTGGCATATGCAGCAGGCATGGTAATTATTTACACTATTTTTTTACAGGGATAGTTTGGCAACATCTGTATAGCAACCGAGTCACTTTAAGAGTAGCTTAAAGTAGATTTTTTTGTTGTTTTTTATTTTTAAGCTTTTTCAGCACTTTGTGGGAGGAGATAAAGGGGCACTCCTGTTTTAAGGAAGTAATGTAATTTATCTCCTTACTGGAAGTTCTCTGTAGGAACCAGAGAATGCATGCATAACTGGGTGAATCCCTTCCTAATCCACTCTCTCCTGCCCTTTTATCAGCCACTTGTTATTTGTTTTACTAAATGTAGCTGTAATCAAATGAGAATAGGGAACACAGGGCAGAGCTGGTAGAAGTCAAACCATTCTGTTCTGTAATGGTCTCTGACTGAAAATTTAGAAGCTAAATGACATATTAAGAGGGAGGTGTGGAGAGATTATTATCTCTGTGCTGTGCAGCCTTCAGAGATAAAGGCAAGAGTCCATAGAAGACTTCAGGTCCTATTGCCATGCCTGCACAGCAGATGGGAAATCTTCTGAAAAAGCCACAAGATGCATACCCTGAAATTAAGTATACACTGTTCCGAATTATGTTGTGCTTCTATATGACCATTATTGGTGCCTACGACAGATACATGTACCTTCCGGAAACAGGTATGTGAATTTCTCTTATAGGGTCATGGAGGGGGGTGGCACTGAGGCCCATATGTCCATACCATGCACACTCAATCCTCAGCCCCTGAGCTGCACAGAGTCTCAGAAATCTCCCAGCCGACACCTGAATAGGACTGGGGATGCATCATTGATTGCCAATATGCCGACGACCACCGGCATCCTAGAAATCAGCTAGCCCTAAGGACTATACAAAAAAAAGAAATTAATTTTAATGGTTAATTAGTTCACCTATGCAGAAAAAAAAGTAACAGTAAATGAACACCGAACGCCCTCTCCACCCCCTCACTGGTCCCTGCTGTATTACCTCCAGTTTTGCCAAGCTAGCAGCACCCCTGAAGCTTCTCCAGGGGTCCAGGAATTTGAAATCCCAACTCGTCTCTTGTTTGGACTGGGCTCCTGCTATTTATGAGCAGCTCTTTTATTTCAGTGCACTGAGGCTGCTCAGCTGTTGGTTAATTACCAGCCACTCGTTGTATCCACAGTGACTCACCTGGTTACCATTACCTGCCTCATTAGCCCAGTTAACAGCCAGCCCATTTTGGCTATTTAAACAGCTTTGCTTATTTCCTCCATGCCCTTGCATGGTCTGCATAGTCCATGACCTCCAGTGTGTTCCTGTGTATGACTTGGCCTGGCTGACTTCTCTTCCAATACCTGTTCCTGTTTTTTTTCCTTACTACGCTGACTTCTGGCTTTCTGACCACGGCTCATCTAATTACCCGTACTGGCATCCAAACCCTGGCTTTAGCTCTTGGTTACATTCCTGAACTGTGTTATTTTTTGCTATTTTATTGAGCTTAGGCAGTGGGATTGAAATTGTGCGAGTTCAGCTGATTCCTGCATGTCAGTCCCGAATTCGGGGCGATTTCAGAGACATCTGTGCGGTTTGTTGTACAGATGTCTATGGAAATTGCACCTCGAAGTTGCCAAAAGTACAGAAACGAATTTAGGGAATCGGTGCGGGGCTGCAAAAGTGGTGTTGCACCGATTTGGACGGTGCCATTGCCGGCAATTGCCGCCGATTTGGCATGCAATTTGACATGTCAAATCGCATGCCAAATCACTCCAATGTGAACCTATGCTAAAGGTGTGATTTTAACTGCATTTTCTGTCTCTACATGGTTTATGGTTCCCAACATCTCTCTCTTCTGGGACGGACCAGATTGAGTCACTGTGTTGGTGATGGCAAAGCAGAATCAATCTGGTCCATCTGGGAAGCACTGCACTTAGAAGAGAGAGATGAGCGGGAATCTTAAATCACCAGACTGCAGGGGTGCAGCTCAGCAACCCCAGGGGTAGGTACAGGGGGGACCAGGGAGGTGGGGATGCTGTTATCTGGTATTAGTTCACCTTTACATTTTTTCTGTAAAGATGAACTAACATGTTAGGCTTATCCTGGTTTAAAACTTACACACATGCAGAATTTTATTTTTTTCGTTGGTTTGAGGTTATTCATATTTCTCTAAAATATATACAGCTAGTCAAAATCAACTAAATCCTTCATGGCTTAGTACAGCATATTCATCATGCTGATTGCCTTGATTCAGGATTATTTGTAAGTGCTTGACCCACTACAGACATTCAACCCAGTACTTCCAGGACTGGTGTAATTGCATGTGATTTAAACATACTAACAAGTGTATTTTGTAAAAAGGGGCAAAAAAAATGCATTTCAACAAGACAATGACTTTCACGAGACCTCCTAAATTAACAAATGGCCTCTAGATGGCCTGAAGTGGTATAATCGTTCTTTCAGCCTCTCATGTTCTATCACAGACAATTTAGCTCTCCTTCTACAAAATCACAATTACCCCTCTTTATATGTGATCATTGATGGTAGAAAAGATACTTGAAAAAAATTAGCTTCAAAACATGCTTTCCTTTTGCTCAATGGAAGAATTTGGCAGGAATATATGAATCCAAAATAATGACTAATTATCTATGTCACAAAATGTTGCGTTGAAAACCATGCCATCCTTTCCAAAAACTTTCTGACACACAAGTTAAAGATAAACTCCAATCAAAATGTAAAACTGAGCCCTGAAATGCATACAGAGTATACATACTAACTAGTGGTGGCTGGTGGTATATATTTTTTGGGGGGGCAAACAATGCACCCAAAGCCCAACACCCCCCCACTCGGGTTACCAGCCCTGCACTTACCCCATCTAGGTCACGGGCAGCGCTTCCTCTGGGCGGTGGCTTCCCCTGCGTCTCCTCCTCCTTGGCATCACAGTGGCTTCCACCGTGCATCTCCTCCCTCCTACTCCTCCTAGGTGGCCAATAGGATCGCTTCTCCTCTCAGCCAATCGGGTGATGGGTCTCAGGACTCGCTTCCTGATAGGCCGGCAGGAGAATCAGGAAGACAATAACAAATATTAATTCCCTATTGTCATACAACTGGGTGGGGTCTACGCCCTGAGACTACCCTTTTTGAAGCCAATTAGAGCCTCTGACTCTAATAACGTGCTTCTAAGAAAATAACAAAGAAAAACCCATTGGAATCCATACGTCCGGTGCCCTGCATGTAGATTAGGGGCCGGGTGCATGGATTAGTGGGGAGGCGCTCCCTGCACTCCATATGGATGGGTTGCCACTGATACTAACTGATTCTGCTTTTCACCCAGGCATACCCTACTTCTAAAAAATGTTGCAATGTCAATTATTCCTGATGGCCTGGGACAACCGGTTCCTGAAAATATAAATATACAGGCCAAGAATTCTAAGCACTAACCCTTTGTCTCCTGGAAATAGAGAAAGGGAGAACAATTCCACCTTGGAGAGCATGTTTGAGTTTGCTGAATCACTGCTGTGAAGCTTTAAAGTAAAGGGATTCCAAAGTGGTTTTGTAAAATATTTCTTTATTTATCGTGGTCATGGCTTAAAAAAATATATTATTTTCTAAAACATGTTTTCACATTGAAAACAAGAATACAAGATATTTTTTTTCAATATCCGTGTGAATTGTTTGGTCATTCTTGTGTTCTAAGGACCAATTAACATTGAAATACATATGGTTTCTGACTGTGTCTCTTGCTATACATGTATATGTGCTTTCAATAAATAAATATGTGTATATCATTGAGATCATTATTAAAAAATAAATAATTAAAAAAAAAACATGTTTTCCATTTTTTAATATGATAAATTATTATATATGAATATTTTATATTTTCATTTGGAGCCAGCTTTATATTCCTTGTCATATGTTTTCCACTTTCTCTTCACTCCTTTTGTACAAAGATAGTTGTGTACAGAGCTCAATAGCGCAAGCTCCAAAAATATACACAAGTGAATGATTCTTCTTCCTTACACCCTTCCCTCTTTATGGCTCTATGCAAGGTTTTAATCAATATGTGCCTGCAGTATATATATATAGTGAGAACTAACATCAAAGGTAGAGCTTTAAAGTGATTCTAAAGGCTCAAGGTTTTTTACCCTCATGCACTCTATGCATAAAGGTAAAAAAACCTTCTCTGTGCAGCAGCCCCCCAGCCCCCCTAATACTTACCCGTGCCTGATCTTTGTCCATCCCTCTGCATGTGAGCCTCCGCTCTGCTGGGACTCTCCCTCCTCATTGGCTGAGACAGTAGCAGGAGCCAATGTCAATCACAGCCAGTGAGTTAAAGAGCAGATAGGGGGCAGGGCCGAGCCATGGCTCTCTGTGTAGATGGACAAACAGGTAGCGGCCTGGGATCATGTCTGTTCAGGTGCCCCCATCGCAAGCTGCTTGCTCTGGGAGCACGTAGCAGGAGAGAGGCCCAGGAGCACTGGCGGAGGACCCGAGAAGAAGAGGATTGGGGCTGCTCTATGCAAAACCCTTTTTTTTGCCTTAAAGTGGTTGTAAACCAGGTGTAACTCAGGTGATACACAGAGATGAAATAAATCCTCTTACATACGTTTTACTTGTTTATCTGCAGTCTTCTGTTCTCTATAGCCGTTCAAAGTGAAACATTTATAAAGCTTGTCTGATTTTTCAGAAAACAGAGGGTGGAGAGCTGAAATTACACACTGTGGAGCTCAGTGAGGAGCTCAGGGAGGAGAGCTCGGACAGCTGATTGGAGGGAAGGGACACACCCCCATCGCAAAGCACACAGGAGCAGAGCTGAGGCTGCCAATCACAGGCTGTGTGCTGGAGATCCCTCCTCCTCACTTTTTTCTTTTGGTGCCAGGAAAACCTTGCCAGAAGTGACGCATGCTGATATCAGAGGAACAAAGCAGCAGACAGAAATGATACTTAGTGCTCTTAACTGAGACAAGTACACACTACAGAGGGAAACGTATTGTTCATATTTTATGTCTGAGGTTTACAATCACTTTAATAGTCAGCTATTATTTTAATTTCCTATTCCAGTGTGACAATGCTCACCCACTGCTTTAAAATTGAATAGTGATGTAGTCACCCTTGCATACATGTTGCCGCTGGACTTCTTCCAGGCTGCCATGCTGGTGCACAGCATCCTTGCAAGGATTCAGGTGAATGGATGGTATTGGTGAAAACAGCACAACATTTACTGATAGCACTGTAGGTCAATAATAGGGAGCAACAGAAGTGGCAATCCACGTTCAAAATACTCAGCCCTGTTCCAACCCTGAAAGAAGCTCAAAGCAAGGGGTTACATAACTGCTACATATAACTTTTGTTTACCAATGTTCTATGCCTGCACTCCAGTTGGATACATTTTCACAACTTGGGTTTTACATCTACTTTAAATTCTTATTATGCGTCATCATCCTATTTCCAGAATAACTTTACTGATAAGTTTAATAGAAAAACCAATACACCGACCTTTCACTGATCTCCCCGGAACTGACATTTGTTCAGATCCGCTGATTTACTGTTTTTTCTTCCTTTTTAGCATTTTACTTAAATTTAACATGATGCAACCATAGCGGAGGAACCTTTCACAACACCACATTAGCTACTATCGTTCATCATTGATTTCTTCGGGACCTCAATGAGTTAAGATATTTGTTTATGTGTTTTATATTTTAAAGGTATTTATAGCACCTACAATTTATGCAGCACTATTCACGTCAGTCCCTGCACCCAAGGAGCTTACAATCTGAGGTTACTGTCTCCAATACATACATACACACTGGCTGGGACAAGGAATGGTTTGGGCAGTATTATTAATTACTCCTTCCCCATTGTCTTACAAAATCTCCCTACTTAGCCCAACCCTAATTCTTTGCCACGAGACAGTGACTTACTAGTCACTAAAAGCAAAATGAATCTAGGCATAATAAAATTGTGCAAAGCTGCTTACAGGGCTGGTGCAAGGATTTTCGACACCCTAGGCGAAACCTAATTTTGTGCCCCCCCCCTTAGGCTCCGCCCCTGACTCCAACCCCTTTGCCTTGTCCACGTATACGATGGAGGTGGCGGGGGTGGAGATTTTTGCAGCGCCTCTCTACCTATTTCATTAGCCATGTTCCACAGGCCTGCACCTGTGCCTCTGGACCCGGCCTAAAGTCAAATAATGGCGGCACTGGCTCACTTCCTCATGCCAGTCGTGGTCCAGAGGTATATGGACAGGCTGGGGTAGTATATGGACAGGCTGGGGTAGTATATAGACAGGCTGAAGTAGTATATGGACAGGCTGGATTAGTATATGGCCAGGCTAGGGTAGTATATAGACAGACTGGGGTAGTATATAAACAGGCTGTGGTAGTATATGGACAGGCTGGGGTAGTATATGGACAAGCTGTGGTAGTATATGGACAGGCTGAAGTAGTATATGGACAGGGGCTTGGCGCCCTGGGCGTTAGTTCGCCCTAGGCGGCCGCCTACTCCGCCTAGTGGTAGAGCCAGCCCTGGCTGCTTATAACAATAGATGTCATTGTCATCAGAAAATAAAGTCTACAAGACTGGTCTGGCCGCATCTTGAGTATGCCGTCCAATTCTGGTCACCAATCCTCAGGAGGGATGTGCTGGAACTGGAGAGGGTCCAGAGAAGGGCAACAAAGCTAATAAAGGGATTGGAGGATCTCAGCTATGGACTATGAGCATTGAGCTTATTCTCTCTGGAAAGGAGACGCCTGAGAAGTGACATGATTTTAATGTATAAATACCGTAACTAGTGACCCCACAATAGGGATAAAATATATTCACGCAAGGGGATATAAAAAGACACGCGGCCATTCATTAAAATTAGAAAGGCGGTCTAACCTTAAATTGCATAGAGGGTTCTTTACGGTAAGAGCATTGAGGATGTGGAATTCTCTTCCACAAGCAGTGGTTTCAGCTGGGAGCATAGATGATTTAAAAAAAACTACTGCACCTAAACGACCAAAACATACAGGGATATACAAAGTAATATTGACACAAAAGCACACACACAGGTTGGACTGGATGGACTTGTGTCTTTTTTCAACCTCACAAACTATGTAACTATGATGGTCGATTTCATTGAGGTTGATTTGCTAAAGACAAAGAGGCTGTTTGCTTTGCAAGGGAATCTTCCCTTTACTTAGTGAATGAGGTGAAGATGTGCTGACTTTCATCATCCAATCATGTGCAAGCAAAATTATACATTTTTTTAACATTTTCCTTGTGTGTGATCACAAAAGTGAATTTTCACCACATTCACTAAGCTAAGGGAAAATTCCCTTGCAAAGTGCACAGCCTATTTGCCTTAGTCAACCAACAATGTACAATGAAAAATTGGTTTCCCACCTACACCGAATTTCAATGCAAGGGGGCAATTTTCTACTGGTCATTAATGTAAGGGGTCATCCATACACTGACCGCTTATGTTAGGGTACACCACATGTACTAAGCTAAGGGAACATTCCTAGGTAAACAAGGCGGATCCCCATTCTGACAGGGGACATCTCAGAGATCTGCTGTTCCCAGTGATCGGGAATGGCGATCTCTGTGGTGTTCCAGGAAGCCCACCCCCCATCACTTAGAACACACCCAGGGAACATAGTTAACCCCTTGATCGCCCCCTAGTGTTAACCCCTTCCCTGCCAGTGTCATTTATAAATTGATCACTGCATTTTTGTAGCACTGATCAATGAAATAATGTCACTGGTCCTCAAAAAGTGTCATTTGGGGTCAAATGTGTCCGCCGCAATGTCGCGGTCCCGCTAAAAATCGCAGATCGCCGACATTACCAGTAAAAACAGTAAATAATAAATAAAACTCACAAAATCTATCCCATAGTTTGTAGATGTGATAACTTTTGCGCAAACCAATCAATATACCAAAAATATGTAGAAGAATACATATCGGCCTAAGCCGATGAATACATTTGTTTTTTTTATTTATTTGTTTTTTGGTATGTGTTATAGCAGAAAGTAAAAAAAATGTTTTTTTCAGAATTGTAATTTTTTTTTCGTTTATAGCGCAAAAAATAAAAACCGCAGAGGTGATCAAATACCACAAAAGGAAAGCTTGTGGGGAAAAAAGAAAGTTGATTTTGTTTGGGTACAACGCCACATGACCGCGCAATTGTCAGTTGTCGTGGCCTGGTCAGGAAGGGGGCAAATCCTCCCGGGGCTGAAGTGGTTAATAAAGCAGCACTAAGCAGTGGAAAATGTATCCTCCACCTACACTGTTCATCAATGCTAGGGAACAATTTTCCACTGACCATTAATGTGAGGGGTCGCCCATAAACCGACCACTTATGTTAGGGTAAACAAAAATGTTACTGCTTACATTCTTTTTCTATTTTTTATATGTATTTCATAATTTAAATAATTTTGTTGTACAGAACAATGATGAGCTTTAAACAATTGGCTATGTATGTTAGACTATTTGCCTTTAATAAACCAACTCTCTCCAACATCTGTAATGTTGCCCTTTGAAAATATGTCTTCCCCACCGAACTGAAAAGAAAGAAGCAATAAGACATAAGCCTACCTCTTACATATTTCTCTTCTTCTCTCCAGTTTTTGATCAATTAAATCAAGGTTATCCCTGCACTCAGGAGACGCAGCAAGTTTTAATGAAACCACAAGAACAGCCTGCAGTTACTAGCACTTTCCAGCAAACTCTCAGAAGAGGCATTTCATGAAGCTATGGCTCAGCTAATCAGAAACCTCCCCAGTTGCTTAAATAATGTCTAGTAATTTCACTCCTGTATTCCCAAAGTAGACGATGTCACATTGCAACACTTGGCCTTTTCTTAATTGCGGAGCCGTTATACGGCATACAACAATGGCTCTGGGTCTACGAGGACCACTAAGAGTCCTGGATTTAGGGATCATTCAACGGTGCTCGAAAGAGACTATCTGTAAATCCTGAACTGTTACTGATCCTTGAGGACCTGTTAAAGAGAAGGGCCGGAATTGGAAATTACTTGGTGTATTAATGCTCACTTATTTAAAAGGGAGAGTGTAGACGCAAATGCCTCGGAGGTGATATTAGAGAAAGAAAAAAAGTAAAGCAGTAGGTCTCCATTTTGCAGGTTTCTATTACTTGGAGAATAATGCTATAAAGCAGTGGTCTTCAAACTGTGGCCCGGGGGATGGATGTGGCCCTTTGCTTGCCTTTATCTGGCCCTTAAGGCACTATTCCATCAAATGACACCAATGATGGAGCACCATCCCCCCTACTAATACCATCCAATGAGCACTATTCTTCTCACTGATTTTACCAATGGGGGCTATTCCTCCCATTGAAACCAATGATGTGGCACTGATGCCGGGGAATTTTCTACACCCACTGGCCACAGTCTGGCCCATCTAAAGCCTGAAGGACAGCAAACTGGCTCTTTACTTAGAAAGTTTGGAGACCCTAGCTATAGAGCATTGATATCACTAAGGATAACTCCCGAACAATTCCAGATATGTACCTATGTATATAGCATATACACTCGCTGGCCTTTAGAATTGCCTTATTTCTTTGTGGCATAGATTCAACAAGGTGTTGGAAACATTTTTCAGAGATGTTGGTCTACATTGACATGATTGCATTATGCAGTTGCTGCAGATTTGTTGGCTGCACGTCAATGATGCAAAAACCATTATGCCGTTCCACCACATCCTAAAGGTGCTCTATTGGATTGAGATCTAGTGACTGTGGAGGTAACTGTGGAGGCCATTGGAGTACAGTAAACTCATTGTCATGTTCAAAAAACTAGTTTGAGATTATTAGAGCTTTCTGACATGGCGCATTATGCTACTGGAAGGAGCCATCAGAAGATGGGGACACTGTAGTCATAAAGGGATTAACATGGTCAGCAACAATACTCAGGTAGGCCTTGGCAATGAAACAATGCTCTGTACTAAGGGGACCAAAGTGTGTCAAGAAAATACCCCCCCACACCATTACACCCAAACCACCCGCTTGAACCGTTGATACAAGGCAGGATGGATCCATGCTTTCATGTTGTATAAGCCAAATTCTGACTCTATGCTGCAGACTCATGAGACCAGGCAACGTTTTTCCACTCTTCTATTGTCCAATTTTGGTGAGCCTGTGAAAAATTTAGCCTCAGTTTCCTGTTCTTAGCTTACAATAGTGGCACCTGGTGAGGTCTTCTGCTGCTGTAGCTCATCCACTTCAAGTTTCAATGTGTTGTGTGTTCAGAGATGGTATTCTGCATACCTTTGTAGTAATGAGTGGTTATTTGAATTACTGTTGCCTTTCTATCATCTTGAACCAGTCTGCCCATTCTCCTCTGACCTCTGACATCAACAAGGCATTTTCATCCACACAATTACCACTGACTGGATATTTTCTCTTTTTCGGACCACTCTCTGTAAACCCTAGAGATGGTTGTGTGTGAAAAGCCCAGTAGATCAGCAGTTTTTGAAATACTCAGACCAGCCCGTCTGGCACCAACAACCATGCCACGTTCAAAGTCACTTAGGTCCCCTTTCTTCCCCATTCTGATGCTCGGTTTGAACTTCAGAACGTTGTCTTCACCACGTCTACATGCCTAAATGCATTGAGTTGCTGCCATGTGATTGGCTGACTAGCAATTTGTGTTACCAAGCAATTGAACAGGTGTACCTAAAAAGTGGCCGGTGAGTGGGTTCTCCAATAGCTTCTGGCACCTGCATCAAGCAGCTGCCCTACTGCATTGTGAACTCAGGAGATCACCCACTCAACACAATCTCCATTGACAGAACCCTTTGCATTTCCTCAATCAATGCAAAGCATTCTCTGATTGGATGAGGTGGACAACATGACATCACTGGCTCGCCTCCCCACCTCATCCATCTCTGAATAGTGCTTGGGCTGGGCAGCTGACCTCTTGTGTTCACAATGCATTGGGGCAGCCACTTGGCACAGGACCCAGAAGAGAGTGAAGATTGATGGAGTGGTGTTACCTAGCCCAGGGATTTCCAGCTAGCAGGGGAACCGGGGGCTACCACATTTAAATATGGTATAAATATTTTTTATTTTTATTACAGGTATTTATATTGCACCAACAATTTATGCAGAAATTTAGATATATATTGCACAATCACATCAGTCCCTGCCCTCAAGGAGCTAACTCATATTCATGCATGCACATACTAGATGCAGTTTAGACAAGAGCCAATTAACCTCCCAGCATGTCTTTGGAGGGAGAGCATGCAAACTGCAGGCAGGCAAAGCTGTGGATGGGATTAAAACCAACGACCCTAGTGCTGTGAGGAGGAAGAGCTAACCTCTTGGCCACTGTGCTGCTTATGTCTGTACTTGCTGGAAATGTTCTTATCTCGATATATATGAAAATCCATGCAGCCACCACATCTAAGAATCATAAGCTTGCATTATGTTACATTTATGTTCATTGGTTTAGTTATTCTTTATTGGTAGGAATTAGGTGTGTCCAGATGGTAACTGGGTTACTGTTAAATAGATGGGACCCTGAAGAGTCTGTTCACTTCTCCTCCTGTGGGGATGGATCCAGGAGCTCAATGGAAATTGGGTTACTCTGCTGGAAGTCAAATCTCTGGACTGATCATTGCCAGGATCTGTGCGTAGAGACAAAATCCCCCCTGTGTGCAATGCTCAAGGGTCCTGTAGCTGCTAGAAGCTAGACTATTTCAGCCCATTTCTAAAAAAACTATTCCACAATCCACCCACAGCTGGAGAGGATACAGTATTGCTGCAGCCTAAAGGTAGAGAAGAGTCCTCTGCAATTTGTGTACCCAGCGTTTGGAGTATTCCATGCCCTACTGTTAAAAGAGTAGTATGGGGTTTTCTTTTCAGATTTGTACTTACCTAGGTGGATGCAGTATCAGTCCGATGCTGCATCTGTCCCCCGACGTCTGTACACTGAGAACCGAGCCACCGAACACCGCAGATGCTTCAGTTCTCACAGATCCCCAAGCGGAGAGCTGCTGGCTGTCAATCAGCAGCTCTCCTCTCTGTTCCTCCACACTCACTGGAGCACTGAGCTGTGGAGGGGCGGGGATCGGCCGTCTCAGGCTCTCAGTGGCCTGCTGAGAGGCTGAGATGGCTGTCGGTCCAGGCACCTCGCGGATCCCGACTCTTGGAGTATTGATGACATGGTGCCTGTCCCGACTTCAGTGACATCAGCAGAGAGCGGACTTTAATCCGATCTCTGCTGAAAACAGGTCACAGGAGTGCAAAATGAATTGCCCTCTTGTGATTCATAGGAGAAGTACGGCCAAACGAGCTCAAATTTCAGAAAAGATACCCCTGGACTGGTCAGTATGCCTGTGTGGGTGTTGCTGCATGTCTGGCTACCTGCACTGACTAGGGAGAGAATCTGTGGACAATTACAGTGGCCCTTGTGAGGATAGCGCTACACATACACAGGCGTGTGCACAAGGTGTAAGGGGTGTGCTAGGGCACACCCTAATCACCCTGTGTGGTACAGATTCCCCCTGCTACCTGGGCCTCCCCCAGTATCCCCTCCGTGCCGCAGTGCTGCCAGCATCCCTCCTCTCACGCCAGCTGCGGCGGGGGATATTTCAGGATGGAGAGGGGGAGAAGGAGCTGATGCAGCTGAGGCTGGAGAGAAAGGGGCTGGGGAATCTCTGTCCTCAGTCCCTGTCTCTGTCACTTTTGAGACAGAGACAAGGACTGAGAACAGAAATTCCCCAGTTTCCCTAGCTTCCTTTAACGGGACTTGTAAAATAATATTGTAAAAAAAATAATAAATAATAATATTGTGAAAAATAATTAAAACATAAAATTGTAAAAAATAATAAAAAAATAAAAAAACTACTAGCTCTACCCTACTGACACCATCTACTGCTCTTCTGACACCAGCCTCTGCCCTACTGATGCCAACCTCTGCCCTATTGACATGTCCACTGCTCTACTGAATGACACCATTCATTGTTCCACTGACACCAATCTTTGCCTACTGACACATTTGCTGCTCTGCTGACACTGTCCACTGTCCTTCTGAAAACCTTCCATGTTTTAATACAAGTTTACATTTATTTATAAGAATGTGTGTGTCTGTGTATATATATATATATACTATATTGTCAAAAGTGTTGGGACACCTGCCTTTACACGCACATGAACTTTAATGGCATCCCAGTCTTGGTCCGTAGGGTTCAATATTGAGTTGGCCCACCCTTTGCAGCTATAACAGCTTCAACTCTTCTGGGAAGACTGTCGACAAAGTTTAGGAGTGTCTATGGGAATGTTTTACCATTCTTCAAGAAACACATTTGTGAAGCCAGAAACTGATCTTGGACGAGAATGCAGTCATGTTGGAAAAGGAAGGGGCCATCACCAAACTGTTCCCATAGAGCTGGGAGCATGAAATTGTCCAAAATGTCTTGGTATGCTGACGCCTTAAAACAAGGTCCATGAAGACATGGATGAGCGAGTTTGGGGTGTAGGAACTTGACTTTTCTGTACAGAGCCCTGACCTCAACCCGATAGAACACCTAGAGCGGAGACTGCGAGCCACTCCTTCTTGTCCAACATCAGTGTCTGATCTCACAAATGCTCTTCTGGAAGAAGAATGGTCAAACATTTCCATAGACACACTCCTAAACCGTGATACCGTTAAAGTTTATGTGTGTGTAAAGGCAGGTGTCCCAATACTTTTGGTATATATATATA
>BLSH010146565.1:1525394-1539825 GCA_018402905.1 Glandirana rugosa
GTCGGTATTGCCCTTCTAATGGATTCGTTATTTTGTCTAAATCCTATATGTTCAGTCTGTTACTAACACGTCAGGAAGACGTTATAACGGTTGTTCAATTTCTTGGAGACGTGTATTACGTACTCAAGTAAATAAACTTGTAAAAGATCAGTCGATTGTATAAAAGAGTCGTAAACAAAATAAAGTCTATATAAATTTCGATTTGAGGTAACATCGTGGGAGAATCAATCCACGATCCGACAGTCTCTTTAATAATAATAATATGTCCTAAATATATCACGGTTGTCAAATCCATCGTGAAATGTTATTTTTCCCCCGTCATGTTAATGTTATGTCAAGTTATGTCTTCCTTATCCTCCCGGGACGAGTACCTCTTTTTACCATGCCCCCCCCCCTTTAGATTGTAAGCTCCATGAGCAGGGCCCTCCTATTCCTTCTGTATTGAACTGTATTGTAATTGTACTGCCCCCTTTTTATTGTAAAGTGCTACCTAAACTGTTGGCACTATATAAATCCTGTATAATAATAATAATTTCTCTGACAGCCTAGCACCTAACTAAGAGGGTGCTACAATGGAGTTTAGCTTTAAATATATCTGAAATAAAACAAATGCTGAGAAAATATGTTAGCTGACTAGAAAATGTTCAAATAAATGAACTCATGCATTATGTGCAGAGGTTCTTTAACTTGTTGGCAATATTGCAGAAGGACTGCACAATCATTGTCTGACTTGTATATCCTAAATCTGTTTTATTGCTTAGGTAATCTTCCCGTTATGGCTGCAAGGAGTTTTCACGTATCCAGGGAGCCCATGACCTGGTTAGCTAAGATTCCTAATATTAACAGCCAGAAAAATATACCATCTCTCTAGCTTTCTTACATGATGCTCGCTGCCTTTTGCGATTTGTTTCAATAGCTTGTAAATCCTGCTGTGTTAGACACTGGAGCCATCGGGGCATTTAGGTACGTCTATACAAATGAGTGAAAAGATCCCTCACTGAGCTATAACTCATAATTTCCCTGTCTGTCACATTTTTTTGTCTTTTTTTGAAAAACTTTTGTGAACATAAAAGTGCAGTAAGATCGGAATGTTTAATTAGAGTGCTTGAAATTGTTCATTGCCCGGGATATAATCAAGGCAATATTATTGTGAATGTAGGAAAATGAAAAAAAAATGCCACAGAAGTCATTAATGACTTATTAAAATTTAACATCAATATAAAACTACTTATTTATTCATAGATATATTTTGCTGCAGCAAAGTGACTCACCCATTAAGCATTACAATTTCCAATTATTATTTCGAGAGTGACAAAACATAGTTGAGAAAAACATGGCACCTGAAGGGTTGATTTATTATGCATGTGAAGCATGACTTTTATGCATGCAATGGTGATATATATATATATATATATACACAAACACACACACTATATTGTCAAAGACACACTCCTAAACCTTGTGGACAGTTTTCCCAGAAGAGTTGAAGCTGTTATAGCTGCAAAGGATGGGCCAACTTATTGAACCCTACGGACTAAGACTGAGGTGCCATTGAAATTCATGTGTGTGTAAAGGCAGGTGTCCCAATACTTTTGAATATATATATATATATATATATATATATATATATATATATATATATGGACTGCGTCTAATTCAAAAAAGGAAGGAGCCAGTAAATGACATATGTACTGGCTCCTTCCACCACTCTCCATCTGCCTGTGTACCCGCAACAACCCGAGGAAAGCCGGCAGCACTGTGGGGAGCCGAGCACACAGGGGGAATCAGATGTGGGCAGCACAGGGAGGGGGACAGGTGCAGCAGGAAGGGAGGACAATTACAGAACAATGCACTGTGTCTGTGTCTCTCCCTACAGAAGCTGAATGCTGGAAGGAGGGAGAGAGGAAGAAACTAGCTGTCAGCTGCTGGAGGGGGAGACATAGACACAATGCACCATTCTGTAATTGCCCTCTCCTTCCCCCGCATCAATCCTCTGGCTGTCCAGGCCCCCTTGTGTACCCAGACCCCTTACAGAAGGCCTGGTGGTACCTCTCTATGGCCCTGATACCGCAAATCCTCATTCTCCCCTTTGCCTTGATTTTAAGGAACTCAGATGGCCACCACTTCTCATATTCTTTAGCTATATAGATGCTCAGACAAATTCAGCTCTCCTCTGTTGATTATAGAATACCACCATGGGTCAATAATTTGGGAAGTGGGATTCCTTTTATGCTATACTATGGAAGGATCATAAACACATAAATTCATAAAGATGACTTCCATCTTGAATTACACCCACTGTACAGTATTAGCTAAGTATAAAACCAGAATATATCATTCTACTGGCATTTTCTTATACGACTTTTGGTGGGAAGAAAGCCATATATTGTAATGTCTAAGAGTCAATATTATTACATTACTTAATCAATAGTGATTCTCATTATACAACAACAATGGTTTAACACTTGTGGGGAAGCCTGTTGTCTTCCCAGCCCTCTAAGAGCTTTATGTCTGTGTTTGCATAACCATGGTGATTAAAACACATAAATAATTTATTTCAGCTACGCATCAATATCCATGAACCTATACATATTTCATGTAAACGTTAAGAAGCCTTTCAGGGAGCACCAGTAGATCTGGATATCACAGCAAAAACCTATTACCATATATTCTGTTATACATATGCATCACTCAATATACGTAATGCATTATCTCATTGTATATGAAACATAAATATCGTAAAACATGCTCATAGGCAAGTCTAAAGTGCCAAATATTTGCATAATTCTGGTGTATCTTATATATAAAACATCCTTAAAGCTGAACTCTGTACACAAAGACTTTCAATTTGATATATTTCACAATAGCCACAAAGCGCACAGTATTAAGCCTCGTACACACGCACTGATTGTTGGCCAACCGAACGTCCAACTTTTGTCCAAATTTGCTGTTGGCGGTTGTGTCTAGCGTACTGATGGTAGTCAAGTAATTGGTCAACAAAGCCGAACGTAGTGATGTGTTATGAGCGTATAATGAGGAAGTTCAGGTGAATGTGATTTGTGAATTAGGAACACAGGTTTACACGACCAAACCCTTCCTGGATTCCGAGCATGCGTGTTTGCACTTCCAATTTTTGTTGGCCAACTTCTGTACACACTAGCCAACAATCAGCCAACGCCTTGTTGGCCAACAAAAGTTTCCTAGTCTTGTCAGCCAACTTTTGTTGGACGACAATTAGAAATCGGCTGTCAAATCGTGAGTACTGACGGTTGGATTATTGGCCAAAAGGCTGTTGGACGATTGTCATTGGCCAATAATCCGACCGTATATGGTCATCCAACAGCCTGTTGGCTGCTAATCCGACCATTAGTATGCACGATTTGACAGCTGATTTCCAATCGTTATCCAACAGAAGTTGGATGACGAGACAAGAAAACTTTTGTTGGCCAACAAGGCGTTGGCCGATTGTTGGCTTCTGTGTACAGAAGTTGGCCAACAAAAAGTTGGAAGTGCAAACACACATGCTCGGAATCCAGGAAGCGTTTGATCGTGTAAACCTGTGTTCGTAATTCCCAAATCACAATCACCTGAACTTCCTCATTATACACTCGTAACACATCACTACGTGCGGCTTTGTTGGGCGATTATTTGACTACCGTCAGTACGCTAGACACAACCGCCAACAGCCAATTTGGACAAAAGTTGGAAGTTCAGTTGGCCAACAATCTGCGCGTGCTTACGAGGCTTTAGTCCACTTTGTATACACCATATGTCACTGCAGACACAGACTACCTTGTAAAAGTAGCAGTGACATCATCACTGCGCTGTACATAGACTGGGCAGAAAGCAGTGCTGTGGGAGAAGCCAAGCAGGTCCTACCCACTATATAAAGCTAGAGGAAGGGGCACAGACGAGACCAGCCACCCTGCACAAGGAGAGAGAGCAGCAGTCACCGGTCTTTATTAGAGAGAGCTCCTGAACAGAGGGAAAGTATCACACTGGATTACTGCCCAGATCTGGGGGAAATACACAAAGCATGCCAAAATTCAAGAAGAATATACATGATGAATGGATTTTTACAATATTTGCTCAACCTGGAATTCAGCTTTAAAGTGGTTGTCAAGTCATGACAACCACTTTAAACTACAGGTAAGCCTATATTCAGGCTTACCTGTAGGTCCCAGGAATATCTCCTAAACTTGCACCGTTTAGGAGATATTCCCTGTATCTGCATGTGCTGACGTCATCAGCACATGTGCAGTGAAGAAAGGGCCCGACTGGGTCGTTTCTACACTAAGTGTGCCGTAAATGACAGCTCCCATGTGCTTGCATGGGAGTGATGTCAGCACGGCTCCTGCCAATCACAGCGCTGGAGTCCGTGCTGTGATTGGTCAGCTCCCAGAATCAACAACGGACACAGCATGTTGCCGGTCACATCGGTGCTCGGGGACCGCTGCTACAGTGTCGATCGAAGGTAAGCATTTCATAATGAGCTAGTATGTGATGCATACTAGCTCATTATGCCTTTCTCTTGCAGGTGTTTGTTTTTTTTTTTTTGACTTGACAACCACTTTAAGCTTTAAGTTGGCCTACCATCAGATATATAGGTGCATGTAACACTCACTGGTGTTTATTAGAGTACTTCCACTGAACAATGCTCTGATTAGTATCAAGAAGCCCAGCACTATATTTGTTCAGGTATCATCCAAGGCAAGCATTGGCTTTATTTACAAAGTTGTTGAGATGTCTGATCCTGATGTCTGTGCGATAACCATAGGTGTGTGTGCACAGGGTGTGCTGGGTGTGCCTAAGCAACCCGTCAATTGTGATCTACCTGTCAATGCAGGCAGGTGATAAGTAGACCACTATCCTTCCTGTCGACCCCCCGGTACCAATCACTTTCTGAAGTTGATTTACTAAAACTGGAGAGTGCGAAATCTGGTGCAGCTCTGCCTAGAAACCAATCAGCTTCCATGTTTTATTGTCAAAGCTTCACTGAACAACCTGAAGTAAACTGTGTTTGCTATGTTTCTGTTTGTGAATGAACAGGAAGCTGCTCAGCACAGGGCACTCCCATTCATTCATCAGTGCAGTTGAGGCTGCAGAAAAAGGGACCGGGGAATCTCTGCCCTCAGTCCCTTTCTCTGTCTAAAAAGTGAGACCTCAGGCATCTGTTTAGACCCCTGGTGTTTTACCAAAGCCCCCCAAAGGGACTCCTAAAAAAAATTTAAAACAAAAAAAAAAAATAAAAGTCTAAAAATAATGTCTGTGTGTGTTTGGGGTGCACACCCTAATGGAATAGGCTGGGCATACCTATATTTTGGCTATGAGTAGATATCTCAAGCAGCTTAGCTCCCCTGTTCCTTTGAAGGCCAGTTGACACCAGAACGTGCTTGTTTTTGCATGTTCCTGCGCAGCGAGTTTTTGACAGTCTTTGCTATTTCAATTGGCTGCCAAATGCATGAGAATGCACAAAAAGTATGGCAGGCATGACTTTCCAAATTGCATTGCACCAAACCGCATGGTACTTTGGTACCATGCAGTCTGGTGGCCACAAACATGTGTGGATTAGTTTCATCCATCAGATGCATTTGGGTTCTTCATCTAACAGTGTAGCCATGTGGGAAATGAGCATTTCCTACACCCCAAGCAGTATGAATAAAGTATGGCCCAAAGAGCAGCCAGAAAGTTATATTGCTCAACAGTTCTCCTGCAGTGAACTAAAGCTGGCTATCCACTGATTGAATTTTAGTGGAACCATCTGAAATTCTTTCTGTGGGTGGCTCTGTGGGCTACCTCTGGTCTGACATCCCTCGATTGAAAAATTTAAGGAATAAGGTGGAAAATTGTCAGCCAGCTATCAAAATATAATAGGCACAGTAAGAAAGCATATGAGTTTTTGATGTGTTTTCAGTGCGTTTTCTAGTTGACTGTCCTGTCAAACATGGATATGTGACTCAAAAAGCTCACCAAAAGCACAACCGCGGTTTGTTCTTGATGCACTTTTGATATATTTTGATGCTTTTTGCCATGCATTTCAATGGGGAGATGCGTTTTTGGTGTGCTTTCGAAAAGCACTTTTCAAAATGCACGACACCCACAGCACATTGGTGTGAAGAGTTCTATAGGATTTAAAGGGAAATATTTAAAGGGAAATATTTTTATTGCATTTTCTTGTGCAGCGAAACTGCATCAATGTGGCCCTTATATAAAGCCCATTGTATTGCAGGGGTCTCCAAACTTTCTAAACAAACGGCCGGTTTACTGTCCTTAAGACTTTAGGGGGGGTTCTGATTGTGGCCATTGAGTGTAGAGAATGTCCCAGCATCAGTTGGAGCAAATACCACACCTTTGGTGTCATGGAAGGAATTGTGTCCCATCATTGGTGTCCCTGGGGCCCAACATTGGTAGAAATTGTGCCCCATTGTTGATGTCAATATGCCCCATCGTTGGTGTCATTGAGAGGAATTGTGCTCCATCGTTGGTGTCATTGTTCCTCATCGTTGGTGTCACTGAAAGGAATTGTGCTCCATCCTCGTTGTCATTGAGAGGAATTGTGCTCCATCCTTGGTGTCAATGTTGTTCATCGTTGGTGTCATTGAAAGGAATTGTTCTCCATCGTTGGTGTCATTAAAAGGAATTGGGCTCCATTGTTGGTGTAATTGTTCTTCATCGTTGGTGTCATTGAGAGGAATTGTGCTCCATCGTTGGTGCCATTGTTCTTCTTCGTTGGTGTCATTGAGAGGAATTGTGCTCCATCGTTAGTGTCATTGTCCTTCATCACTGGTGTCATTGAGAGGTATTGTGCTCCATTGTTGGTGTCATTGTTCCTCATTGTTGGTGTCATTGAAAGGAATTGTGCTCCATCCTTGGTGTCATTGTTCTTCAGCGTTGGTGTCATTGAAAGGAATTGTGCTCCATTGTTGGTGTCATTGTTCTTCAACATTGGTGTCACTGAGAGGAATTGTGCTCCATCATTGGTGTCATTATTCCTCATCGTTGGTGTCAGTGGATGCAATAGTGCCCCAAGGGCCAGATAGAAGCAAGAAAAGGGCACATCTGGCCCCCAGGTCCCAGTTTGGAAACCACTGCTGTATTGCAAGATTGTACTGATTGTCTGAATATATATGTGTAGTACTTATACAATATATATTTTTCCTTGCATTTTCCATTTCAAAGGTTGTAGTTTGGGCTTCTATTCTACGCCTATATTTCCCAAGAACCCGCCAAGCCTATAAAGCTACAATTTCTGAAAAAGGCTGCATATAATTTCTATGAAAATCTTCAACCTGAGATGAGATTTGAAAGGGTGCTTAGCATCAGTCGGCCATGTTTAAATATTATAATACTGTTGAATAATTCCTGTACAGATCCTGTACTTGGTTCCGCCCAGCAATACTGAATCAGCTGCTGTTGCCAACTGCCAATAAATAATGATTATTCTTCCAGCAGGCTTGGCAACCTTATGTTAGGATGAAAGCAAATATTGGCTGATGTGCTTTAAATACTAAGACAGCACTCTGTATTTATTCCAGATTTAGCTCGGCTCTGTGATTTTTCTGGGTGTTTTATGGCTGAATGGGCCAAGCTGGTAAAAATTAAAATAAAAAAAACAAAACAAAAAAAAAATGTAAAAAATCATCAAATAGCTGCAATTTACTTTCTTAAAAGAATTGTAATCCAAGACAAGTTTTTAAATCCACGATACACATAGATACTATTTTTTAAATAAAATGATATATGATTTGCTTTAGTTCACAGTCCTCGACCCGAAATAACTGAACTGAAAAAGTACCCTTGTCATTGCCAGTAGAGTAAATTAAATTAGTTTGAATACCTTATCTCCTAATGGATTAAAGAAGGAACTCAAGGCACACACACACTCTATACGCTATACATGTCCTTATGGACCTTGCTTTGTACACTGGTGCAGTCATGTTGGAACAGGAAGGGGCCATCCCCAAACTGTTCCCACAAAGTTGGGAGCATGAAATTGTCCAAAATATCTTGGTATGCTGACGCCTTAAGAGTTCCCTTCACTGGAACTTAGGGGCCAAACTGAAAGACAACCCCACACCATAATCCCCCCTCCACAAAATGATTAGGACCAGTGCACAAAGCAAAGTCCAAAAGGACATGGATGAGCGAGTTTGGGGTGGAGGAACTTGACTGGTCTGCACAGAGTCCTGAATCTTAACCCGATAGAACACCTTTGGGATGAATTAGATCAGAGACTGCGACCCAGGGCTTTTTGTCCAACATTAGTGCCTGACCTCACAAACATTCCCATAGACACTCCTAAAACTTGTGGACAGCCTTCCCAGAAGATGTGAAGCTGTTATAGCTGCAAAGGGTGGACCAACTCAAAATTGAACCCTACGGACTAAGGCTGGGATGCCATTAAAGTTCATGTGCATTTAAAGGCAGGTGTCCCAATACTTTTGGTAATATAGTGTGTGTATATATACAGTATCTCACAAAAGCGAGTACACCCCTCACATTTTTGTAAATATTTTATTATATCGTTTCATGTGACAACACTGAAGAAATGACACTGCTACAATGTAAAGTAGTGAGTGTACAGCTTGTATAACTGTAAATCTCCCACAGCAAAAAGAAAGCCCCGAGTCTCATTCCACTCACATATAGAAAAATTCCTGTGGACAACTGAAACTAAAGTGGTTTTAAGAGCATAGACTGCATGAAGGTAAAAAGGTAAAAATCCTTATGCCTGTTGCTCCCCTCACACCCCTCCCTTATACTCCCCTGAGCCCCCTCTCAATCCAGTGATGTGCACGGGAGCCTCAGCTGTCCCAGGTCTGTCTCTCCTCATTGGCTGAAACACAGCAGCGGGAGCCATTGGTTTCCATTGCTTTCAATCACAGCCAGTGAGCCAATAAGGAGAGAGCGGGAGGCGGGAACGAGCCCCGACTCTTTGTGTCCTATGGACCCAAAGAACGGAGTTCGGGAGCGAGCGACCCATCAGTGCCCTTATAGCAATCAGATTGCTATTGGAGACACTGGACAGGGTGAGGAGCCAGGAGCACCGGTAAAAGACCCAAAAAGGGGAGGATCGGGGCTGTTCTGTACTAAACCATTGCACAGAGCAGGTAAGTAGGATGTGTTTGTTAACCACTTCCCGACCGCGCCATAGCCGAATGAAGGCTACAGCGTGGCCCTAAAATGCCGGGAAGCCGTCAATAGATGTCCTACCATTCGGCTCGCGACCCGCGATCTCCATACAGAGAGGAGGAACGGGGAACCGCCGAAGTAAACACGGCGGTTCCCCTTTCTGTGAGGGGGGGCATGCCAGATCTACTGATCCCTGTCACTGGGATCAGTTAGATCTGTCATTCCCCTGCCAACCCCACCCCCCCACAGTTAGAACACACCCAGAGAACACTTTTAACCCCTTCACTGCCCCCTGCAGGTTAACCCCTTCACTGCCAGTGACATTTATACAGTAATCAGTGGACAATTAAATTTCTGATCGCTGTATAAATGTCATTGGTCCCAAAAAAGTGTCAAAAACGTCCGACATGTCTGCTGCAATATTGCAGTCCCGATAAAAATCGCAGATCGCCGCCATTACCAGTAAAAAAAAAATAATAATAAAAACGCCATAAATCAATGTCCATAGTTTGTAGTCGCTATCCGCAACCCAATCAATAAACGCCGATTGCGATTTTTTTTTAAACCAAAAATATGAGGAAGAATAAGTATCGGCCTAAACTGATGAATACATTTGTTTTTTTATTTTTGGATATTTATTATAGCAAAAAGTAAAAAATATTGTTCTTTTTTCAAAATTGTCGCTCTTTTTTTGTTTATAGCGGCGATCAGAAAGGACGCAGAGGCGATCAAATACCACCAAAACAAAACTCTATTTGTGGGAAAAAAAGGACGCCAATTTTGTTTGGGTACAAAGCCAGACGACCGCGCAATTGTCATTCAAAGAGCGACAGCGCTGAAAACTGAAAATTGGTCCGGGCAGGAGGGGGGTTTAAGTGCCCAGTAAGGAAGTGGTTAAAAAAACAAACAGAAAAAAAAAAAACTTTTACAATTACTTAACAATGAAGTCTGGCTATCATGTGCAATATGGACCTAGGAATAGAGGCTTTATCTCACCTGAGTCTCTAGGCTCCAATGGCCCAGAGCAGAGGCGTTGCTAGGGGGTGGCTATCGGGGCTATAGCCCCGAGTCTGGATCCCATAGCCCCGGGTCTCTGACAGGGTGGGTGCAGTTCTGCAATTAGCAGGTATGTCCAGGTCTGGAATGCAGACTGTGTATATATATATATATATATATACACACACACATACATACATGCACATGTATATTTATTACTATTATTATTTATTTTATTACATGTATGCCCGCTCAAGCGTAGGTCTTTCTTTACTTCGCTGCTATGGGCTCTAGCCCCAGATCTTTTGTAGACCTAGCAACGCCCCTGGCCCAGAGAAGAAAGTATTAGGATCTGAGAAAACAAAAGGTTTGTTTTCACCATTATTGATACAAATCCTAGAGCCCCTCATCACATGTAGATGAGAAACCTAGGCGTCACATATACACCATCCACCCAGTGCAATAGTGTGTATGTGCGTGTGTGCGTATGTGCGTATGTGTGCGTATGTGTGTATGTGTGTGTGTGTGTGTGTGTGTGTGTGTATGTGTGTATGTGTGTGTGTGTGTGTGTATGTGTGTGTGTGTGTGTGTGTGTGTGTATGTGTGTGTGTGTGTGTGTGTGTGTGTGTGCGTGTGTGCGTATGTGTGTATGTGTGTATGTGTGTTTGTATATAAAATAACCACACACTTGTTTTCCTTGTCTTATGTGGTCATAAACTAGAGCTGTGGCAATGCATTAACATACAACGTACTACATTTTGTCAGAGATAAGTAAAATGAAGCATCCATAAATGTCTTCCCTGTGCTTTATTAGTTATTTTACATGAAATATTAGCTATACACGAGGCAGTAAGATGACAGGAAGATGTGTGTGAGGAAGTATCCTATTTACTCATGGCAGAGTCTAGTGATAACAGGTAAGTGGGTGGCTGATAAAGTAAACTATTTTTCTGCTAAATTCCCTTTACATAATGAGAGTTATTTATAAACTCAATGCAAATAGAATTTCTAACACAAAAATGTATAAGGAATATCTAATTTATTTAAACCCTGATTTGTTAAAAAAAATAAAACAGCATGTTGTATTAAAAGTTGAAGTTTATTTTGCTTCGATTTTACCTTTCATGGATCCTGCTTTAACCCCCCATCAAATGATGTTTTCATTTTCATTACACACCTTTAGGTTGAATATGTTTTTTTTAAATTATCAGATTTTCAGGAAAAATATAACAAAACTTGTATGGGTACAAAAAGGGATAACAGTGTCATATATATAACAAGTTCTCATAACAAAAGGGCCTGAGACCCAAGCTGCAGAACAGTCAGTAAGATGAGAATCCCCAATGGTTAACCATGGGTAAAAAAAAAAAAGGCACCCAAAAAAGAGATGGGGAAAATGAAAAAAGAGGGGGAGGGGGGATAAGGAAGGGGAAACAGCAGTGAGGAAGTATGCAAAGGAGGGGAGAAAGAAAGAAGAGGAGAGAAAGAGAGCAAGACCAATAAGATAGGCACGAGAATCCCGATAATTATCAGGTCAAGCCTGTACGGCTGACATATAATCCATTCCCCATGAGAGCGAGGGCACCCTCTCTATGTGAGGAACCATTGTTGAAACACCTCTGAATTCGAATAATGGATCCAGACACCCCAGAGTGTTTTGTGTTTGTCCCAGTTATCCGATACCCTTGCCTGCATTTCCTCCATAAGCATGATGTCGTTGATAATGTCTTCCCATAGACGTATCAGTGGAGTAGTATCTATCTTCCAGAATCTGGAGATGAGTTGATGGGCTGGGGATAGAAAATACGTAGAAGGCAAGATTTCTGTGTCTTCACTGAGCCAGGTAAAATGGATAAAAGAGCTACCTTGGGAGAGGGGGCGAGAGAAGCATCATAAATGCCATTATAAATCTGAAAGATGTGTTTCCATAGGGGACATCCCCACCAGATGTGCAGGTAGGTTCCCCTCTCTCCATGACATCGCCAACATAGATCCGTGGAATTGGGGGAGATATGATTTATGGAAGCCGGATCCCTATACCACCTAGAGAGTAGCTCAAAGTTCTATTCTTGTGTATTATACACCTTCATTTAGACCAAGGGATATCACTGCTTGGTCTTTGAGCTTCTCTATGCAATGCAGGCATATTATGGCTGGTGGCGGTGGTGCTGGTGGGGTGGGGGGGGATCAGGTACATAGCTTCCTGAATACATTACAGCTACCCTACCTCAGTACTCGGATCAGAAGTACTCAGCCCTGATGTAAGCAGTGGACTGGCTCTTGGAAGGAGTTAAGCAAATTTCAAAATGCCCTGCTGGGCAGATGTCATTTTGTTGGTGTGGGTGTTTCTAGGCAGGCTGTATTTGCATGTAGACCACTCTAGGTAATGCTTACACATGATGCTGAGCCTCCATGATTTAAAGAACTGAAAGAACTGAAACCCAAAGGATGGGCAAGGGCTAGATCAGGGGCCCCCAAACTTTCTAAACAAAGGGCCAGTTCAGGGCCTGTCCTTTAGGGGGGCTGGACCGTGGCCAGTGGGAGTGTAATTTGTCCTGGTGTCAGTGGGAGTAAGCATTGTATCTTTGGCATTTGGAGGAGAAATAGGGCCCCATTGTTGATGTCAAATGGGAGAAATAGTGCCCCAATGTTGATGTCTGTAACAGGAATTATGTCCCATTGCTGGTGTCAGTGGGAGGAATAGAGCCGCAAAAGGCAAGGGAAGGGCCACAGTTCGAAGACCACTGGGCTAGATGATGCTGGATATCCTCCAGTCAGGAAATAAGGTGAGTTCTCTCTGACTTGCTGCAGCTTTTAATGCAATCAGAGGAAACAATTTTAGTACAGGAAGGGAACCTGTAAAATTGTTCAACACTAAGGCCGCCCATTCACTTGCTCTTTTGGGTTATGGAGCGCCAGATATTTTTTGTGTGGCAAGCCTGCAAAACATGCATCTGCTACCTGCACTTGGGGTGCCATTACCAATTAATACGCAAGTTACATTGTTATAGCAGTCCTCCTGCAGTGCCCTAAAGTTAAAGCAGTTGTATCACCTGTTTAGTGTTTTTTACATACAGGTAAACCTATAATAAACTTTTCATGTGGTATTTACCGGCACATTTTTTTTTTGGTAAGTACTGCATAAAGGTAATTTTTTTGGTGAATTGGACTTACTTTACTGCCTGCGATAATGCATAAAAATGAGCAATGAGATACCCTTATTACTTATTATCATTTTTCAAAAATTGACCTAGCTTTTATCAATAAAAAGCCATAGCTCAGCCATCGATGGCACACCTTCCTCTCCCCTGCAGCTGGCCGCTTACTCACGCAGGGGAGCCGGAGTTGCTGGATCATGTGACTGGACTGGAATACAGGTAAGTATACAGATCTTTTTTTAAGTACGGTAGGCCGGACAGGTAGCAGGAGGGCGGAGGGACAATTTTAAGAACTGTTATGGTTAGGCAGGAATTCCACTTAAATTTATGAGTAGAGTTGAGCGAACTTCTAGAAGTCCGGGTTCTGCTGGTTCGGCCGAACTTCGGGTCAAAGTCCGGGTTCGGGTCCGGACAGAACCCGAACTTTGTCCCGGACCCCGAACCCCATTGAAATCAATGGAGACCCGGACTTTTAGGTACAAAAAGTGCTGTAAAATAGTCCTGGAAGGTCCTAGAGGTCTGCAAAAGGAAGGAAATGTGGGTAAGGGTGGGGCAAGTGACCTACAAAGAAATGGGGACAGGGAAATAACTTTAAATATTTAAAAAAAAATAAAAACATAAAAAATGCATCATATTGAAAAGCGACAGAATAAAAAGGAAGTGTTCTTCTTTGAAGAACACTTCTTTTTATTCTGTCGCTTTTCATATTGCCGCTATTGCTATCACATCTGCTATTCACACACATGTGTTCTCTGTTCTGCAACAGAACAGATGTTATTCACACATTCAATGTTTTCTTCATACATCTGGAAATAGAATAGAACACTTTACCGAAAACCGGGGAGAAGCCATACACATGCACTTAAAACATCAATTCTATTTCCAGATGTATGAAGATAAGATTGAATGTGTGAATAACATCTGGGCTGGTGCAGAACACATGTGTGTGAATAGCAGATGTGTTCTGCAGTGACAGTTTCATTTAAAGTGATACACACATTTTAAAAAAAAGTGTGAATAAAAGATATTGAATGATTTCCGGTTTGATTTAAAGTGACACACACACTTGAAATAATTGTGCAGAAGAGATGTGCAATGTTTGACAGTTTCAATTAAAGTGATACACACCTGTCTCTTATACACAT
>BLSH010146565.1:1540253-1550851 GCA_018402905.1 Glandirana rugosa
GAACCCGGACTTTTTTTGAAAAGTCCGGGTCCGGGTCCGGGTCCCGGACACCCCAAAGTTCGGTACGGACCCGAACTTTACAGTCCGGGTTCGCTCAACTCTATTTATGAGGCTTGTACACCACATAATAACTGGATTAGATACTTGTTTAGACTCTCATACAGGAGCCATTAGTTGTACTAGTATACGGCCCTCGGTACACATAATGGGGTGGGTTTAGCAAAACTGGAGAGTGCAAAATCTGGTGCAGCTGTGTGTGGTAGCCAATCAGCTTCTAATTTCAGCTTGTTCAATTAAAGCGGTAGTAAAGCCCTCTTGGTGATTTTTACTTACAGGTAAGTGTATAATAAGGATTACCTGTAGGTAAAATGAATGTCTTCTAAACATGCATGGTTTAGGATATATTCACCCTGGATGAAGCCTGTTACATCACCGTGCCGGACCTTCAGAGCTTTCTGACGGAACTGAGGGCTCCGGTCGCAGCTCCGGCCAATCACATAGCCAGAGCATGCGAACCCGGGAGAAAGATTGGAGGAAGATGTCAGCCTTCTGTACCAAGGTAAGTATTTCACAATGTGCTAGTATGCTATTTTAAACAGCCGCAGTTTACTACTGCTTTAAGATTGTACAAAAAAAAACTGATTTGGTTTTTATGCCTAGCTGCACCAGATTTTGGACTTTCCAGTTCTAATAATTCAACCCCATCATGTTGGCAAACCAGCAGTCGTATTGGGGTTTAGATTAGAAGCCCGAGAGGCTGCTGAGTAAATACTGGAAAGGGATGTGGCGGGGGGGTTGAGCTAGGCTGCTGAGAGTAAATCAACCCCAATGCATTCTATGGTAGACATGATTGAGATTTAGCCCTATTTACCCTAATTCTGCCCATTGTTCATCTAAGTTGACACACTCAGTGGAAGTTGAGATGACGAAACGCGTTAATGCATGACCTAGCGGTGTATGGAAGTGAGGATAGTATGTCATGAGTGGAGAGGAACAGCCAGAGACTATCTGAGCAGTGGATGCATTAGACAGAGGGTGATGTCTCCTCCTGACTGGTGACAGATTCTGTTATACTATTTTGGCTTTTTTATTTTGTAAGTGTGATTACAAGGGGGGGTGGCCTTTTATCAATAAATCTTTTGAAACAAGATTACGCTATGTGGAGTGTTTCCCTTCCTCTTATGTTTGTCCACCCATAGAGAGATGTATTGATCAATGAAATCTGAAACAGGTGGATGTCTTTGAGCTTGTTTGAGGCTTTTATTCACAACAGTCTGGTGAGTGTATACCCTTGGGGGGAGAGTGACTAACGAGGTGAGGTTCTGGTGTTTGGGTGCACGATCTATGAACATTTACTGGAATCTTCTGCAGCTCACTTTTTGCTCCATCACCCATCATCACGCTTTCTTTTGATATGGGATTCATATAAATGTCAGCCACACTTCCTCTGTGTGGCAGTGAGCGCTGCTTTGAGTATTAACATAGAAACATAGAAAAGTGACGGCAGAAAAAGACTGAGTAGTCCATCGAGTCTGCCCCTTTTTATTTATTTATTTATTTTTAATTTTTTTTTTTTTTATAATTTTTATTTATTTTTTTACATTAACCTTGTTGTCTGACAATAGATTTATGTTTATCCCAAGCATGTTTGAAGCCATTTACTGTTGACTGTCTCACAACCTCTGTTGGTAGTTTATTCCAATTCTCAACCATCCTTTCAGTAAACTAATACTTTCTAAGATTAGTTTTGAACTTCCCCCCAGTTAGTTTGAGGTCCCCATGTTCTTGATTTTGATTTCATATTGAAAAAACTGCCCTCCTGAACCTTATTCACCCCCTTGATGTATTTAAAGGTTTCAATCAATGCCTTTCCCTTCTTTACTCCAGACTCTACATATTAAGTTCCTGAAGTCGCTCTTGATATGTTTTATCCCCCAGACCTTTCACCATTTTTGTTACCCGTCTCTGAACTCGTTCTATTTTATCAATATCTTTTTATAAGTGTGGTCTCCAGAACTGGACACAGTATTCTAAGTGAGGTCTCACTAAAGATCTATATAGAGGAATCAGAACCTCCTTCCTCCTGCTGGTGATCCCTCTACTGATACATCCCAGAATTCTATTTGCTTTTCCCACTGCCTGGTCACACTGTTTGCACATTTTGCAATCATCTGAAATAAGCACCCCCAAATCTTTTTCTTCTGTAGTGCTGGCCAACACTGTATCCCCAATGCTGTACACTCTAAGCGGATTCTTTTTTCCTAGATGCATTATTTTACATTTAGAAATATTGAACTGCAGTCTCCACTGCTTTGACCACTGCTGACCACTGCTTTGTCCAATCTTCCAGCAATGCCAAATCATGCCAAATCATGTTCCATGTTACAGACACCTCCAGGGATATCAACCCTATTACACACCTTTGTATCATCAGCAAAGAGACATACATTGCCCAACAAACCTTTAGTTATATCACTTACATATAGGTTAAATAGAACAGGACCCAGTACAGAGCCTTGTGGTACCCCACTAGTGACTGGTCTCTGTTCTGAGTGAACCCCATTTACAACCACACTCTGGGATCTATCCTTTAACCAACTGCATATCCACTGAACCACCCAAGGGTTAAGTCCCAGCTTGTACAACTTTTGTATCAGATCATTATGTGGAACTGTATCAAATACCTTGCTGAAATCAAGATACGCTATGCCCACAGCACCACCCTGGTCCAAAACACTGGTAATATAGTCAAAGAATTCAATCAGGTTTGTCTGGCACGATCTGCCCTCAGTAAAGCCATGTTGCTTTGGGTCCAGCAAGCTGTGTATTTTTAGGTGACCAATGATCCTTCTTTTGAGAAGTGATTCCATTACCTTGACTACAATTGATGTTAAACTCACTGGCCTGTAATTGCCAGCTTCTACCTTGCTGCCCTTCTTGTGGATAGGTACAATATTAGCTATCCGCCAGTCATGGGGAACTTCTCCTGTTAGAAGAGATGTATTTAAAAGATTTGTTAATGGTCCAACAACTATATCGCAAAGTTCTCTTAGAACTCTGGGATGAATACCATCAGGGCCCATTGCTTTATTAAGCTTTAAGCGAGCCAGTTCCTCAGCTACCTCTGTCTCCGGAAATCCTAGAAATGAACCAATATGATTAACATCTAATGACTTTGTCAAAGGACTGTTTTTATTCATGTGTGTATATCTAAGTTGGCATGCCTGATGTACACTTGAAACTGCCCCCCCATAACTCAATCCATGAAACCACTTTGGTCTTTTGGATTATAGGAGCATAATTGGTGGGCCAGGGACCCAGGCTGAAATTGGGATTTTATGGCCGGTATCAAGGGAGCCCTGGGCAAGTTGTTGATCAGTAAAGGTCCTTCAGGAGATATTTTTGAATTATTGCCATGGTGTGGCTCAGTTGCAGGTATACAGTTCTTTAGTAGATGGTGTATATCACCCGGCTGTAAAAAATACATTTTGTGCTGCGCTACAGGTGCCCTTTAGCTCGCTGCATACAATTTAGAGTCAGCGGACTCACCGAGTCAGTTAATTAAATCTTCATCTCCAATTTAAAGTGAGTAGATCCTGTTTTACTCAGCTCATCTCCCAAATTCCATTTGCAGCAAACTACAGCAACACTTTAATAATGCAAAGTACACTTGTACCTCTCACATTCTCGAGTTATATGGCAAATGACTTGACTATGATTGTGCTGCTCTTTGTATACTCATAAATATTGATACCATTAACCGAGGTACAGCATTTCCTTTCCTGCAATGATATTCTCACCACCTTGGGTTCTACTAATTTGTATTGTGTTTGATAGAAATAAGTTTGACAAGTGCATGTCAACATTGGTTGACGATGATGTTAAAAAAAAAAAAAAAAGAAAAACAACTTAACGGCTCATTTGTTTAACGAAGATAGTAAGGGTCCATGTTTTAATATCAATATTATGACACAATGATTATTTATGTGTGTTGAAGATTATTTTAACAAATTAATTACTGAGATCTGTGAAAACATATGTTACACTTGGACGGCATTCTGTAGACTAGTAATCAAAGATAAGGGAAGGGTTACATTTCCGCCAGGCTTTTATTACTAGAGGTGTTCCCCTAGCACTGTTTATAGCAGAGTGATATCTCTCAGTTTTTTTATTGTTGTGCTCTCATGAGGCCGATACGGGGTAGCACTGGCCCTCCTGCATAGAGTCTTGGCCTCATAAGCTTAAAGCGGAGCTCCGTTCATAAGGGGAAGCTCCGCTTGTTTGCTTCAACCCCCCTTCTGCTGCCACATTTGGCACCTTTCGGGGGGGGGGGATACCTGTTTTTGACAGGTACCCATCCCCACTTCTGAGACACCTTGCCGCAGCGAGGTCCCCCAGAAGTTTGGCTCCCTCCCCCTTCCACCACCACCGGGCCATTCATAAAGTGCAGTATGCTTTGGTCATGTGCGGTAGGGAACCGGCTGTGCAGCCGCAAGGCTTCACTGCCAGTTGCCCTTATAAGGAATGGCGACGGCAGCACCCGAGAGCCAATTGAAAAACTGGCTGGGGTGCCGAAAACGCGGGATCCCTGGACAGGTAAGTGTCCTAATATTAAAGATGAACTTTACTGAAGTAAAACATCTATTAAAATGACATCCAAAACATTCCAGGACAAAATTACAGATGTGGCAAGCAATCTGCTTGCCACGTCTGGGTTTTTTGTCCTGAAATGTTTTGGATGTCATTTTGATGGGGTTTTTACTTCAATAAAGTTCATCTTCATATGCTTCAGACATTGGAGTGAGGCCACACCTCTTTGTTGTTACCTGATTGTCTCCCAGACCATGGACTGGACCTGCACCAAGAGCCTGTTAGCTACACTTACCCCACCTGGAGCGGCTCATGCCTTCCTTTTTGATGGTTCCTAATATTAAAAGTCAGCAGCTACAGCATCTCCACTACATTTATTATTTTAAATTAGATGCACCTGTTTGAGGTCGTTAGCTGCATAAAGACACCTGTCCACCCCATACAATCAGTAAGAATCCAACTACTAACATGGCCAAGACCAAAGAGCGGTCCAAAGACACTAGAGACAAAATTGTACACCTCCACAAGGCTGGAAAGGGCTACGGGGAAATTGCCAAGAGGCTTGGTGAAAAAAGGTCCACTGTTGGAGAAATCATTAGAAAATGGAAGAAGCTAAACATGACTGTCAATCTCCCTCAGACTGGGGCTCCATGCAAGATCTCACCTTGTGGGGTCTCAATGATCCTAAGGAAGGTGAGAAATCAGCCCAGAACTACACGAAGGGAGCTGGTCAATGACCTGAAAAGAGCTGGGGCCACCGTTTCCAAGGTTACTGTTGGTAATACACTAAGACGTCATGGTTTGAAATCATGCATGAAATGGAAGGTTCCCCTGCTTAAACCAGCACATGTCCAGGCACGTCTTAAGTTTGCCAATGACCATTTTGATGATCCAGAGGAGTCATGGGAGAAAGTCATGTGGTCAGATGAGACCAAAATAGAACTTTTGGGTCATAATTCCACTAAACGTGTTTGGAGGAAGAAGAATGATGAGTACCATCCCAAGAACACCATCCCTACTGTGAAGCATGGGGGTGGTAGCATCATATTTTGGGGGTGTTTTTCTGCACATGGGACAGGGCGACTGCACTGTATTAAGGAGAGGATAACCGGGGCCATGTATTGCGAGATTTTGGGGAACAACCTCCTTCCCTCAGTTAGAGCATTGAAGATGGGTCGAGGCTGGGTCTTCCAACATGACAATGACCCGAAGCACACAGCCAGGATAACCAAGGAGTGGCTCTGTAAGAAGCATATCAAGGTTCTGGCGTGACCTAGCCAGTCTCCAGACCTAAACCCAATAGAGAATCTTTGGAGGGAGCTCAAACTCCGTGTTTCTCAGCGACAGGCCAGAAACCTGACTGATCTAGAAAAGATCTGTGTGGAGGAGAGGGCCAAAATCCCTCCTGCAGTGTGTGCAAACCTGGTGAAAAACTACAGGAAACGTTTGACCTCTGCAATTGCAAACAAAGGCTACTGTACCAAATATTAACATTGACTTTCTCAGGTGTTCAAATACTTATTTGCAGCTGTATCATACAAATAAATAGTTTAAAAATCATACATTGTGATTTCTGGATTTTTTATTTTAGATTATGTCTCTGACAGTGAACATGCACCTACGATGGCAATTTCAGACCCCCCCATGATTTCTAAGTGGGAGAGCCTGCAAAATAGCAGGGTGTTCAAATACTTATTTTCCTCACTGTATATATTTATATATATATATATATATATATATATATATATCAAATATCTTGCCAGACTAGTGCATAGAGTTTGTCAAAATGTGTATGCATATGCGTAAAATAAAAGTCCAAGTACCATATAAAAATATGAAAAGAAGGCATAATAAAAACTTTCTTTAGAAAAATCATTTGTCACACATCTGAATAGTAAGTATGTGAGAATCCTGCTTCAACACCTTCAATATTCACAAATCCACACAGGAGAGTATAGAGCGGGGGAGTAGAAGAAAAGAGGCAACTCTGATCCAAAAACTAATTAAAGTAAAAATAAATAAAAAGTACACTGATTCTACAAGGAATTTTATATGTGATTTATAACAATCAAGCCAATTTCTGTCTGTAAAAAGAATGATATTTACTGCAAAACAATACCATGCCTAACATGTCTTCACGTGCGTTCTTTAATAGTACACAGCTGACAGGCTACATTGTATCGTATAATAATTGCATTTATTACTGTATTACTGAATATAGAACTGCATTCAATTTAGAGTTTTATACCTTCCTGGAGTTCAGTTTTAAAGTGGAACTTTAGTCAGAAAATCATGTCCTAATGGATTACTTCAGGCTGGCACCTTTTGCAGGTATAGCATGTAAAACATTAAGGCTGGGTTCACACCTATGCGAATTGGATGTGGCTTAAATCGCATCCAATTCGCAGGACACTTGAAAACACATTGTTTTCAATGTGTCCGGTTCACATATGTGCGGTGCATTCGCACTCCGCATTGCACAAAACACGTGTGCCTTTTCTGTGCAATGCGGTGCGAATTCCCAGCCCGTTGAGTTCAATGGGAGCGCATCTGACACGGAGATGCACTCCGCACTGAACGGGGCTATTTTCCCCTGCTCGTGGCCCCTTCCCCATCTCTCCCCCCGCAGCTGCTGTGCTGTGGGAACAGACAGGAGCCACCGACAGGTGTGAATCCAGCCTAAAAGTATGTGTCTATACAGTTTAAAATCCAGTATTACACTGTCTCTGCCTGCTCTGCACATGCTCAGTTGCTCTCCATTTTTAGGCATGTTTAGACACTGACAAATTGGTAGAGGCCAACCTGCTGACAGCCTTAAAGTGGAATTAAACCCTTCTACTACACAACTACAGCAGAAGGATCTTGGGGAGCCAGGAGATTTGATCCACTATCAATAATTCATAAGAGAGGTCTTGTCTCTGGTGCCCCAGAGGTATACTGAAAGCCAACAGAATCAACCCTCCGTAAATAATTCTTCGGAGAGGGATCTTACCATTGGTGCCCCCAAGACATATCAAAAGCCAGGATAATCAACCCACCATCAATAATTTTGAAGAAAGAGGTCTTTCCACTGGTGCCTCCCAGACATACTGAAAGCCAGGAGAATCAACCCACCATCAATAATTCTGAAGAGAGAGATCTTACCATTGGTGCCCTCAATAAGTACTGAAAGCCAAGAGATTCAACCCACCAACAAAAATTCATAAGAGAGGTCTTACCACTGGTGCCTCCTAGACATACTGAAAGCCAGGCAATTCAACCCATCATCAATAATTCATAAGAGAGGTCTTACCACTGGTACCCCTCAGAAATCCTGAAAGCCAAAACATTCAACCCACCATCAAAAATTCATCAGATATATCTTATCACTGGTGCCCTCATGACATACTGAAATCCAGGAGATTCAACCTACCATTAATAATTTACTGGACAGGTCTTGCCACTGGTGCCACTCAGATATACTGAAAGCCAAGGAATTCAACCCACCACCAGTACTTAATAAGAGAAATCGTATTACTGGTACCCTCAAGACAAACTTAAAACCAAAAGTTTTAACCCACCATCATTAATTCATCAGAGGGATCTTATCACTGGTGCCCTCAAGATGTACTGAAATCCAAGAGATTAAACCCGCCATCAATAATTCGTAAGACATGTCTTGCCACTGGTGCCACCCAGACATATTGAAAGCCAAGGGATTCAACCCACCATCAGTAATTCATAAGAGAAATCTTATTACTGTTACCCTCAAACAAACTTAAAGCCAAAAGATTCAACCCACCACCAATAATTCATCAGGGAGATCTTACCACTGATTCCCCCAAGACATACTAAAATCCAGGAGATTCAACCCACCATCAATAGTTCATAAGAGAAATTTTACTATTGGTACCCCTAAGACAAAATGGAAGCTAAAAGATTCAACCCACCATCAGTAAAATAAGATCAAACTTAACACTGGTGTCCCCAAGATATACTGAAAGCAGTATAAACCCACCATCAACAATTCTGAAGAGAGAGCTTTTACCACTGGTGCCCCAAGATATAATGAAAGCCAAAACATTTAACCCACCAACAAAAAATGAATCAGAGAGATCTTACCCCTGGTGCCCTGAAGACATACTGAAAGCCAGGAGACCCAACCCACCATCAATAATTAATATAAGAGATATAACCATTGGTGCCCTGAAGATATACTGAAAGCCAGGAGATCCAACCCACCATCAATAAGTCAGATCTGGAATACCAAGGTAGAGTTACCCTTTTTCCGCTGTTCAATCTGATACCACAAAGAGTTAAAATTAAAATATCCTTCCGCCAATGTTACAGCCATCACAATCCCACTTGTGATTTCAGCTCTGCTAAAAATCAATGCACAGGGAAGTGACATATTATAATAATATTTGACAAGGTCAAAAAAATCATGCATAATTTATTTAGATGTCTTAGTCCCCGAGGCGCAATGACTGGTCATTTTATGGTTTTCAACCTCTCTGCCTCCGAGCTGCAATTAATGTAACATGTGGGGAATAAAACCCCCCTGCAGAAGTCTTCAAATGTGCACAATGAAGCACGTTCCCTGGCACCGCCACATAGTCACAGATAAACTCTCTAGGAACATAACAACTGTGAATTGTTCAAGGGAAACAAATAGGATAGGGAATGCAAGCCACACGGTGAAACTAATTTAGCATTTTAAAGAAAAACTATCATGGTCTTGGGACAATTTTATTTTTAAAAGTTAATTACTTTTTAAATTGCTTTAATTTTGTTTGTTCAAGTAAAACGTATTTTTTTCATCCTGTGTTGCATCTCAGTGTTGTTGATCTTTAGCCACCTCTTTCTAGCTACTTCCTGTCTACATGCATGCACTCCAGTGATGGTCGCATGCCATCTCTTACACTGAGGGCTTCTTGATGGGGACATGCCTGAATAATGTGCATCTGCATGGCTACTTATATCCTCCACCAGAAGTATGTGTGCCCGGGTGATAACACAGAGCACAATTGGGATACAGAGACGAAAGGTTGGAACCCTATAACAGGAACTGCCTGAACAGAGGCCTTCATGGCAGGATCTGATCTCTAGGAACTATTTTGAAAAATGATACAGCTGCAGATTTAAAAAGATGGAGCATGACTTTTGAAATTAGGACTTTAGAATTAACACTTATAATAGATTTTAGTGATTGGGATTACATCTACTTTATTTATATCAGATCTTAGCTTTTTAAATCTTACATTTAATTTCATATAGGGCACTTCCATAGCACTGATTTTGCAGAATATTTGGGGGTTTTCTAATTACTCTGTCTGTAACATGGTTTGTGATTGGGGGAGAAGATCCTGTTACTGATCAGTGTTACAGGTTCACCATTCACAGATTATGTTACAGGCAGTGTAATCTGCAGGAGAGAGGCCAGCAGGGGGTGTGTCCCCATTGGATCATCTTTAGTGCAGCTGAGCTGGGAACCCGAAGCTGTGAACCCCCACATTGCCGGAGTTTCAGCAGCAGGAAAAGCACAAGGCAAGCCTTGCAGTGAAGAGTTCTACAGCATCTAGCACACTGCACATTGTGGGACATCCTTCATTACAGGTAAGTGGTGTAACTAAAGCTCTTTTTTTAGCTAAATTTCAGATTTCAGCTGAACTTGCTCCTTTAACATTGATGTTGCTAAGTGATCCAGCATATAGCCATTATCATTATGCAAACACCAAACTAGCAACTTGATGCTTATGGCAAATGGTTCCAAAATGTAGTACATAGTATATCCAATTTATTTATTCAATAATTTATTTATCCATTAGGAAGAGAGATCAGAGAGATCAGAAGTTATATTATACTGTGTATATATATATATATATATATATATATATATATATATATATATATATGTATGTATAAATATATATACTATATTATCAAAAGTATCAGGACGCCTGCCTTTACATGCACATGAACTTTAGTGTTATCCCAGTCTTAGTCTGTAGGGTTCAATATTGAGTTGG
>BLSH010146565.1:1567788-1581016 GCA_018402905.1 Glandirana rugosa
TCAAGGAGGAATAAGGAATTATTCATTGTCCATGGGGGGAGGGGGTGGATAGTCTCTGTAGAATAGATCAACTGGAGATGTGGCGTGGTCTTGGTCTGACCAAGGGTTGGGAGTATTAGAGCAGATGCTACCAGAGCAAGCAACTTCCTCTAAATGAAGGTGTGATCGATACATGAGTGAGATTGGGAGATAACTGTTTGTTTCCACATTGACTTCCCAGACTGATTCTTGGAAGAAAGGGCCAGCTTTCATTATAGCTACCTTAGCAAATCTCAGTGTTCTAATGAGGAAGGCTTCAGTATTTGTATCTCTTTAAAAGTAAACAAGCCTTGGGGAACATCTCACCACAATTATAATTACAATGAGAAGAATGATCAAACATTCCCATAGACACAAGAAGAGAAGAAGAGTTGGAGCTAGTATATAGTTGCAAAGGGTGGGCCAACTCAATATTGAACCCTACGGACTAAAGGCAGGGTACAACACACGGTACAACAATTGGCCAACAACGGTTGTCCAACAGTCTGTTGGCCGATAATCTGACCGTTAGTATGCATGATGAACAGCCAATTTCCAATTGTTGGCTAACAGAAGTTGGCTGACAAGACTAGAAACTTTTGTTGGCCAACAAGGCATTAGCCGATTGTTGGCTCGTGTGTACAGAAGTTGGCCAACAAAAAAATGGAAGTGCTAACACGCATGCTCGGAATCCAGGAAGTGTTTGGTTCTGTAAACCTGTGTTCCTAATTCACAAATCACATTCAACTGAACTTCCTCGTTATACGCTTGTAACACGTCACTGCATTCGACTTTGTTGGCCGATTACTAGACTCATGTCAGTACGCTAGACACAACCGCCAACAGCCAATTTGGACAAAAGTTGGAGGTTCAGTTGTCCAACAATCTGCGTGTGTGTGTACGAGGCTTAAGACTGGGATACCATTAAAGTTCATGTGTGTGTAAAGGCAGGCGTCCCAATACTTTTGGTAATATAGTGTATATATACAGGCGGTCCCCTAGTTACAAACATCTGACTTACAAACGACTCCTACTTACAAACAGAGGAAGACAACAGGAAGTGAGAGGAAATCTACCCCTAGGAGGGGAAATTCACTCCTGCAAGAGTTATTGTCACCATTGATGCGATATCACCAATCCTTGCTTCCACAGCAACCCAAAATTTTCAAAATCCAATTATCATTGGGACAGGAAGTCAGGTGAAATCTTCTGCACAGAAACATAGACAGCAAAACAAATATTACAGGGGTATTAACCCTTCCCTATGCTATCCAAAAATCTTAAAAATTGTTTTTTTGGCTGAAGCTACACTTAAAAAATGTACCTGTTCCCACTTACAAGCAAATTCAACTTAAGAACAAACCTACAGTCCCTATCTTGTTTGTAACCTGGGGACCGCCTGTATACAGTATATACGGTATATATATCATGTTATATAACATAACATCAGATATTGCATAATCTTATTTTAAAGAAGAATAGAAGAAATAAAAGTGATCTTCAATATGGATCCATATAAACCATGATTGGACCAAACCAGTCATTTTTAATTCAGACCTAAACATCTGACTCAGTAGACGGGCACTGCACATCTCTCTGAATGAATATGTTACCTCTACAAGACTATCACAATGATTACTGACCTCCCGCTTGCAATAAGGTGATACCACGCCGAGCACTTCCATTTTCACCTACTTTGCATAACTGACATCATTTTGCAAAGTAGCTCAACATGGAGCCACTTACTGTGGGAGCCGTGTAAGGTTCATAATTAATGTGAAAGAGTCATGGGGTAAATAATTATCCCAAAGGGCCAGCACATCTAAATTAAAATATTACACATATATATATTTAGTAGAGCTCCAAAATAGTTCAACCCTATTACAAAGGGTATTTATAAAGCGTGGCATGTGACTGATACCGGTGTTGAAGCAGCCCGAATTATGTCATATTGTAGGCTTTACAAAGCATCAAATAAATTACAATTTATTTATTCTGTATGTTCTGACAAACACTGATAATTGGCTACTTCTCTACAATATAGAATCTTCCTCCAAGGCTAATGTGACATAGTAATTCATTTTCCAGTAATGTATAATTTGAAGGCGGTCTACCCAGAAGCAGAAGCCAAGGATCTGAGAGACCTTGTCAATAAAGCTGTATTTCATTTTAAAGATCAGTAGAAAAGAATTAAATGTACATATGCAGCAGTTGCTGTTACTTCTTTTTTTTTTTTTCGGGAGAGAAAAATCCAGTTTAAGGGAACAGGCACAGAAGATAAAATGAATACAGTTATGAACATTTTACCTTTTGAAAGACGCTAATGAAAACAAACGGAGCTACAGCCGTGGAAGCAGCCCATCTGCTCTTTTGTTCAGCCATGTAGTGTAAAGCTAAATGTTTCACATAAATATTATCTTCAGCCGAGGTGTCTGCTTTCCTGGCCACAGCCAATGTGTCACATAATGCTATGGTGTCATCCAAGGACAGAACCCTGCTGTTTTATAGTGCAAACTCATATATATATAAATATAAGCTTTTCATGTTTTTGAAAGCTGTATCATTTAAAGTAAAAGAAAAATACTACAGAACCGATTGTAGTCATAAAGCATTATACTGATCAATAAATGCAGAAGGTAGACATGTGCGGTTAGCTTCGTTCCAAATTAAAATTCGGACGGATTTTTATTGTTCGGAAACTCGGATGTAATTTCCAAATTACATTAGTGCCAAATTTGAACGTATCCAAAATAATGAAAAAAAAAATTAATCATTTTCGAATTGTTTTCAAATAGTTTTCAAGTAGTTTTCAAATTCAAATAGTTTTCAAATTTGAACTAGAAAAATCCTTGAATTTGAATCATTTTTCAGTTTCCAAAGAGAACAAAATAGAATAGAAAACAAAGGAATAGAAAAGAAAAAGAAGAATAGACTGGAAAAGAATATACCAGAAAACAAAAGAATAGTTCCACTCCACCACATTATATTCTTTCATTATATTCCCCTCTATTGTATTGTATCTTTTTCCATTCTATTCCTCCATTTTCCACTCCACCCCATTCTTCTTGGAAATTGGAAAGCTGTTCAAATTTGAAAACGATTTGAATTTGAAAACGATTAGAGTTGAGCGAACCCGAACTGTAAAGTTCGGGTTCGTACCGAACTTTGGGGTGCCCGTGACCCGGAACCGAACCTGGACATTTGAAAAAAAGTTCAGGTTCGAGTTCTGGGTTCGGGTATTTGATCACGCATGTTGAATAGCTGCAGGGCAGCCAATCAACAAGCATTTCACTGGTTTGCCCTTAGAAGCCATCACAGCCATGCCTACTAATGGCATGGCTGTGATTGGCCAGTGCATCATGTGACCCAGACTCTTTATAAGAGGGAGTCACTTAGTGCTGCATGTCACATGCTCTCTGGGTAGTGTAGGAAGAGGATGCTGCCGGTGCTGTGAGGGACAGATTGCAGATAGATAGATAGGTAGAGATTACTACTACTACTGTTTTTAGGGACAGATTGCAGATCTAACAACATCTCATCCTGCATTACAGAAAGATCTGACTGGATTAGGTAGAGTCTACTGCTTAGAAGGACAGATTATTGTTCTAAAATCATCGCCTACTCCTATAGGGTCAGGTTCCTGCTGTTGCTGTAAGGGACAGATTATTGTTCTAAAATCATTTTGCAGCCCTCTAGCACTTTCCAGGACTTTTTTAAAGTAATTTTTGTGCTGAAAAGTTCAGGTCCCCATTGAATTCAATGGGGTTCGGGGGTTCGGGTCAAGTTCAGTACCGAACCCGGACTTTTTCCCGAAGTTCGGCCAAACCCACCCAACCCGAACATCCAGGGGTTCGATCAACTCTAAAAACGATTTGAATTTGAAAACGTTTTGAATTTCGAAAACTATTCGAAATCGATTTGAAAACGAATAAATGAAACGAATTCGGAAAACTAATTAAACAAATGAAACAAATCTAACTAAATTAATTTATGTAAATAACTAATTGAAACGATTCAAATTTGAAAACGATTTGAATTTGATGACTTTTTGAATTTGAAAACTGTTTGAAATTAATTTGAAAACTTTTCGAAATTGATTTGAAAACGAATAAACAAAACAAATTCTGAAAACAAATTAAACGAATCTAACTAAATTAATTTATGTAAATAATGAATCAAAACTAAAAAAATTTTTTTGCTCTGCATATCTCTAGCAGAAGGTTCTCAGTTTAAATAATAAACGTTATTGGCTATAGTCTCATTCACAGCACCCCATTGGGATGCATTTTGTGACATTTCAATAAAGTTTTTTAAAAATAGGAAAAAACAGTGTACAGTGCAACTTATTGTAATGTTGCATTATACCGTCCCTTCACAGTGCACACCAGCAAGCCTGTGCTATACAGAGCATAATGCACTCCTGTTGATGTGAAAGGGCCCTAACCTAAAGCTGATATCCACCTTTACTGTAACTTTAACCAGTTGGCGACCACCCCACATAGATATACAGTGGCAGGGCGGCCGCTCTGTGCCAGATCACACACCTAGTACGCGATCTGATGTTTCCGGGTCTGAGATGCGCGCGACCCGCTCCCACTGTGATTGGACACAGCAGGGGCCAATCAGCGGGTCCAACAGACCCAATGTCCGCCGATCGTTCCCGAGAGAGGCAGAACGGCGGTCTGACTATGTAAACATGGCAGATCGCCGTTCTGTTAGTAGGGAAGATAGAGATCCTGTGTTTCTGCTAAGCGTTCCCCACAGTTAGCAAGCACTCCCTAGGTTCACATTTAACCCTTTGATCGCCCCTGGTGTTAACCACTTCCCAGCCAGTGTCATTAGTACAGTGACAGTGCATATTTTTTAGCACTGATCACTGTATTAGTGTCACTGGTCCTCAAAAAGTGTCAAAAGTGTCAGTTAGTGTCTGATTTATCGCAGTCCCACTATAAGTTGTTGATTGCCGCCATTATTAGTAAAAAAAATATCCCATAGTTTGTAGACGTATAACTTTTGCGCAAACCAATTAATATACGCGTGTTGGTATTTTTTTACCAAAAATATGTAGCAGAATACATATTGGCCTAAATTGATGAAGAAATATGATTTTTTTTTTACTTTTTTGGGTATGTTTTACAGCAGAAAGTAAAAAAATATTGTTTTTTTTTTCAAAATTGTCAGTCTTGTTTTGTTTATAGAGCAAAAAATAAAAACGCACAGGTGATCAAATACCACCAAAAGTAAGCTCTATTTGTGGGAAAAAAATGGCATCAATTTTATTTTATTTTATTATACAACGTCGCAGGACCGCGCAATTGTCAGTTAAAGTAACGCAGTGCAGTATCGCAAAGAAATGGCCTGGTTATTAAGGGGGTAACTCTGCTTTTGTAGGGGGGAAAAAATAGCAAATACAGAAAAATAATATAAAATATACAATCTCAACAAAAGTCATATTGTAATTGATTGTTATTAAAAATACTTTTCCTTTTCAATCTGCAGCTTTGTAATTTTCTGTAAAATGCTATATGGTAACCTGGAGGGGTTCTGTACACAGAATGCATACAGAACGCCCACCCAGAAACATAATTTCCTGCTTGTGTGATTGGCTCACTGATTTTCCCAGAAGTCTGCACTAAGATGCAAGTCGGATTTCAGGCATCCCCTGCAACAAAAATGTAATTTTTGGTAAGATGCTCCCAAATAGGAAATCATGTCTAAAGGGATGCAGACCCAGCAGCTTTCCTCATTAGTGCCTTGCAGGCGCAGCAGCTGATTGATAATTATGAAACCACACCCATCACACTCACTTTCCATCATGGTCACAAACACGCAGGGGTTTCTTCAGAATAAGAAAAGGTAGGAATCTACAACAAAGTTTGTTAAAATCCTTGCAATGTACATAGATCACCCCAAGGGGAATTTTTTTCTCAACAAAAGTGGACTTACTCTTTAATTGAATCTCCCCCATGTCTTATGAAATAATTTATAGTTTGTGTTGTGCCTGTATGCCAGCTCTGTTTTGTTTCCAATACCATGAAATCTCTCAAGCAAACCCATGACATAGACAGACAGCTTTACTAACTAATAATACAACCCACCAAATGTGATGATGTCAACAGCCCCCTAAGACTAGATCATAAGGCAAATAATCAAATGGATTTAAACTTTTGGAGTATTTATTTATTGCCATGTAGCATGTCTTAAATTAAAAAATGAATAAATAAAACTTTTTTTGCACGAAAACATATTTATATATTTAAAATATTATAATATTTATATTTAAAATAATATAACTTTATTGTAAATTGCAAAGAATCGGGAGACCACTATTTTATTTACAAATTAGATTAAAAAAAATCCTCACAAAAAAGTAGATGTTAATTAAAATATTTAATATTGTTTATTATTATATATATATATATATATATATATATATATATATATATATATATATTATAATATGTATATTTAAAATATTATAACTTTTTAAAAATGTGTAAAATGTGAAGAATTGAGAGATAACAATTTTATTTACAAATTAGATTTAAAAAAAAACACAAAAAAAATGTAAGTTCTTGAACATTAAACCGAGTCTAAAAGAGATGGATTCATGTGTGAAATATCAGTTACAAAATTTATAGGCTGAAAGTTGTAAACCAAAGTCCTTCGCCTTCCCTATTTCTGTCATACAGAGGTGGCCAACAGGTGGTCTGATGCCACATGCAGCTCCCACAGAGCTACCTTCACAGACTTCATTACCACAGCAAAGAGCCATTGTTTATTCTGTCTTTACACATCTCTGTGAGTGTGATTCCGAGAACAAAATAACCTGAAAGAATTATATATTACTCACTTTTACTGCGGTGCTGGAACTGTCTGCTCTTTGTACGGGACTAATGATTACTGGTTTACAAGGTTTTTAGCAAACAATATTGAATATTCTTACTTATTATTTCTCTTGTCTTTAACTTTGTATTTCAAATATTATTTTTTTAAGTTTACAAAGTGATATTATATAGCTATAGTAATCATTTATATAAATTCTGTTTAAAATATTATTTGTTAGGTTTAGAAGTTTAGAAATTGATATTTATATCAATTGATATTTATATATATTTTTATTTTAATCATGTAAATAAAATATGTATTTTTTTTCTCCATGGCATTTAGGTTGGCTGTCTTTAAATAAAACCCACATAGGTCTCTAAGCCATTTTTTTTGTGGGGATTGGCGGGTTACAAGTTTAGAACATGATATTTTATATACATTTTTTTATTATTATTTATCTGGATTCGATTTAAAATATTATTTTTCAATGTTTAGAAGTTTATAGTTTTTCTTTTAATCATTGAAATAAATTCTTTCTATTTGTCTCCATGGCATTTAGGCTGGCTGTCTTTATCTAAATAAAACCCATATGGGTCTCCAAGCCATTTTCTTTTTTAGGTTTACAAGTTTAGAAAATGATATTTTATAACGATAGTTTTTTTATGATGTATAAAATTCAGTTTAAAAATATTATTTTTTATGCTGGCTGTCTTTATCCAAATAAATAAATCCCCTATGTAAGCTAGTCTACTCAACCTTTTCTGGATTTTGGGGTTTAAAAATCAAAATTTTTCCTTTTAGGTTTATAAGTTCAGAAAATTATATTTTATACAGTATCCATTTTTTTATCATTCATATACATTCAATTAAAAATATTGGTTTGGTACAGTGGGATGTGGGATTATAACGGTGCCAAAAAAATCAAAAAGAAAAATATAAGAATAAAATATAACAATTTTTATTAGTACAAAGATAAAATGACATAAAGGTGCATAATTAAAAACAATGCATAGATAGTAGTGTTGCCTTCATTGCATGTACATTTTGTTGATGAAGAATCATGTAGTGATCTAGGGATATTCCTACATGTTTCGCCTGTATAGGCTTCGTCAGGGAATTTTGAAGATTTTTAGTACTATGCCAGGAAATTAAAAAATCACAAAAACAAAGTCAATCACATAAATTAGCATATTACTGTATTGTGTACATCGTGCTTACACTGTATTATGCATGTAATATGCTAATTTATATGATTGACTTTGTTTTTGTGATTTTTTGATTTCCTTGCATAGTACTAAAAATCTTTGGTGATCTACAAAATTCCCTGAGGAAGCCTATACAGGCGAAACATGTAGGAATATCCCTAGATCACTACACGATTCTTCATCATCAAAATGTGCATGAAATGAAGGCAGCACTACTATGTATGCATTGTTTTTAATTATGCATCTTTATGTCATTTTATCTTTGTACTAATAAAAATTGTTATATTTTATTCTTATATTTTACTTTTCGATATTTTTGGCATCGTTATAATCCCACAACCCCCCTGTACCAAACCCATGTTCTCACAAGGAATGAGGTGCTGGATAACACTGTGCCACCAGATTAATATAACCACCTATAGTCAATTAAAAATATATTGTTTTATGTTTAAAAGTTTAGAAAGTGATATTTGTATCCATAGTCTCTCTTTTAATCATGGAAATAAATTCTGTCTAGGTGCCTTTATGGTATTTAGGATAGCTGTCGTTATCTAAATAAAAAATCCATATGGGTCTATACAAGCTAGCCTGCCCAACCTTTTTTTTTTGGGGGGGGGGGGGGCTGACTGGCTGTCCTTATCTAAAAAAAACCCATATGGGTCTCTAAGCCATTTTTTTTTTAGGTTTACAAGTTTAGAAAGTTATATTTTAAAACTATATTTTTTTTATCATGTATAAAATTCAGCTTAAAAATATTATTTTTTATGCTGGCTGTCTTTATCCAAATAAATAAATCCCCTATATAAGCTATCCTACTCAACCTTTTTTATTTTTCTGGATAGAGTTGGGGAAGTTCAAAAATCAAAATAAAGGAAATCCCCTTTTGGGACAGAAAGAGCTCTCCCCATTGGCAGCTTTCCCACTGTAAGATGTTGGATTTGCCAATAATTGCTGTCCGGTGACAGTGGTAGGACACATAATCAATACAGACAACAATAAAAACCCAACAGATATTCTAGCCATTCCACACTTTAAAAAGTTTAAAGAAAAAGTTTGGATATAGATATTACTTGAAAGTATACGTTTCACTGAAGGTTTACAGTTTACAGCAGCACAAATATGAATACTAATATAAGAAGATCTGACAATATGCTGAAATGTCTGCATGGACTTAATAAGTATTGACTGTATGGATCCTCACATCGTGTCCCCACTGCTACAATGATGATGTCACACTTGCTGGATAAGGATAATAATTGTAATCACCATCGCAAAATACAAAATCAATCCATCACAGAGAGAGCCAAGAAGCATCAGTCATGGCAGATGATTACAATGTACAGCTATCCAAGTAATAACAGATACCGAGATTGTATAAAGTAACCACTGATTTACTTAGTGAGAGTAAATTATGGGACTGAGAAATAAAATTGATATCTAACAGAGGCTCTCATATAATTAGAAGTAAGCAGAAGAGATTCTCTAAGCAGGGAGAAAAGTTTCTCCTCTATATATGATGTGTTGTTGCCTAATGCAAGAGGCATCCATAACATTCCAGGATACCCAGACTACAGCTATAAAATACAGAACACGAGAGGTGGTGTCAACTTTGTGCTTTTATGAACGTTTTTAGGAGAAACTCAAAAAGTTTGGGGCCAATTTTATTTTTGTTTATGGGATTTTAAAACATATATATATATATATATATATATATAGTGTTTCCCCAAAAATAAGCCCTACCCCAAAAATAAGACCTAGTGCGATTTTCCGGGAGAGCTGCAATATAAGCCCTTCCACGAAAATAAACCCTAGTTATGTCCTTGTAAAAATATATAATCCGTTTTGTAAAAAGATTATATCATGTCCAGTGTGTCTCCTTTTGTAATTTTATTGTTGAAAATATTACATTTACAGTGCCGCTGGGCACTCACGTGACCCGCTGGAGATCTTTTCCTCTCCTCCCAGCTGACATCAGTGGCCCCTCCCTCTCCAGTGCTCTGAGCGGGGCTGACGTTGGCAGGGACCTCCGCCCTTCCCTTGGCAGTACCCGGAGTGGGGAAGAAGAGCCCCGGAACACATGATCGTTGTAAATAGGGTATTTTTGACAATAAAGTTACAAAAGGAAACACACTGGACATTATATCATCTTTTTTACAAAACAGATTGCATATTTTTACAATGACTTTAACTAAGGTTTATTTTTGGGAATAAAGATGTCATAATGATGACTCATTTGCTGACAGGGGGACAGGGGGAGAGAAGACATATATAAGACATCCCCTGAAAATAAGACCTAGTGAGTTTTTTGTAGCCAAAATTAATATAAGACCTGGTCTTATTTTCAGGAAAACACGGAAACATGGTGTGTGTATATATATATATATATATATACAGTATCTCAAAAAAGTGAGTACACCCCTCACATTTTTGTAAATATTTTATTCTATCTTTTCATGTGACAGCACTGAAGAAATGACACTTTGCTACAATGTAAAGTAGTGAGTGTACAGCTTGTATAACATTGTGAAATTTCTGTCCCCTCAAAATAACTCAACAGACAACCATTAATGTCTAAGCTTCTGGCAACAAAAGTGAGTACACCCCTGAGTGAAAATGTCCAAATTGGGCCCGGTTGGCCATTTTCCCTCCCTGGTGTCATGTGACTCATTAGTATTACAAGGTCTTAGGTGTGAATGGGAAGCAGGTGTGTTAAATTTGCTGTTATCGCTCTCACTCTCTCATACTGGTCACTGGAAGTTCAACATGGCACCTCATGGCAAAGAGCTCTCTGAGGATCTGAAAAAAGGAATTGTTGCTCTACATAAAGATGGCCTAGGATATAAGAAGATTGCCAAGACCCTGAAACTGAGCTCCAGCACAGTGGCCAAGACCATGCAGCGGTTTAATAGGACATGTTCCACTCAGAACAGGCCTTGCCATGGTCGTACAAAGAGGTTGAAAGCACATGCTCAGCATCATATCCAGAGGTTGTCTTTGAGAAATAGACGTATGAGTGCTGCCAGCATTGCTGCAGAGTTTGAAGGGGTGGGGGGTCAGCCTGTCAGTGCTCAGACCATATGCCACACACTGCATCAAATTGATCTGCATGGCTGTCGTCCCAGATGGAAGCCTCTTCTAAAGATGATGCACAAGAAAGCGCACAGTTTGCTGAAGTCAAGCAGGCCAAGGACATGGATTACTGGAGCCATGTCCTGTGGTCTGATGAGTCCAAGATAAACTTATTTGGTTCAGATAGTATCAATCATATGTGGAGGCAACCAGGTGAGGAGTACAAAGACAAGTGTGTTTTGCCTACAGTCAAGCATGGTGGTGGGAGCATCATGGTCTAGGGCTGCATGAGTGCTGCCGGCACTGGGAAGCTACAGTTCATTGAGGGAACAATGAATGCCAACATGTACTGTGACATACTGAGGCAGAGCATGATCCCCTTCCTTCAGAGACAGGCCTGCAGGGCAGTTTTCCAACATGATAATGACCCCAAACACACCTCCAAGATGACCAATGCCTAACTAAAGAAGCTGAGAGTAAAGGTGATGGACTGGCCAAGCATTTCTCCAGACCTAAACCCTATTGAGCATCTCTGGGGCATCCTCAAACGGAAGGTGGGGGAGCGCAAGGTCTCTACCATCCACCAGCTCTGTGGTGTTGTCATGGAGGAGTGGAAGAGAACTCCAATGGCAACCTGTGAAGCTCTGGTGAACTCCATGCCCAAGAGTGTTAAGGCAATGCTGGAAAATAATGGTGGTGACACAAAATATTGACACTTTAGGCCCAATTTGGACATTTTCACTTAGTGTTGTACTCACTTTTGTTGCCAGCAGTTTAGACATTAATGGCTGTGTGTTGAGTTATTTTGAGGGGACAGTAAATTTACACTGTTATACAAGCTGAACACTCACTACTTTACATTGTAGCAAAGTGTCATTTCTTCAGTGTTGTCACATGAAAAGATATAAAATATTTACAAAAATGTGAGTGGGGTGCTCACTTTTGTGAGATACTGTATATATATATATCTTGTGCTTCCCCGAAATTAAGCCTTACCCCGAAAATACGGCCTAGTGTGATTTTCAGGGAGGGCTGCAATATAAGCCCTTCCCCGAAAATAAAACCTGGTAAAGTCCTTGTAAAAATATATAATCTGTTTTGTAAAAAGATTACATAATGTCCAGTGCGTCTCCTTTTGTAACCTTATTTTTAAAAATTTTACATTTGCAGCGCCGCTGGGCTCTCATGTGACCGGGCATAGATCTTCTCCTCTCCTCCCGGCTGACATCAGCAGCCCCTCCCTCTGCAGTGCTTGCAGGGAGGCTGACATTGGCGGAGACCTCTGCCCTTCCCTCGGCATTGCTCGGAGTGGGGAAGAAGAGCTTTGCATCACCTGAGCGCCCAGCGGCACTGTAAATAAGGTATTTTCGACAATAAAGTTACAAAAGGAGACACATTTGACATTATATAATCTTTTTACAAAACAGATTACATATTTTTACAATGACTTTAACTAAGGTTCATTTTAGGGATTAAAGATGTCATAATGATGACTCCTTTGCTGACAGGGGGACAAAGGGAGAGAAGACATAGATAAGACATCCCCTGAAAATAAACCCTAGTGTGTTTTTTGTAGCCAAAATTAATATAAGACCTGGTCTTATTTTCTGGGAAACACGGTATATATATATATATATATATATATATATATATATATATATACACATTTTTTAACTAATTATAATTCAATAGATTACAAAGAATTCCCAGAATTCTATGGATTTTCTAAAGAGAGAGCAGATACTCCTTTCAGACAAGCTATCCCTCATTGAAACCTCTACTGAACTTAAAGTGTTACTTAACCCAGGACCCTGCATTCACTATATCTGGTCTCCCACAGTACACAGAACATGGAAATGCAATTAGTTTCGTAAATATAAACTGCTAAATACCTTTTCCCATCAGCAGTATATAGCCTGTTTGATACTTGGAACATTATGAGGTACTTTCATGGTACCACTGAACTCACAACTCTAAATTCTTATCAGTATATAGCGGTCTTTTGACTTCTATCAATGTCTAGCTGAGCACTGGTTAAAGCTTGTAGGAGAAGTTTTCATTCTCCTCTGACTGTCCTATGAGGCTGCATGACCCCTGACCCTCTGTCT
>BLSH010146565.1:1587770-1610187 GCA_018402905.1 Glandirana rugosa
TGTAAAACTTTAATAGATACGATAAGGTGTAGGAGGGACGAGAATGGTATTTCTTGGGAGATGTGTAAAATTCCAATTTGGCGGAAAGAGGATCAAAATTACTTACCGACGCACAGAAAAACACGAGGGAACGTGACTTATCAAAACAGGGATAACACCTCAATGGTCATGTCATAAACATGTAACTTTAGTATAGAGGAGAGTTCGCAGATAAGAGGTCTCTCTTATTCTACCCGAGTCCATTCATAATCCCACCGACGACGTGTGTGTTCCAAAAGAAAAATAGAATTACGTATCTTACTTAATGTTATTTTGAAGGTATTTTTTATTGTAATTCATTCTATGCATTAAGATAAAAAGAAAACCTTGTGTGTGCAGCAGCCACCCTAATACTTACCTGAGCCCATCTTATTCTCTCTGGAGAATAGACGCTTGAGAGGAGATATGATTTCAATGTACAAATACTGTACTGGTAACTCCACAATAGGGACAAAACTATTCAGTGCAAGGGAGCACAAAAAGACACGCAGCCATTCATTAAAACTAGGAGAAAGGCGGTTTAACCTTAAAATGTGTAGAGGGTTCTTTATGGTAAGAGCAGGGAGGATGTGGAATAGCATAGATAATTTCAAAATGTTTTTAGATGGGCAACTAAGGCAACACAGCATTGAGGGATATACAGTGTAATACTGACATAAAAGCACACACACAGGTTGGACTTGATGGACTTGTGTCTGTTTTCAACCTCACCAACTATGTAACTATGTAGATCCAGCGATGTTGCACAAGAGACTTGACTGTCTGGGACTCTACCTCCTCATTGGCTCAGACACACAGCAGGCGCCATTGGCTCCCATCTGCTGTCAATCAAAATCAGTGAGGAGAGAGAGGGGGCATGGCCGAACCACAGCTTTGTGTCTGAATGGACACACAGAGCTGATGCTCGGGTGCCCCCATAGAAACCCTCCCATCCTCAGCATCCCATTAAGTGGGTCTATAAACCCAGGACTTCCCAATGACAGTGATCACATGACTTGGTGGCCATCCTGCTGGCTACCAATAATGACAGTCTATGACAGTTCAATGGCTGTGCTAGAAGCATGGATGCATATATGCAGTATGTTAGTGTTCAAGCCCATGCTCTTTGCCACCACACATATGCTTTACATGGGCAGCAAGAGGTTAAACAGAAACAGCCACTCTGCCCACTCAACTTATGCAGTCTTCTTGTAAGTAAAACCAGCCACCCATTCATACTATCCTTCCTGCATACTTTGTTTCCTAGCTCCATTGGTTCCAATGTACTACTCCCAATGCACACGTTCCTGTAAAATAGCTGTGCATATAAACGGGTGCTGTATCGAACCAACGGCTGGGACGGTCAAGTCAAGGAAAAAAAATGTCACCAGCACACCAAGTATCTCCAGAATAGATCCAGAGCTTTAATCAGTGATCACATCGTAACAGCATATTGCAACATTTCGGAGCAATGCAGGACCCCTAGCTCCATTGGGACCCTCAGTAAATACCCAGTATTTTCTGGTTTGAAGGAGCATGTGACCTTCTCCTCCAAGGACCAAGTGCCTGAGTGGCCAATGGCCAAGCCCAAGCACCATCACATGAGGGGGAGAAGAAGGGTTTTGGAGGAACATGAAGAAGATATCTGTGGAATGAGGGTTCTCCTTACAGGAGAACCTGTTACTTGCAAACATTGGGCTTAGTCTAAGAGCTTCCCTTTAAGACCATGTGCTCTTGAATACCAAACTGATATAGAACATAAACACAATACTTTATTCGGAAAAGAGGCAAGTGCCATCCATCATAAGATCCATTATTCCACCCCCTTGTTTCAATTAGGTGACAACACTATTCTCTCTGCGGTGAAAATGTGTAGCATAGTTGTCCATGGACAGGGTCGTTTTAGAAAGGCATGAATAGAATTTAATAGACTTTGAACAGACTTTACATAAGCAAGATATGAATTAAAGCTTAACTCCAGCTAACACATTTCAAGCCGTTACAGCTTTTTTTTTCTTTTCAGTTTTAGAAAAAAGGGTTAAAGTATAAGTGGACTCTCACCTTATAAAACACCCCATTCGGTTTAAAATAGAAATGAAAGGCAAACCAATTGTGGTGTATACAGTGTATAGTTTATATCATTATCATAATATACAGTATATATATATATATAATAATATTAAAAAATGTTCATCAGTGATCTTATACTCTCTGTTCCCAGCTGCATAAGGGGCTTATGGAGAAGAGGGGTGGAGAAACACCAGTCTTAGCCATTGGATGCCAAGCAGGCTGTCCAGCGCAGCCAGAAGACTGACTGCACTGGGGTTAATGGGATTCAGTTCATAGTGTGGTCAGTTAGGAAAGCAGAATAAATACTAATTATTATGAACACAAGAGTTGATTTACTAAAACTGGAGAATGCAAAATCTGGTGCAGCTGTGCATGGTAGTCAATCGTCTTCTAACTTCAGCGTGTTCAATTAAACTTTGACAAAAAAAAAAAACAGAAGCTGATTGGTTTCTATGCAGAGCTGCTGCACCAGATTTTGCACTCTCCAGTTTTAGTAAATCTCTCCCACAGTGTTATATAATTTGTCCAAACCCCTGTAACTCTCTGGATGGCATGGGCTCCATGTACTTTTGAAAAAATATAAATACTAAGCAAAGTGGTTTAATGGTCAGCACTTATGTGCCTTGTAGCATCAGGGTTCTTCATTCAAATCCCAACAGGAAATCACCTGCATACTCTCCCTATGCTTTGGTGGATTTCCTCCCATAGTGCAAAGGCATGCTGATTGCTGATAGCTTAACTGGCTCCTGTCTAATTTAGCCCTATTATGTGTATTTGTGTGCGATAGGGACCTTCGATTATAAGCTCCTTGAGGGCGGAGCCTGATGTGAAAGTACAAGATGTAACGTGCATAAACTGCTGGCACATACAATAAACAAAAGGGCATAAAATAAAGAGGGAATGCATATACTAAATAAAATTATACAATTTCCTGAAAACAATATTTGTTATTATAGCGGTTGTTTGTTGCTCAATGGAACAATTAAATCTGAATATTTTTATCCTTGTTCATCCATGAGTCCATTCAGATGTCAATGATGATGATTTTTAAATCATATTACATTTTATGAGGTTACATATCTATATTAACAATGGATTATTTACTTAGCAACAGTAAAGACCTCAAATTAAATACATAAATAAATAAATACTTAAATAATTAATAAAAAAAACAATAAATCTACACTGCAAACGAGGAAGTGCATTCTTCTGTTTTAATTAAGGTGATATAAAAAAAAAGTCAGACATTGGCTGTGATGAAGTTTCTATGTGTGGTGAGCCTTTCTAGAGCCTATTAATATATTTACTCATCAGTAATTCCTTGGTGGCTAATTTAAAGCTCCAGCAGATGCTGCTAACATGTTGCTGTCTGCACAAATTCTAGAAGGGATGCAAGGGTGCTAAAGTGTGTAACATGATAAGAGACGGGAGGGTGGCTGCATCCTCCTTCCTGCAATTGACAGGCTTATATTACACCATGATAGTGATAAGAGGCATGGTACCTGTGTCTCTGTAGATAATGGGAAAGGGAATGTATAATGTATTTTCAGTGAACAGATAGGACTGAGTTAATATTGCAGTGTTTGCCTTAAAGTATTTTTTATGTGACTGTTACATATTTGCTTGCTTGTTATTTCATATTATTGCATTAAATAATAAACATTTGTATTAAATGTAGAGATTTGCAGATTAGCCATTAGAGGGAGCAATCACCCTATTTTCAACGACTCTCCCACTCACCTTAACAGTTACTGACCACTTGACCTCCGAAAGATTTACCCCCCCTTCATGACCAGTACATTCTTTGTGGTACGGCACTGCGTTATTTTAACTGACAATTGCACGGTCATGCAAAGCTGTACCCAAATAACTTATAAGTTATTTTTTCCCCCACAAACAGAGCTTTCTTTTGGTGGTAATTGATCACCTCTGCGTTTTTTATTTTTTGCGCTATAAACAAAAAAAATTACTGAAAATTTTGAAAAACAAAAATGAGTACTGTCTGTGATACTTTTTTATTTGCCCTAACATACAATTTTTCAGGGCAAGCTTTTGGGGTGTGTCCCCTCCTTCAAGGTCCTATCATGGACAGTACTCATTTGTTTCTGTTGCAAGTGCACTGATACAGCTACAATCAACTCAAGAAAAAAAGATTTTTTACTTTTTGCTATAAAACATCCAATAAAAAAATTGAAAAAAATCGAATTTCTTAATCAATTTAGGTCAATATGTATTCTGTTAAATATTTTTGGTAAAAAAATCCCAATAAACATATATTGATTGGCTTGTGCCAAAAGTTATGGCGTCTACAACTATGGGATATGTTGTTTTTAGTAGTGGTGGTGATCAGCAGCCTATAGTGGGACTTTGATATTGTGCCAGAAAATCTGACACTAACTTACACGTTGGACACTTTTTGAGAACCAGTGATACTAATACAGTGATCAGTGCTAAAAATATGACACTTGGTTTGTAAATAAGACCAGGACATTTCATTTGTGCTTAAAGCGGAGTTCCACCCTAAAGTGGAACTTCCGCTGGTTGGATTCCTCCCCCCCTCAGGTGTCACATTTGGCACCTTTCGGGGGGGAGGGGGAAGAGGACACCTGTCTTTAGACAGGTGTCCTTTTCCACACTTCTGGGAGTTCTGGCCGGCGGACGCGGCCGCTGACGTCAGAAGCCGGCTCCCTCCTCCCTGATCGCTCTGCTACTGGCCGCCTGGCCAGTAGCAGAGCGTGGCAGAGCTCGCGCATGCGCGGTAAGGTGCCCGGCGTGAAGCTGTACTGCTTACACGTCCGGGTTCCCTTACCCGCGATGGAGGCGGCTGCACCCGTCCCCCGATCCGAAGATCGGCGGCGGGTGCCGACATCGCTGGAGTCCAGGACAGGTAAGTGTCCTAATATTAAAAGTCAGCAGCTACTGTATGTGTAGCTGCTGACTTTTAATTTTTTTTTTTAGCCCGGACCTCCGCTTTAACATAGACTCTGGTCACTGATGCTTTGACATCTGGGAGGATTCCAAGAATAGTGGATTGTTCTGGTCTATTTACAAACCGAGTGTCACTCCCTTCTCCCTCTTTTTTTTCTATGTGTATATCCTAGGATACACACTTTTTTCAAATTGGATAGTCTACCTTTACATCTGCATGAAGTGGGCTGCTCCCGTGGGCCAATACTTGCTACCCTACCATGGAGATCTATGCTATTGTATCTTTTACTTGATAATGCCTACATGAGTTACATATGTTTATTGAAGTTAAGAGCTATGTATCATATTTGCTTGTGTGTCCTGAAAAAGTGGGAGTCCCTCGAAATGCGTCGACCAGATGAAGCTAAAAACTTAATAACGTTACTCTGATATCTTCATGATATGTACTCTATATTGTATGGTATAAACCATATGTTTTTATGCTGTGAGGCATCTTTTATTACATATATAAACTTTAATAAACACAAATGTAAAGTCCCACCCCATTTTGTGCAACTTCTCTTTATTCCATTAAATTTATTCCCGGCTTTGCAGGGTCACAAACTCCATTCCTTCCCACCTGTCAAAATGGCGATCTGTCTCATTTACCTAGGTAGACCACAGTTCTGTCTCTCTGCCTGATGATTGGTGGGAGCCAGAGGACATCGAATAACCGGCACCTGCCCATCGGCTTCTGCTGTGTGTAAGCACAGCGGAAGCGAGCCACTGGTGGCAAGCATGCGCACCCCCTATCAAGTGGTGTGGGATCATGTATATATATATATATATATATATATATATATATATCTGTGATACTGTGCACAGATGCCACCCTGTAGCAGTAAAACTGGGTGGTCGGCAAGCAGTTAAGATATTGGCCATAAGGGGAATGGATTGTTTTAAATTAATTGAACATCACATAGGAGTCTATCTGCTAAAAGCAGCGAATAATTTTAACTTGTCAGGAATGCTCATTTTTGAAAAACTATTGTTGGCATTGTGAATAAAGTGAAAGTAAATTCTTATTCTGAGCTGTACCACCCCACAGTGTTTGGCTGATATAAAGCATAGTGCCATGCAAGGATCAAATCATGGACCAGGAAGTCACCAACCAGCTCTCCAAAATGTTAGCTTCAACGGTTTATTATGAACACACAGTGGTTGATTTTCTAGAGGAAAATAGGTTATTCACTTTGCAAGGGAGTCCAATATTTGAAGACTCTGGATCTTAGCATACCGTAACCTAAAGATAGCTTGCATCCTCAACCAACAGGTTTCTGGGGCATGCTCTCTTCTTCAAACCTAAACATCACTTATTATGATATAGTGGCATTCTTTACTGAGCCAACACACAGTGGTGTTTTATTTGTTTGCATTGTAGTTGATTTCCTTATCAAGTCCATGAGCTGCAAAGCTAAGTGTTGAAGCTGTAAGGAATTTGAGGGCTTTGGGTTCAATATTTGAAAAATATAGATTTTAGCATATATAACCTAAAGAAAGCTTCCATCCTCAACCAACATGTTTCTAGGGCATGCCCCCTTCTTTTAGTCTCGACATTATTTAATTTGGTGTTTTATTTGTTTGCACTTTAGTCCACACACTGCAGGGCTGAGTTTTGAAGCTGTAAAAAATTTGAGGGCTTTGAGTCAAATATTTGAAGAATCTGAATTTTAACATAAAATAACCTAAAGATATCCACCATCCTCAACCAACAGGTTTCTGGGGCATGCCCCCTTCATCAAGTCGTAACATCACTTATTATGATATAGTGGCATTCTTTACTGAGCCAACACACTGTGGTGTTTTATTTGTTTGCATTGTAGTTGATTTCCTTATCAAGTCCATGAGCTGCAAAGCTAAGTGGTGAAGCTGTAAGGAATTTGAGGGCTTTGGGTTCAATATTTGAAGAATATGGATTTTAGCATACCATAACCTAAAGAAAGCTTGCATCCTCAACCAACATGTTTCTAGGGCATGCCCCCTTCTTTTAGTCTTGACATTATTTAATCTAGTGTTTTATTTGTTTGCACTTTAGTTGATTTCCCTATCAAGTCCACACACTGCAGGGCTGAGCTTTGAAGCTGTAAAAAAGTTGAGGGCTTTGAGTCGAATATTTAAAAAATCTGAATTTTAACATAACATAACCTAAAGATATCCACCATCTAGACTAGCTTGCATCCTCAACCAACAGGTTTCTGGGGCATGCCCCCTTCATAAAGTCTTAACATCACTTATTAAGATATGGTGACATTCTTTACTGAGCCAAGGGCATTTATTTGTTAGCACTTTATTTGATTTCCTGAGCTAGTCCATGATCTGTAAGGCTGAGTTTTGAAGCTGTAAGGAATTTGAGGGTTTTGGGTCCAATATTTGAAGAACCTGGATTTTAACAACATAAGATTTTTGTCTGCATTGCTAACTGCTATTGGGAATTTTGTTCTAACCTTAAAATTAATTGAGTTTAATTTCAAATTTTTAGGTCAGAAAACAGAGAGACAGCAATTTATCCGAGAAAAGCTTTACTTACTGCTACAGCTCAAATCCAATGTGCAGAATTGCTTTTTCTCATAAATCATGCATTCGAAAACAAAAAGCAAATACAAGTGTGCTTTTTGCCAGGAATTCTCTATTGAAATTAGGTTATTTGCATCAGCTACAGAGGCCCCATTCATTATATATCTTTTAAAATGTTTGCATTAATGCTACAGCTCTTTGCGTATTTGCAACCCTCCTATCAGTCTGTTCTTTATCTGACTGTGGAAAGTAGCTGTGCTCTTTAAAGGTTCTTAGTCTGAAAATGTCAGTACAATCTCTCCCTTGATCAATAGTTCTATATTCTTACTTTTTGGCATCTCTTTCTGTGCCTTTGCCTCTGTGTGGTTTATCTTTCTCCCTGAATGTACAATTCTTATCTTCTATCACATTTTCCAAGTGTACTAAACTCCACACTTGACTTAGTTTACTGTGAATAATCCTCTTGCTTTGTTGTTGGTGATATAACCATCCCTTTTATTGAAGCCCTTGGCTCTATAATCTAGAAGCTTTGCAGTGAATGGCCATGTGTCCTGGAGCAGTACTTATAGAGTAGTATTTTATATATACTCCTATTCTAGGAACATCATTGGAAAGTAAACAGTCTGCAAACTTTTTACTTTATTTACCATAGCAGTAAGACATTTAAAATTTTTTTTTTAGAAATGAGGAAGACCACTATGAGGTAAACTAATTTTAGCCAAAGGAAGTTATAGCGTCCATGTGTAGAGCCTTCCTACAATTTCTGCAGAGTCCCCGGATGGCCATTCTTTAGGAAAAAGTCAGTCATTGGGTAAACATTTCCTAGCCAATGACTAACATTTCCCCCAAGATAAGTTTGGATTTTTTTCTATCCATGTATATATTATGTGGGCCATAATGTAATGATGTTTGTGCTAGAATTCAATAATATACTTAATTTTTCAGGGTACGGATACCATGATTTGCATTTAACAGTTATGTGATTAATCCTATGGTTGGTGGCTAGGTTATAAACCAGTGGTCTCCAAACTGTGCCTCTTGCTTGCTTTTATCCAGCCCTTGGGGCACTTTTTTTATCCACTGATATCAACATTGGGACATAATCCCCCCCCCCAACTGACACCAATGAAGAGGAACAATTCCTCCAAATGACACCAAAGACGGGGCACAATTCCTCCCAATGACACCAACAATGGGGCCCAGTTCCTGCCATGACAATGATGGGGCAGTATTGTTCCTATTGACACCAAATATGGAGCACTGTTTATTCCCACTGACGCCGGGACCTTTTCTACTCCCAATGGTCACAGACCCTTTGTTTAGAAAGTTTGGAGACCCCTGTTCTACACCATTAATGCCATCTATCCTTACAACACCACCACCTACAACATAATGTGATGCTACCTGAATGTTTTAAACTGGCCTGGTTACTCCCAAAACTCAACATGTTTTTTCATTTTTAGAGATTCCTAGCCCAAATCAATGCACCCTACTTTCTACAATAGTGTTCTTAAGACACATTTTTTGTTATATCAGTCACTAAATATTAGTCCCAGTCTAGATAACAGTATGTATTGGCAGTTGTGTTGACACCAGAGAAAAATTGTAGCAATTCTAAGAGCATTTCTAAGAGTGTGTATTGAAGTCTTGGAAACCTTCAAGATCTCTTAACCTCTCCCACTTTCCATGGAGGCCGAATAACAGCAAAGTTCCTTCACATGGCATGCCAATTGTATGTATAGCAGGGTAAATCTCTCATTGTCATGTGATTTCATTACATGTTACAAACTTGAATCACTGCGGCAGCCCCACCACCTAGGCTACATATTTTAAAATAGAATGCAGACCAACAGGATTTTGTAGATTTAAAAGTCAATATGATGGTACTTTTACAAGTATGTAAAAAATAAAAATGTGAAAAAAAACATTTTTTTTTTTAATTTCTTCATTTTCCAAAAAAAGTGAATTTTTTTTAATGCCTCTTACTAAATAGCTTAGACTGTCTACCTTTCAAGAAAGGGTCATTTGGGGAATATTTGTACTGTCCTGGCATTTTCAGGCCTCAAGAAATGAGCTAGGATGCCAGTACATCGGGAGTAATCAATTTTCAGATATATACCATAGTTTGTGGACTCTAAAACATTCCTACTGACTAAATATAATTTGGATTATTTTCACCAAACAAATGTAGCAGAATACATTTAGACCTTAAATTTAAGAAAAAAAGATTATTTATTTGCAAAATTTGATAACAGAAACAAAGAAAAACACACAAAATGTTTGGCCTTTTTTCATTTATTTAGCAAAAAATAAAAAACCCAGTGATGATTAAATACCACCAAAAGAAAGCTCTATTTGTGTGAAAAAAAATTATAGAAATTTCATAAGGGTACAGTGTTACGTGACCGTGCAATTGTGATTTAAATTGTGACAGCGCTGAAAGCTGAAAATTGGCCTGGGCAGAAAGGGGGTAAAGGTGTGCGGTACTGAAGAGGTTAAACAATATTAGGCCTCGTCTTTAGATATTGCCTGCCTCAAAAGCTTGCACTACAGTCTAGTTGGTTAGCCAATAAATGGTATCCTAAATCCCAACTTCTACTTTCTTGGTGGCTAAAACTAACATAGAAATACAGAAGAGTGAAGGCAGGAAAAGAAAAAGAGCCAAGCTATCCAAAGTTATCCATCAAGTGCCCTGTTAAAAGCTCTATATACATTATGTACATATAAAAAAAATGGATAAATCATTTATCACTTTTATTTGTAAATATGTATCATTCTTTAACACAATTTTTTTTCATACCAATATGTTCTACTGAATCTATGAGGGCTACGGTATTTGTGCATATATGACATGTGACAGAACCGTGATTATGTTTGACACCTATGACTTGAAGGGTCCTTCAAAGCTGCACTGCAGATGTGCCCTGAATTAAAATCAAAGAATGCAAAAGGTCTTCCTTGTAACATGAGTGTTGTATGTTGTGGACATTTTTATAATGTATTTATTAAGAAATATGTTATGTAATATAAAAATAACTTGCCTTTGCTGTTCCCCTTATCACTTCTGCAGCACACATTTTAAAACGTAAGATAAATTTATGATATATTTTACTGCACCATCTCTGAGAGATGAAGAATGTGATGAATCAAACTATAGGATATTATGGTCCTTCTGGAAATTTTAGTGCAGGTCTTATTAATGTTGTGTTTTTTATAGCAGTTCAATGAAGTTATGGTTCTATTTATATTGCTATTTATTTTCTTTTTAATACATAAATTATGGGTACCCTGAAGTTCTGGGCAATTTCATTCGATACCATTAATTTCACAATATGTATCCACGGCCGGTAATTAACAGAGAAGCTGTGTCATAAGTTGCTGACCTTAAGTAGTCATATATAAAAACCTGAAATACTGATAAAAATGATACTTTTTCACTTAGTTCATTTTACAGATGTTTTAGGATTCTCGTAAAGTTATATGAGTGAGTAAATCAAAATTGCTACCGCAATTTGGAGCTTTCCATGGGTATTATAACAAATGTGATAAGCATATCCTACAGTAGTTAAAGTAGACCTATGATTAGTTATATTTTTTCACGTTAAAGCTCAACTCTGGGATCAGGTCCCAAGGTGCCTACATTCTACTGAAGCTCTACCAGCACCTTTTTCCGGGTGTCTTTGGTCTGGTCACATGACATCAAAGATTTTCTTTACCTTCACTCTCCAGCCATGGGTGGATGCTAAATGCTGCAGAAAACTGTGCCATGTAATGAAATGGTGCCACTCTCTACAGCCCTGGTTCCCAACCTGCATCCCAGGGGCCACATGTGGCCCTTTGGCACTTTTTGTGCAGCCCTTGGGGGCCCTGCAGACACTAATTTGTGTTTCCCTATTGCCCTGTTATAGTAATTATTTCTAGCAGCCCCATGCTATGCCTCCAGTTTATGACTGTCTTCTAAAGCATGCCCCCAGTCTCCCACAACTCCTACAGCATGTCTACAGCTTCTGAAAGTCTACTTCAGCATGTTCACAGTTCCTCAAAGCCTCCTGCAGCATGTTTGCAGTCTCTGACCATCTCTTCTATCATGTCTGCAGTCTCTGACCATCTCCTGTGCCACATCTTCAGTCTCTGACCATCTCCTGTATCATTTCCTTTGTCTCTGACCATCTCCTGAATTATGTCCACAGTTCTGACCATCTGCTGTATCATTTCAACAGTCTCCAACCATGTCCTGTACCATGTCCACAGTCTCTGACCATCTCCTGTATATTGTCCACAGTCTCTGACAATCTTTTTATGACCATAGTCTTTAACACATCAGTCCATGCCCTCCAGGAGCCTACAATCTAAGGTCACTAACTCAAATTCATACATACCCATACTAGGGCCAATTTGTATAGGAGCCAATTACTATGTGATCATAATGTATCATAACATGTAAGTTATTTAATATATCTATGTTTCCACCATTTAATCTCTACATGAAGGCGCACCACAATACATAGACCCGAATGAATACCCTTCATAATGCCCACAATGGCAAGTGCTCTTTGATTAGCACAACCCTGTGGCCACACTGACCAATGAGAAGCACTTCTTTCTTCTCCGACACCTTACCAAATGTAGCCTCAGATGCACTAGTCCAGGGGTAGGGAACCTGCGGCTCTCCAGCTGTTGTAGAACTACATTACCCATGAGGCATTGCAAGGATGATGGATACAATTACTCCCAGAAGCATGATGGGAAATGTAGTTCTACAACAGCTGGAGAGCCGCAGGTTCCCTACCCCTGCACTAGTCAGTGCAGTCACATGGCTGTGCTGACCAATGAGAGCTTGTCATTGAGGGCATTATGATGGAAATTTACTCTGCGCTGTACAGTGTAAGGGCTGCTACACCCGCAGTACAGGGCATCGTGGCTGAAGTGGGCTCTGGAGGAGTGGCCAAGATATTTGGAGTTATTTCCTTTATTCATTTTTTTATAAAAAGGTCAGCTTACCATTTAAGAGTTTCAAAAGGCCACACATCAAATGTTTTTTGTGACTTCTGAAATGAGAATGTGGGGTCGATTTACTGAAGGCAGATGAATTGTTCACTTTGCTAGAGGATTTTCCTTTAGGCTTATGAATGAGGTAACACTGTGCCTTTCTGTTTGCACATAAGTATTGTTTGCAAAGTGAATTTTCACTATAATCACTAAAGCTAAAGGAAAACTCCCTTACAAGGTAAAAATTCCCTTGCAAAGTGAACAGCCTATTTTTGCTTTCAGTAAATCAATCCCAGTGTCCCCATCTTCTTAATATGTCTCCATCACACTTGACTAAATTAACCCCTTTGGCATACATAATGAATCCTATAATATTCCTTTTTGCTTATCCAATGCCCTCCTTAGCTTCCTTAGGACGCCAGGTCGGCAAAATGCATAGAGACAGACTGTTCGTCATCACTTCAGGTTCCGGTGACACCACAATTGGGCTGCTACATATGGTATACATATGGTAATTGCAATACATGCCGGCTCCAGTGAGAGCGGAGCAGCAGTGTTTCCTTGGGTTACACCCAGCCTTTCTGTATTGGTGCCCACTATAGGCAGTTTTAAATATGAGTGGGATGTTTACATATTGTAGCAATTTGGTGATACAATAAATAATACACTGTAAAGTTTTTTCCTTGGCTCATATGCATCTGGCTTTATGACATCGGGGAGAGTCACAAGTGGACCTTAAGACCCTTTTGATGTCCCTGGGGGACCAGACACTTGTGGAACAGAAGGAGAGGAGAACCCTAACCCAAAGTGCACTGCGACCTTCTTTTAACAAAGAGGTCAAATTATTCTGGTGAGTGAGCATTTAAATTGCGTTGTGAATTTTTCGGCTTGGTGGTGAGCAAGAGGACACAATTGGGGCTGGGCACCATAGATGTTGTTTTTTCTTCATTTGGTGGTCACATGGATGGTTTTCTTAATATTGTATTTTTTTTTACATGAACTCACCGTATTTGTGGACTTTACTATTTTGGGACAGTTTTCCTTTGATAATAAAAAAATCAGGAGATATCTTACCATTTACCACCAAATGAAAGCCCAATTTGTCCTGAAAAAACAAGGTATAATCCCCCTGGATGCATAAAGTAGTTGTGATGATATGTACAGTTTTACTTAACATCGTGATTGATCGATTTTCAGATATATACCATAGTTTGTGGACTCGAAAACTTACCTACTGACTAAATAATAAATGATGTCAAAATTGCAAAATTGGGCTTAGGCATTTAGATTTGTTTTACCCTTAGGCGCAAAAGTTAAACATAATGAATCCTCCCCAGCTACCAATCAAAAAAGTAATATGTTATGGGTGCAAATTAGGGGTTATAGTGACTGGTAACAATTCAACCACATTTTCCACCATTTCTAGAAAACAAAAAGGCAGCTCTTCGAGCAATGTTTTAAAAACACAGCATTTTTTTTGTATTAATCTTTGTTTTTTTGTACTTCTAGCATCTAACAAAACTAAACTGTGGATGAACAAAATGTACTTACTGAGTGTATTGCATTAAAAATCCTATATCCTTATATACGGAGAGCCTGGAACTTCTATGCCTGTTCTTTACTTTCATCAATGATCCATCAGCCACTTGAATTAGAGGCTAATATAGAACTCTCTTACTCGGTAGCTATATGAATCACATTTGTTCTATAACTAAGGCTTTTTAGAGTTCAGCTATTCCGATTGCATATTTTCATGCCTGAACAGTCTTCTTTTCTGCCAGACACTCTTCTGATACCCTGAATGTTAAATGTTTAAAACCAGACACTACTTAAAACTGAGCTACAATTTTAAAGGATATAATATAAAAGTTTTATGCCTCAAATCATTCTAAATGGTAGCACAGATTACTGCAGTACTGAATGGCGTCTATCTGAAATAGTTTTATGATAAAATGGTGTCTATACCTATTGCAGAAGGGTCCTTTATTCCCAGACATGTTACGTCAACCGCTAATCCGTGTATTGGCACACTGCTGGAGTGATTGTTTTCTGATATTGCTTGGAAAGTTAACAATGAATACTAAAAAGTGAGGAACTACCTACATGGACAAAGTGTTTCTATTGCCTATAATTAATATTTAATTACCCTGAAAACATTTTATCCATGTAAAATCAAACTGGTATACTCTTTAACAATGTAAAGGATCTCTTTAGAAATGTTCTAGATTGAACTGACTTCTCCATGGGCTGCAAAAGGGGGTGCTCAACGGTTTTTTCATGACATTTATCACATATAGCTTGATTAAGACTGCTTACATAATTGCAGCAGTGGCAGTCAGTCCATAAGGGGCGCAGGGGCACCGCCCCTAATCACCATGTGGGGCGCCGCATGCATAGATTTCTAAGGGACTGTGCTCCGAGCGCCCCAAGCCCACTTGTGACATTAGCGAATCAAAATTCGCTATTGTCTTCCTGCTTCTCCTTCCGGCCAATCAGAACAGGAAGTGTATCCTAAGACTGGATTGGCTGGGAGAAGGGTCGACCAGATTGGCCTGGAGGAAAAGCCAGGGAAGCCACCAAAGCTGCCCATGAATGGGGTAAGTGCAGGGCTGGCAAGCAAAGGGGCGGGTGGGTTTGAGGGTTTGTTTGCTGCCCCCTTCTCCAAAAAATGGAGCACCAGCCACGTTGCAGAACCCACCATATATAGCACATATCTGTACTCATATATCAGCCATAACAATGTGTCCCCTGACTGGTTAACTGAATAACATTGATTATCTCATCAATGACATCTGAAAATGGATGAATATATTAGGCAGCAAGTGAACATATTGTCCTTGAAGTCGATATGTTGAAACCAGAAAAAATGGGCAGGCATAAGGATTTGAGTGACTTTGACAAGGGCCAAATTGTAATGGTTGGATGGCTGGGTCAGAGCAACTCCAAAACTGCAGGTCTTGTGGGATTTTTCTAGTCTGCAGTGGTCAGGACCTACCAAAAGTGATCCAAGGAAGGAAAACAAGGTGAATTGGCAACAGGATGGCCAAGCACATTCATGCACATATAGAATGAAGGCTGACCCATGTGGTCCAATCCAAAAGAAGAGCTAATGTAGCTCAAACTTCTGAAAAAGATAATGCTGCCAATAGAAAGATGTCATAACATGGTGTATAGCAGTTTGTTGTGTTATGGGGCTGCATAGACAGACTTCTCAGGAGGTCCATGCTGACCTGTGCCCACAGCCAAAAGCACCTACAATGAGCACATAAGCATCAGAACTGGATCACGGAGCAATGGAAGAAGGTGGCCTTGTCTGATGAATCACATTTTCTTTTATATCATGTGCATTTGCCTAGTGCAAGTGACTTGCTTACATGGGCAAGAGATGTCCCCAGGATATACTATGGGAAGAAGGCAAGCCAGCATAGACTGTATCATGTTACTGATGGCTTGATTCCAGATACCGCAGCATGCTCTCAGAGTTATAGTGGAGTCCATGCCTTGATAGATCAGGGCTGTTTTGGCAGCAAAAAGGAGACCTCCACCAAATGATTTGGACCAGTGCACAAAGCAAGGTCCTTAAAGACATGGATGAGCGAGTTTTAGGTGGAGGACTGGCCTGCACAGAGTCCCGACCTCAACACGATAGAACACCTTTGGGATGAATTAGAGCAGAGATTGTGAGCCAAGCCTTCTCGTCCAACATCAGTGCCTGACCTCACAAAGGAGCTTCTAAAAGAATGGTCAAACATTCCCATAGACACTCCTAAACCTTGTGGATAGCCTTCCCAGAAGAGTTGAAGCTGTTATAGCTACAAAGGGTGGGCCAACTCAGTGTTGAACCCTACAGACTAAGCCTGGGATGCCATTAAAGTTCATGTGCGTGTAAAGGCAAGTGTCCCAATACTTCTGACAATATAGTGTATGTGCATTTTTCATTTCTGCTATGGATAACAAATACTAGGATTTACACCATGGGGGTCTATTTTTCAAATATTTTCTTTTTTTTTTTTTTTTTTTTTTTTTTTTTTGTTCAAATATTTTATTGTAAAGAAAGTAAAAGGGTACAAAGTATACAAAGGAGTAGGCAGGCATGCCTAATATTCAGTTAACAGTTATAGTACAATGTGGTATTTTTACATAGAAGTATAGGGTTAATATCCCCGGTCTGTCTGAATGTATGATATTGAAAACAGTGCTGTTTTTTATTATTGTTAGACTGGCTTTACATATATATTTGTAGTCCACAACTAAGTTGAGGAGCAATAGGATTTACAGAACTGTCCTTGGCGTGAGTTGGTGTTGTTTAACCCATAGTTAGCTTTGTTGAAGCCAGCGGATAGCTTGTTCAGCTCAGTCTCATGTGCGGAGATGCAGGGGGGGATATTGCCCCTATGGAAAAATATACAGGTGAGGGTTGAGAGGTGGGAGGGAAGAGAAAAGACGGTGGGTAAAGGTAGAGGGAACCTTGGGGGAAGGTAGTAGAGAGAAGAATAAGAGAAGAATAGGGGTAGCCGGGAGGGGGAGGATGCCCATGATAAAGTGGTTTTAGCTGATCTATGGCGTGTGGGGATTACAGGGCTAGGGGCGTAGCAGGGATTCATCAAAATCTATCGGAAGAAAGTGGCGGGTCCAAGGCAGCCATATTCGTTCAAATTTGGGGATGGTGTCAGAGATAGTAGCTTCAATTTTGGCGTGAATCATAGCTTTAGTTATTCTATGCTTGACTTCTGCCATGGAAAGAGATGGGGTCTTCCAGGCCTTGGCGATGGTTTGCTTAGCGGCTGTGGTGACTTGTAGGGTTAATTTAAATTGAGATTTGGTGATATCTTGGGGTTTGTGGTTGAGCAGGGCTAGGGTTGGGTCTGGTGTAGTAGGCTGGTTATGGAGGGTGGAGATGATGCTGAATATATCTTCCCAGAATTTGGCTACTATCGGGCAGGTCCACCATATATGGAGATGGGTGCCACTGTCTATACATCCCCTGAAACAGGTTGAGGGGTATGAAGGCTGATATTTTGCTATTCTAGCAGGTACCAAGTACCACCTGAAGAGAACTTTATAGTTAGCCTCAGTGGCAATTATGTTTTGTGTAGCCGATTTGGTGGCCTGCCAGATATTAGTCCAGTCTTCGGGGTCTAGGTGTACTTGCAAATCTTGTTCCCATTTTCTGACGTAAGGGAGTGTTGTGTGTGGTGGGGGGTCGAGCAGGGATTGGTATAGTAGTGAGATTAGCCCTCGTCTGTGAGGGTCATGATCACAAGTCTGCTCAAATATAGTTTTGAGGGGCATTGTGGGATCCGGCGGTATATTTGGGGTGAAAAAGTGCTTAAGTTGGAGATAACGAAATATTTCATTTGGCGGGAGATTGTGAGATTCCGATAGCAAAGGGAATGTTTTAATGGCCCTGTTCGTGGTAAAGGAATAGGCTCTGAGTAAGCCTGCTGACGACCAGCGATGAAATGAGGATGGTGAGGTCCATCCAGGAGGGAAAGAGGGGTTATGAGAGTAGGAGAGGAGCGGGTTATGGGGGGATTGTAGCTTATATTTAAACTTAAGCGTATTCCATATACGGAGCGAGTGTTGGGTGATTGGATTCATAATTGTTTTCTGGTCTTTCAGTTGGAGCCATAGGAGGTTGGCCAGGGAGAGAGGGTCGCATTCTACTGCCTCAATAGCTACCCAAAGGGGTATTTCCGTGGTGGCATGATACTTTGTCAGTGGGGCAAGTTGGGCTGCTTGATAGTATTTCGTGAAGTTTGGCAGGCCTAGGCCCCCATGTGGCTTGGTTAGATAGAGTGTTGATTTTGGGACCCGAGGTCTAGTTTTACCCCAGACAAAGGCAGAGACTTGGCGTTGTAGGATGCGTAAGTAGTGGGCAGGAACTGGGATTGGGAGTACCCTGAATAGGTATAAGATTTTGGGCAATATTACCATTTTAACCGCGGATATACGGCCTAGCCATGATAGTGGGAGTGTTTTCCAAGATGTCATGAGTTTTGCAAGATGTTTTAATAGAGGAGGGTAATTGGTTTGAAAAAGATCTAGAGGATTGGATGTAAGTTTGATACCCAGGTATTTCAGGGGACCAGAGGCCCAAGGAAATGGGAGGGCTGATTTTAGGTGTGAGAGCATCTCGTGTGGAATATTTATGTTAAGTGCTTCTGATTTTTGCGGGTTGACTACCAGGCCTGAATGGTTAGCAAAGGAGGTTAAGATGGGAAGAAGATTGGGTATTGAAGTAATAGGAGACGTCAAAAAAAGTAGGACGTCGTCCGCAAATAAACATAATTTATGGGTAGTGCCGCCGATTTCTAATCCCTTGACATTGGGGTCATCACGGATTTTTTGCGCTAGGGGCTCTATTGCTAGGGCAAATAGAAGAGGGGATAGTGGGCATCCTTGACGCGTCCCTTTGCCTATTAGAATTGAGTCTGAACGGTGACCTGCATAGGTCACGTTTGCCGTCGGGCTGGAGTATAAGGAGAAGACCCATTTAAGAAAGAAGGGGCCAAACCCCCATTTCTCCAGAACCTGCCGTAAATAGGACCAAGAAAGGTTGTCAAAAGCTTTACGTATATCTAATGAGAGTAAGCATGTGGGGATGTGTCGCGTGCGGGCTAGACGTGTTAATAAAATAGTTCTCCTGATATTATCCCCCGCCTGTCTGGTTGGCATGAAGCCGGTTTGGTCCTTATGTATTAATGATCCTATTACTGAGTTAAGGCGGGAGGCTAATATCTTCCCTAGCAGTTTAACATCATTATTAAGTATAGAGATTGGGCGGAAATTAGCCCATGACGTATGGTCAGCTTGGGGCTTGGGTATCATTGAAATCGTCGCCCTGAGTGAGTCAAGTGAAAAGTGTCTGTCCTTGCGTAGTGAATTAAGGGCAGCTGTGAGTGGGGGGCATAGGATATCAATAAAGCGTTTGTAATATGTGGCCGTAAGGCCATCTGGGCCCGGGCGTTTGTTGCATTGAAGGGATTTAATAGCTGCTCTTGTTTCTAATTCAGTGATTGGTTGGTCTAATTGGGCTTTTTGGTCGTTCGTGAGAGTAGGTAGAGACAAGGAGTTGAGAAAGTCTGAGGGTTGTTGTGAGTGTTGGGAGGGTAGCGGGGGAGAATAGAGTTCCTGGAGCTTTTTGTGGAATGTTTGTAGAATTTTAGAGGGGTCGCTGGTGTAGCTGTTGTGGGTTGTTTTCAGTCTAATAGGTTTGTGAGGGTTGTCTAAATTGCGGATAGAGAGAGCCATAAAAGTGCCTGGCTTGTTGGCATTCATAAATGTCTTATGGCTAGACCTCCTAATAGACTTTTCAGCTGATTCTGTGAGGAATAGGTCTAGATCTAGTTTGGCCCTATCAAGTTCATCTCTATGTGGGGGGGTAGGGTTGGATTGGAAGTTAATATGAGCTTGGGAGAAGCGTTGCTCCAGATGTTGGAATTTCTGTTGGCGTTCTTTTTTCCTATGGGATGCTAGGCTTATTAGGGTTCCCCGAATGGTTGGTTTGTGCGCTTCCCAGAGCGTCAAGGGAGATATATCTCCTGTTGAATTGAGGGACATATATTCCTTGAGAGCAGTTTCAACCTGCAGAGCTAGGGAAGGGTTAGTTATGAGGGAGTCATTTAAAGACCATGTTTTAGTTTGTGGGGGAGGTACTAGTGCTGAAAAGGATGAGAGGATGGCATTGTGGTCAGACCAAGGTATGGGAATTATATGAGAGGATTGAAGGAGAGGTAGGGATCCAATTGTGGTGAAGATATGGTCGATTCGGGAGAAGGAATTATGAGGGTGGGAGTAGTATGAAAATTGTTTCCTGGTGGGGTTTTGTTCTCGCCATGTGTCTGCTAATGAGTATCGTTGGAGTAGCTGTTGGAAGGTGAATTTACTTGGACTGGTGGTGGGAGTGTAGGGAGATTTGTCTAAAAATGGAAAAAGGACTTGGTTAGAGTCACCACCAATAAGTAAGGTACCTCTTTTGTGTGTATCAACTACTTGAAATAGATGTGAGAGGAATGCAGATGGGTTTTTATTGGGGGCGTAGTATGACACTATTGTGGTAGGGGTATCAATTATTTGACCGACCAGGATAAGGTATCTGCCTTCAGGATCCCGTATTTCGGATGTTAGGGTGAAGGGGGTGGACCTGTGGAAGGCGATTAGGACTCCTCTTCGTTTGGTATCTGCCGAGGCGGTGTAGAATTGTGGATAGGAGTTAAGTAGGTACTTAGGGGTGAGTTGCTTTGTGAAGTGCGTCTCTTGGAGGCATATGACATGGGCCTTTAATGAGGCAAAGGTACGGAGGGCTTTACGACGCTTGCATGGGGAGTTAAGTCCCTGTACGTTAAGGGACAATAGGTTTAGTTTAGCCATTAGGTCGGAAGGTGAGGAGGGGTGCTAGAGACGTATGGGTGATGTGGGGTCTCCCCCTACCGGCTGGAGAGGAATAAGTAGATAAGATAAAAAGAGAGGTATAGAGGGATATAGAAAGTCTAGGGGTGGAGTAGGGTGCAGGGGGAAGGAGAGAAATCATCGCACAACCGTCCAGGTAGGAATGAGATTCCTGTCTGGAGGGCAACATGTTGTCCAAGAGAGAACGAAAGAGTCAGCTCTTGGGCAAGATGTGGGGGCTGGCAGTGACAAGCAGCCCGGGACGAACAGCCGTTAACACGAGTGGCGTAAATAGAGTAGCTGTATGTGTTAGAACACTGTAGACATAAGATAGATTAACTATAGATTGGAAAAAAAAAAACACACTTTATAAATACTCATTTTCACCAGAGGTTGGTGCGCTTTGAATAGAGTACAACCGAACTGTAACCTGAAAGAGAAAACATTTCAACATTTCAACAAATGAAAGAGTAAATCTGTTAAGGCAGACACGCGAGTCCCTGTACGGGTCGTGGAGGAGACAGTGTTAAATTGGGCTCAGGTGAAGAGGGGGGGAGAAGGGGGGACTCACATATCTGCTCCAACAAGAGAATTACTGTACAACCCGGGCTTTGAAACCATTAGCAATAAGGGGGTAAGGGAAGAGCCGGGTAGTGGCTGCAAGTCCTCTTTTGAAAGCTTCATATATAGGAGCGTTTAAGGCATCAGTCATTTAAGGAGTTTTGATGAGGTGGGTGCAGATCTAAGAGGGGGTGTTAGGAGAGTCTATGTGCAACTCCGGGTACAGTTGGTTCCAAATTATTGAGAAAGGGCTATTAAGGGCTAGTACAATAAAGTTTTGTATTGGGGCTGTGTTCAGAAAGAAAAGGTTGAAGGTTTCAACCACGAGGGTTGAAGCAGTGTAGTAAGTCACAATTAATTGCGATTGCAGATAGGCATGGTATTGTTTTGCCACTTATCTGTCAGTCCATGGAGTCTGAGGGATCCTGTTGATTGGGGGTCAACCTGCTTCTCTTGGTGGAGGAGGAGGGGGTGCGGGGTATCTTCGTTGGAGATGAAGAAGGGGATCTTCTGCGTGTCTTTTGTTGTAGAGTCGCGTCTGCTGGGGCTAGCTGTAGTTCCTGGAGGAGATTCTGCAGCTCATCAGTGGACTTGCATGTGTGCTTGCGGCCTTGGTAGGTGAAGCGTAAGGATAGGGGGAAACCCCAGGAGTATATTATCTTGCGCTGTTGGAGGATCTGTAGCTGGGGTTTGAATTCCCTGCGCCTTGCAATGGTAGTTTTAGATAGATCAGCGAAGAGCTGGTATTCATTTCCCTGAAAGACCAGGGAGTGTTTCTGCCTGGCTGACTGCAGAAGTTGCTCTTTCGAGCGGAAAAAGTGCATTTTAGCTATTATGTCCCGTGGAGGTCCATTCTGCTTGCGGGGTGCCAGGGCTCTGTGTACACGGGACATAATAGCTAAAATGA
>BLSH010146565.1:1617406-1647685 GCA_018402905.1 Glandirana rugosa
AAATTTCGGATTCAAATCAATTTCCCATTGAGGCGAAAGTACCCCCCTTTTTTTACGTTTATTTCTTTTTTATTATATCGCTGTCACTAGTATAACATTAACTTACAATAATTGGTGAATTCCTTGCCTTCCTAAAGGGTACAATGTAGATCTCTTTAAAAGGGGTAAATTCCCAAATCACCGTCACTTTTTATATATATTTGTTCAGGTTTGTTAAAATATCTTTTAGAATGTTAAAAAATAAATAATAACTAAAGGCGAATTGTATCCTAGTACTTTTTAATTTATCCTTTATGTATTTTTTCCTCGAGACCACAATAATAAATAAAAAATTGTAAGATTTTCTATAAAATTGTTTGGACTTGTTTATATATATTTTTCACTGCCACTAAACCCTTAAATGGGGAAAATTTCTCTAGATGTAACATGGGAAATCCTTCCGTTCCTTAAGTGGTTAATAACATTCAATTACAATATGATCACTGTCGCTATATTATTTTTTCTTTATTTGCATTTTTTTCCCCCCATGAAAGCGGAGTTACCCTTTAACTAAACTTAGGCTTTAAAAAAAAATAATGGTTTGGTAAATGATTACATAAAGGTATAAAATATTGTTTTGTTTTTTTTGGGAGTTTTTAGTACTTTTATACCTCTGAACATCAGTAGAGGTATGAAACTGACAGATAACCAAAGGCTACAAACCCATACAGTGTCAAGATTAGATCAGATCCGACAGCATGTTTATAAAATTTTAATTGTAAAAAGGATTTATATGTGTAACTAGACATGGTCAAGACCCACCCACGGTATTGATAACAAATGTGTTTCTATTTGATTAGCATCATTTTTGGGCATTATCGTTTTTTTCATATGTCTCTATAAAGAAAAGCCCCAAAGCGAAAAAAAAAATAACACAATATACTATTTTGATTCAAGTTTGAGTTTTCAAATGTCTTTTCTAAGGCTCTAGAACTATTCTATGAGAAGAACTTTTCAGGAGGCAATCAGTAAACTTCCGAAACACTAAGCATTTATGGAGACACAACTTATTAAGGAAGAGAGGGCTTCCTTATTACAATTTTGTCTTCCTTGCGTCAAGTCATCCTTTGATGAAAGAAGCTTGCCACACATGGAATACTAAAATAACTTTTTTTTTTTTTGGATAGAGTAATGTAGGGATATAAACCCTGTCAGATTTTATTTTTGTTTTTTTACCATCTATATCCCATTGGGGAGATTTACCTTCACTTCCTGTCCCATAGCCAAAACAGGTGAGAGGAAACCCTGGCAAATTAAGGGAATCCCTTTGGGGAACCCCCAGGTCACCAGAACTAGTGTCCCCGTTTGGAAGATTTCCCCTCTATTACTTTTCTGGGGACAATCCATAGTTTAGAATGTTATTTTACTTTTAATGATAACAATAAACAGGACAAATAGAGAGGGTGAATCTCCTTACCGGGGCACAGACAGTAATAAAAACTGACAGGGGTTCTACTCCATCTCCACTCTGCCCAAAATAAAAAAAAAAGTTTTGCCTTATTTTTTAGGTAGTACAAAGTATAAGCTGCACAACCACAATACCCGGATTTAACAAACTTTTTATTAATTTTTTTATTATACTTCCTGTCTACTGTGCTACTCCGCTGATCTATTTTACCTTCTTTCAGGGTGTTGTCTTAGCCTCTATAATGAGGCCCTGAAGTAAGGTGTAAGGTGAAAAGAGTCAATGAAGGAGAATAGTATGGCTGGAGAGTTGACATAAAACCACACAGAAGGGTTTGCTGAGTACAAAGAATTTCTGGGATAGGGCACACATAGCTGATGGATAGAACCAACTGGAATGGAATCACTCTTGTGTCAACCTAAAATACCTTAATTAGATATACCTTCAAATCAACATCCAGCATTTTGATTAGGTATTTATAATTTTTTGTCTACACCAGTGTCTCTCAAGCATGTCCTGAAATACGTGCAACAGTTCATGCTCTGTGGATTATAACATCAGAAACTACATTGCATGGTTGCAACAATGGTTACTGTATGTATACTTGAGGTTGTATAAAAAAAACAATTATTGGGGAGACTAGGGCTTCATGTACACATAGCCTACTTTGACCGCCAACTGAGAGAAAATGCAAAATGCGGCAAAATTGTGGCAAAACCATTCTTGCATCGATTTTTCCACATTTTGAGAACGGCGATTCTTCTGCATCCAAGAGATGGAGGTTGAACCTCCACTAACCGCAGCAGCTCCTAAATGATCTTATAAAGTCTATATGTACATGGACACATAGGGGTTAATTTACTTAAAGGAAAAAGACTGAGCAAAGTGCAGTTACGCTCAGCAAGTGCAGTTGCTCCAGAGCTTAGTGAATGTGCTAAAACTCTGCTGACTTCCGTCATCCAATCATGTGGAAACAAAAATGTTGTTTTTTTCATTTTCCTTGCACATGATTGGGTATTCTTTGCAAAGTGAAGCCTTACCTCATTTACTAAGCTCTGGGGTAACTGCACTTTGCAAAGTGCACAGTCTTTTTGCCTTTAATAAATCAACCCCATAGGCTTTTAAGGAGTTGAGTTTAGGAACATTAGCAAAAAAAACCCCAAAGGCTCTTGAACTCAAATTTAGGATCTGTGGTGTACATGAAGCCTCAAGTAGAGTTTTGCAAAATGATGCTTTACATCTAATTCCATTAGTTACATGTCAAAGTCAGAGTCAAAGTTTTTTTAGCCCCATTGAAAAAATGTTTTGTTTTGTTTCCATTATTTAAAAGTATCACATTCCATATTAAGAAAATAATTACATTAAATAAGACAATTATAAATTGTCTTATTTAAGAATGATTCCAGGCATTAAAATGTTAAACATAGTTATGGTTCAGCTTGGACATATGACATACCAGGCTGATGCTATTGGAGGCTAGAAATCACTGAAGTAGACACCACTACTACAATGATCTCCACTTGTTTCCAGGACCCATGCCGATGCATTGTGAATACAGGAAGCCAGCCACCCAACACTGGCACCATTCAGAGAATACTTTGCATTTTCTGCCTAAATGCAAAGAATTCTCTAATTGGATGAGGTGGAAAGTGTGATGTCATTGCCCCTTTTCCTCATTCAATCAAGGAATGGTTTGCATTCATTCAGAAAATGCAAAGCATGGTTCAATACATCTTTATTGAGTTTTATAGTAACAGGACAAGAAATGCAAATGATCTTGGGATATCCAAGACATGACAATTGAATACATTAAATATATACAGTTATTGTCCAACGTCAGATTGGGTTACAACAAGCAGCATGGAGGTATAAAAAACCTACAAATGTGCGGTGGCTCAGAAGAAAATATCTCAACATAGGTAGTGGTAAGGCAGTGAGGATTGCAATGTAAAGGAAAAGGAAACAGTCATAAGAAGGAGAAAGAAAAGCTCAGCAGAGAAGAAAGGGTGCCCCGCCTACAAGCCTAGAGAGTATGATCTATTCCAGCAAGGAGAAAATGTGTGTACCACGAATACCACACAGCAGAATATTTTTGCATTGTATCGCATATCCTCGCCACCACTTTTTCATGTAGCATTGTTTGCATAATACGCAATTTAGATTCAGTTATATAGAGGGTGGGGGATTTCCATGCTTTGCTGATTGCTTGCTTAGGAGTCATTAACTTAAATTGCACCTTAACTCCTTAGAGCTGGCCCTTTAAGGGGTTTAGAATGCTGGGGGCGGGGTTCATGGTCATGTGATAGTCGTGATTGGCTGCCACAGCTGTCACATGATTAGAAAGCTCCCGATCACAAGTAGCGATTGAGAGCTTTCCATTAGCTCCTGGTAACTGTGGTGGAAGCAGGCAGGGTGCATGCTCTCGGCACAGCTCTATTGGCACTATTGCACAGAAATATGCTCGGCTGGAATGCCCACACGCCTAGAGGCCGCATATTTGCATTTGCTCAGAGTAAAGAGGTTAAACAGTTCAAGAGGTTTAACATGAAGAAGGTCATATTTGGCTTTGAGAGGAATATCTTGTCACATCAATGTAGTCAGGATAAGGGGTATTGCCGACCAATATTTTTAAACCAGCGGGCAGGTCCACCATATGTGGAAAAATGTTCCCAGTTGTCCACACCCACGGAAACATATGGGAGGGTCTCCAGGCACAAATCTGCCGATTTGATCAGACACCATATACAAACGCATCAGAACCTTGTAATTCACTTCTACAGCACATGTGTTGCGGAAGCCTGACCTCCTGCATACACTGAAGGAGAGCAGCCACTCAGTGCAGGGCCCAGAAGCAAGTGGAGATCACTGAATCAGTGGTCTCTACTGCAGTGATATTGAGCTTCCCGTGGCATTGTCCATGTTTGTCATATATTGTACATGGCTGGGCCAATGTAACTATGTATAACATGCCAATACCTGGAATTATTCGTTCAATGCACAGTATTTACATAATATGGGTTTCTCAGGAATCCAAAAAAAGGAAGACCATTTCCCATGTTAGAATAGTGGGCATATGCATGAAAATCACTCCATTAGTTTGCCAGTGGCCAACTGTGGATTGACATCTGCTGGTTTAGACAAGACATGCACCTTATTATTTTGTTAGTAGAGTAGATGATATGAAAACATTGGCTTCTGTGGAGTGGTGTATCGCAAGAAATATCTCCTTTAGGTTAGACAGAGAACCCACATTGCATTGTTCAGAATGATCCAGGAAAACAATCTGCTAGCCAATGATTAAATAGGATGTAAAGAATTGTCCTACCTCCTTTAGACAACCCATGAAGTTGTTGCTGACTGGTGAGCCTGGAAGATCAGCTGTGCTGGGGCTTCCTCCAACATAGAAAAAGTCATCTGAGCCCAACATGGTGTAGTCCTCTTGCGTGTATCCTGTTGTGGTCAGAATTCCATCCACTGATATTGTTACCTACATAACAAAGCACAGGGAAAGGACACGCTATACTCAGACCTAAATACTGCAGTTCTGGGATGTGCCTGATTTGAAACCTAGTTTGGAAATCCATTTTCATGTCTGTTTGAAGTTTGGTCTTGGTTTTCTAGAATTCATCTTCCCCTATAAAGGATCTAATCTACTGTATTTCAGCTGTTGTCTGATTAATGAGCTAGTGTCAGTATTGTCCCTACAGCAACTGAACAGTTATTTAGCAGACACAAAAATGGTGTTAGTAAAATGCTTTCTAGGTTAGTTCAGCTGTTGTACGTATTAGTAAGTTTAGTAGTCTGTCATTGACTAGATAAAACATGCGTTTGGGAGGGGGGGGGGGACATAAATGATGCAAGCGGTATTAAGCACCACCACTATTTGCACTGGATAACAAATGAGCAGCAGCAGAAAAAAGCACATGCAAAACGTAACATAAAACGCAAAATAACCCAAGTGTAAAGCGCACTTTAGTGTGTCCGTGCAAAAACACACTATAGACCATAAACAAGGACAAAGGAAAAATAAACATATAACCACTCTGCTTGTGATGAAGAAAGATGTATGGATGTACCATAACACTGCAAGTCAAGCGTCCATGCCATGCTATATGGATGGTTAGAATCTGGCCTCGCCAGAAGCCACACGGGCCAGCCAAAGGTTAGCTTTATTTTTTGTTAATAACGGCTTGATGCAAAAGGTAGTAAAGTTAATGATGCCCCTATGTGTGAGTAAACATAAAATAAAATAAAAAAACATAATAAAAAAAAGAAAGAAAAAAAGAAAAAAAAAATTAAATTTGATAGGGACAGGTAAAAATAAAAAGGTCAACAACAGATGAAAAGAAGGAGTTGAAAGTAAGCAGAAGAGTACCAACCGCAGTTCCTCTTTTGTAATGATGTCTACAGTTAAAAGAAAGAAAGAAAAACACACGGCAAACCCAAAATAAGAAACAATTAGAATGATATCTACCGAACAATGTAGTTTGTTTACCATAGCGTGTCCAATGCCTGAGTGCTTTGTGGAGAAGGGGGGAGAAAGGAAATTAAAAACTGTGAACATAATAACGATTGTTACTTAAAAAAATAAGATGGTCACTACCATGTTAGTACATTTTTTGATTCAGGTAACGGTTAGTAGAATGACACATTCCATGAGTGACATGTTAGTTATTAAGCATGTTAGTAACATAGAAAAAAAGGGCAAAAAAATTTTACAAGAAAAAAGCAGACTAACAAGTAGGCCTCCAAAGAGGCAACCACGATAATATTTGTCCTGCAAATATATTTCATAACTTATCAGCTCTGTACTGAACAAAAACGGACACATGGTCACCATTCCCCCGTATTTTTTAACCTATATACATCTGACAGACATTAAAAATGGCTAAAGTATCAAAATGGCCACATCTTGGAAAATATGGCTCATTTTCAGGTTTTTTTTTTCCTTTTTTCTTAATTCAGAAATCAGTTTACATTCCCCTACTACTGAAATTACAGCTCTCAAGGAATCCTCCTCAACTTCAAAACTTCTTTCGGTCATACTGATGGGCTTTTGGGGTCACAGATTACTGCAATGAAACAAAGCAAAGAAGATCCTGACACATATAATGAGTTGAATGGGTTTCTGCAACTGCCTTGTAAAACATGCACCAGCTTGGCTATACAGTCTCCAATTAATTAGTATTATTTTTTTTTTATTTCGTCATTTAAATTTGTTTTTGATTTGTTTGTTTTTTTAGCTAACCGCATGAGCAAAGGCAAATCTAGAAAGTGGGCATTTAGTGGCTTGCCAATTCATATAAATTTAATATATTTACAGTGCCTTGAAAAAATATCCAGACCCCTTAAATTTTCCACATTTTGTCATGTTACAACCAAAAACGAAATGCATTTTATTGGGATTTTATGTGATAGACCAACACAAAGTGGCACATAATTGTGAAGTTTAAGGAAAATAATAAATGGTTTTCAAATTTCTTTTACAAATAAATATCTGAAAAGTGTGGGGGGCATTTGTATTCAGCCCCCTTTACTCTGATACCCCTAACTAAAATCTAGTGGAACCAATTGCCTTCAGAAATCACCTAAATAGTAAATAGAGTCCACCTGTGTGTAATTTCATCTCAGTATAAATACAGCTGTTCTGTGAAGCCCTAAGAGGTTTGTTGGAGAACCTTAGTGAACAAACAGAATCACGAAGGCCAAGGAACATACCAGGTAGGTTAGGGATAAAGTTGGGGAGAAGTTTAAAGCAGGGTTAGGTTATAAAAAAATATCCCAAGCTTTGAACATCTCACGGAGCACTGTTAAATCTATCATCTGAAAATGGAAAGAGTATGGCACAACTGCAAACCTACCAAGACATGACTGTCAACCTAAACTGACCGGCCGGGCAAGGAGAGCATTAAGAGAAGCAGCCAAGAGGCCCATAGTAACTGGAGAAGCTGCAGAGATCCACAGCTCAGGTGGGAGAATCTGTCCACAGGACAACTATTAGTCATGCACTCCACAAATCTGGCCTTTATGGAAGAGTGGCAAGAAGAAAGCCATTGTTGAAATAAAGCCATAAGAAGTCCCATTTGCAGTTTGCGAGAAACCATGTGGGGAACACAGCAAACATGTGGCAGAAGGTTCTCTGGTCAGATAAAACCAAAATTGAACTTTTTGGCCTAAAAGCAAAATGCTATGTGTGTTGGAAAACAAACACTGCACATCACCTTGAACACACCATCCCCACTGTGAAACATGGTGGTGGCAGCATCATGTTGTGGGGATGCTTTTCCTCAGCAGGGACAGGGAAGCTGGTCAGAGTTGATAGGAAAATGGATGGAGCGATACAGGGCAATCTTAGAAGAAAACCTATCTGCCGAAGACTTGAGACTGGGGTGGAGGTTCACCTACCAGAAGGACAACGACCCTAAACATACAGCCAGAGCTACAATGGAATGGTTTAAATCAAAGCATATTCATGTGTTAGAATGGCCCAGTCCAGACCTAAATCCAATTGAGAATCTGTGGCCAGACTTGAAAATTGCTATTCACAGACGCTCTCCATCCAATCTGACAGAGCTAGGGCTATATTGCAAATAAGAATGGGCCAAAATGTCACTCTCTAGATGTGCAAAGCTGGTAGAGACTTCCCCAAAAAGACTTGAAGCTGTAATTGCAGAGAAAGGCGACTCAGTGGGCTGAATACAAATGCCCCCCACACTTTTCACATATTTATTTGTAAAAAAAAATAGAAAACCATTTATCATTTTCCTTCCACTTCACAATTATGTGCCACTTTGTTTTGGTCTATCACATAAAATCCCAATAAAATACATTTACATTTTTGGTTGTAATATGACAAAATGTGGAAAATTTCAAGGGGTATGAATACTTTTTCAAGGCACTATATATATATGTATCAAATTAGACATTAACAGTTTTTAAAATCTGATCATTGTAATGAATGCTGAGAAAACAAAAGCAAAATATTTTAACGGCCACTTTTAAGGTAGAATTCCAGGAATTCAGCAACTTTGTAAAAAGTGCATACATACTATGTGTTAAGTCCAACAAGGTGCATCACACCTCCTGGACTTATCTCTTCTTTTTATATCTGACAGGTTTTTTGAGCTCTGGAAGATATATTCAGGGCTGTTGAAGGAGACAAGCACACACTAGCCATGCTATCAATTCATAGCAGCCTTTGTATTTTGTGAATGAGTTCACATAATACAAAGGCTTCTGATTTGATAGCAGGAGGGGCAGGCATTGCAGTTACACTTGAAGTAACTGAGGCCAAAGTGTACTGCGTCAGAACTCTGGAATCTATTTTCCTGGAGCACAATTAACCTGTCAAATGTAAATAATAGAAAGTCCCTGAGGTGGCAGGCACCTTGATAGACTTAACTCATAGTACGCCCACATTTTTTTTGCTAAATTCCCAGAGTTCCGCTTTAGCAAACAAAAGACAATTAGCGAGCTGGACATCTATGGGTTCTGTTAAATTCATCATATTATCCTATAGAAGTCCTGCTCCCCAAATGCTGCACACAAATTTGACATTTGACAATTTGAAAATTAGAATTTTAGTTCTCATCCTCATCTCTCTGCATCTGCCGCTGGAAATGTTAATGATTACAGTAAAAGAAATAAAAAAAAAAAATCTGACTAAATGCCAAAATCAAATCCAGGCATGGGCCTGTGCCTGAATACGGCCTCTTTTTAATAAGCCTACACCTACAAAATGTTTAGTATACAAAAATGCTATTCCAGTTTCAGAAAAAAGCAATCAGTATATTGCATCTGTTTTTCTCTAAGAAAACACTTCCAGTTTTAGCTACATGGCTGATTTTTTGTAAAACCATGAGACCTATATTTTAAAATAGTAACTGTCATGGTAGTCTGCATTAACCTTAAATATCTCATCGGGATTGAAGGAATAAATATTCCCCTCAACCTGACGTTATATGTGAAATGAGCACAGACTTATATTTAAGAAACTTTTTAATAAATTAGTCCTCTAAATTTCAGTGGGGTGCCTTTGTTTCTTTCTGTTTTTATGATATAAATTATTATTGTACTTTAAAGATGCCCAAGATATTTAAGAATGTTACCCCATGGCATAACCCATGGTTTACAAAAGATTAACAAAGAAAGTGTTTGGCTTTTAAAGAGTAAACTCCACTTTTGTTGAGAAAAAAAGCATTCCCCTCCGGGTGATCTGTGCACATTGCAGGGATTTTAGCAAACTTTGTTGCTGTTTGTCTGTGGCCATGTGCTGTGTGAATCTGTATGGAAGTGATTTTATAATTATCAATCAGCTGCTGCACTTGCAGAGTTCCAATGAGGAAAGTGTCAAGGTCTGCATCCCTTTGGGCGTAGGAGAATGGAGAATAGGGTGCTCTGGATAACAAGGAGACTTTAACCAGTTGCCGAGTGCCCACTGTGAATTGATCGCGGCAACATGGCTCCGCTGCGCAAATCGTTGTTTCCTGATGGCGGGCGCAGGATCGTGTATTGTGGGCGTTCTCACTGGCTAGTGGGGGAGCCAATCAGCGGGTGGGGCGGACTCCATGTCCAGTGGCCACCCGCGATCGCTCCCCCACAGTTACAGAACGGGCATCTGTGAATGTAAAGAAGCGGATCCCCGTTCTGACAGGGGAGAGGAGAGTGATGATATGTTACCAGTATATGGGAGCAGCGATCTCTCTCCTCCCCCAGTCATCCCAGCCCCCATACAGTTAGAACACTGTGACCGGGAACGCATTTAACCCTTTGATCGCCCCCTAGTGTTAACCCCTTCTCTGCCAGTGACATTTACACAGCAATCAGTGCATTTTCATAGCACTGATCGCTGCATAAATGCCAAAGGTCCCAAAAAAGTGTCAAAAGTGTCCGATATGTCCGCCGCAATATCCCAGTCCTGCTAAAAATCACAGATCGCCGCCATTACTAGTAAAAATATAATAATAATAAAAACCCCATACATGAAATTCTCATAGTTTGTAGACGCTAGAACTTTTGCTCAAATCAATCAATATACGCTTATTGCAATTTTTTTTACCAAAAATATGTAGAAGAATATATATCGGCCTAAACTGAGGAATACATTTGTTTTTTTATAGCAAAAAGTCAAAAATATTGTTTTTTTTTTTTCAAAATTGTCAGTCTTTCTTTGTTTATAGTGCAAAAAATAAAAACTCCAGAGGTGATTAAATACCACCAAAAGAAAGCTCTATTTGTGGGAAAAAAAGGACGTCAATTTTGTTTGGGTACAACGTCACATGACCGTGCAAATTGTCAGTTAAAGCGACGCAGTGCCGTATCGCAAAAAGTGATCTGGTCAGGAAGGGGGTAAATCCTCCCAAGGCTGAAGTGGTTAACAAACAATACATGATTGGCTCTTGAGATGTGATTAATGCACCACAGCAGCACTTCAGAAGAGGAAAGCACATTCTACAGGAAACACAAAGCAGAGAAGAAGGCGCTTCTAAGTGCAGTAATAAAACACTTTAATGACAAGGAAGGTTTAAAAACACTTACAAGATGTAATTGAAACAGGCATATCAATGAATCCATAACGTTCAGCGGGATGCCTCCTGGGAGTAAAGAACGTTGCAGGTGGAACTTCCAGCTGACCAGCGATGGGAAAATCTGTGTCTCTAATCCAGGAAGGAGAGCCATACTGTCAAGGCCGGCATGGAACACAGGAAATGGAAAGTGACATCAGAGTGGGCGGGGCATGTTTCAGAGCATGCCCAGTCACACCGCTTCCACCTGCAGCTGTCTTTTATTCCCAGGAGGCATCCAGCTGAACGTTATGGATTCATTGATATGCCTGTTTTTCACTTTCATCTTGTAAGTGTGTTAACCTTTCCTTGTCATTAAAGTGTTTTATTACTGCACTTAGAAGCGCCTTCTTCTCTGCTTTGTTATCCCTTTGGACATGATTTTACTTTTTTAGCAGGGGATGCCCAAAATCTGTCTTGTAACTTAGTGCAGAGTACTTCTGGGAAAATCAGTTAGCCAATCACACAAGCGGGAGATGAAATTTCAGGGGACATTCTGTACACCATCTCTGTACAGAACGCCTCCAGGTAGCCATATTACATTACATTTTACAGAAAAGTACAGTGGCTGCAGATTGAAAAGGAAAGGTCATTTTTAATAACATTCAATTACAATATGACTTGTGTCACAATTGTATATGCTATATTATATATATATATATTTCTTTTTTTTATTAGCTTTTTTTCCCTATGAAAGTGGAGTTTGCCTTTAAAAATTAGGCTTTTTTGTGTATACTATTGCCATTGGCAATCTTGGAAATATTTTTTCAGATTTTTCTATACAGTATTTACATCTCATATTTATTTATTTTTTGTCCACATCATAAATAAGGGTTTTTCAAAGTAAGAAATTAAAGATAAAAATGCAAAAAAGAGATGGGGATTACTACATGGGATCACTACATTGGAAACATACTCTACAGGTCTAACTATCAATAAATCCAACCAAATTTTTTTCTAAGTTTTTAAAAAAGTAAGAGAGTGAGGGGAGAGCTAGAGCGTCTGTAAATATTTTTTTGCTGTCTGTAACAATGGAAGGTAGACATATGCATGACAAAAAAATTATTTTTGTTTCGATCTGTTAATCTAGTTATTTTGTTTTGTTAAATTCAGTTGATTCGTTCAAGACATATTCAGAATTCATATTCGGAATTCGTTTTATGTCTTTTTCGCATCTTCTTTGAATGTACCATTTTTTTTTATACCGCATGTTCGAATCGATAAATTTTAATTTGGTGTCGAAAAACTTTCAATTTTTTTTTTGTTTTTTTTCTGATTCGAATGTGGCAAAGTGAACAAACAAAAGAAAACCATAACTGTACGCGACGCTTTAAACGACTGTAGCAGGTGTGTGCGTGCTGCATGTCTCTGGAGCCGATGTGCATGACCGGCGGGCCACCCACGGTTCGCTCCTCACAGAGCCAGAATGGGGATCTGTTGATGTAAACAAACAGATCCCCATTCTGACAGGGAAGTGGAGAGAGATCTGCTGTTCCCAGTGATCGGGAGCAGCTTTCTCTCCACCCCCAGTCACTACATTCCCCCCCACAGTTAGAAACACCTCCCTAGGGAACATTTAACCTCTTGATCGCCCCCCTTAGTGTTAACCCCTTCCCTGCCAATGGCATTTATACAGTAATCAGTGGATATTTTAGCTCTGATCACTGTATAAATGCCATTGGTCCCAAAAAAGTGTCAAAAATGTCCGACATGTCCGCCGCAATATTGCAGAGCCTCTAAAAATTGCAGATCATCGCCATTACCAGTAAAAAATAAATAAATTATAAAAATGCCATAAATCTATCCCCTATTTTGTAGACGCTATAACTTTTCCGCAATTTTGCGATTTTTTACCAAAAATATGTAGAAAAATACATATCGGCCTAAACTAAGGAAGAAATTGTTTTTTTTTTACATTTTTTACTATATATATATATATATATGCATATGTATTATAGCAAAAAGTAAAAAATATTGTTTTTTTTTCAAATTTGTCGGTCCTTTTTTGTTTATAGCGCAAAAAATAAAAACCGCAGAGGTGATCAAATGCCACCAAAAGAAAGCTCTATTTGTGGGAAAAAAAGGATATCAATTTTGTTCGGGTACAAAGTCATGTGACCGCGCAATTGTCAGTTAAAGCCGACGCAGTGCAAAAAAGGGCCTGGTCAGGAAGGGGGTGAATCCTTCCAGGGCTGAAGTGGTTAAATCACCTTTGGCTTAACAAAAACAGCATTATTTAGAAGTGGTACTCTAATGACACACACAGTCTTTGATTTTAGCAATATGTGTACAGTTAGAATTCGACGGGAGTTCAATGTAAAATTTGATTCTAATTTCAGTCCGAATTTCCGAAATTCGGATGAATTTCATTGTGTTATTCGGAGCATTCGGTAAAATTTGTTCATATTGTAATTCGGAAATATCCAATTCTCCGAATAAGGAAAAATTTGTTGAATAATTTGGAACGAAAGAACCACACATGTCTAATGGGAGGATTTTCCCTCTATTTTACTTTTGTGACGGCAGGAAAACAGAAGTTAGAGAAGGGTCAGGGACAGTCACCATACATAAAGGCACAGACAGCATTACAAACTTTCACAGAGGCTTTAGCCTTAAGTCCTCATACACACGGACGTTTTTTGACGCCGGCGTTTTCTGGCGTTTTTTGCAGCTCTCCATGTTAGTCAATGGCCCCATAAAAACGTCGGCGTTTCTGAGCTGTAGGTGGCGTCGGCGTTAGTGAGCAGAAAGTAGAACCCATGGCCATCGCGTTCTGAGGCTGTAACATTTTGACGTTTTTTGACGCCGACGCCACAATATGCCAAGAAACGCCAACATATGCCACCATATGCCACCTATTATTATACCGGCGTTTTCCGGCGTTTTTTGACGCCGACGTTTTTAGGTTGAAAAATAGCAGAGGGATGATTTTGTTTTAAAAAACGCCTATTGACGCCGACGCTCACTAACGCCGAAAAACGTCAATACATAACGCTGAAAAACGTCGCCTTTTTTTCCTTGACGTCAGGCCCGACGTTTTGTTTATTTTTTTATATACGCCCGTGTGTATGAGGCCTTAGGCACTCTACAAATAAAAGTGTTAGAAAAAAAAACATTGGCTCAAACTGAGTTTGCCTTGTTCTTTCTTATTTTATCCTCACCGTTTGCTTTTTTTGCTGATAACACAGTGCTTAGAACATCATCATATAATAATTAATTAATTATTACTCAATTAATTAATGTCATTTTGTAGACCAATTCATTAAAAAAAAATGTTTTAATTAAAAAAATGTTCTTGCACGTGTATAGAATACTTAATTTGCTGTGAACATTTTTCCTTTACTGCTCAAGTTATAATTTTGTGCTTGCATAAAGTTATACAGCGCTACATGTAAGGATCCTTCTTTCACAGCAGGGTAGCCCTAATCCTGTTCTTTTACATTGTTACTTTGTGTAAAGGAAAGGGATGATATGTAGTATTCATGAATTATCGAAAACCTTATGGGACTACTAGAGAACCTAAGCTGGCAGGCAGGGTGTACTGCTGAAAAAAAAAATCGATCCATCCGATGCCAGAAATGATAACAGACAAGAAAATGGCACCCTGCTGATATCTTGGGAGTGATTTATTTTCTTTATATTTTTATACCACTAGCCAAGTTAATATTTTATACCTTAGCCTTACCAAAACAATTGCTGTGCATTTTTTTTTTTTAAGTTAGACCCATAAAGGATTTTTTTTTTTCTTGGGTAAAAAAAAAAAAGTTTACTTGCAGTTTAGAAAGTTAGGCTTTTGTTAGATGATGATACTTTTTGCATTAGTTATTTTGCTTGTGTGATATCTAAAACTTCTAATATATGAGGTGTATAAACGGACAAGTAAATCAATTATTATACACACTAAAATAAATTACATTATTTTTAAGCTATATTTCTTAATTTTATGCATTTTTTTTTAAGATAGACAATAAAGATTTTTTTTTTCTTAGGTAAAAAGAAAAGAATACTTGCAGTTTAGAAAGTTAGCTTTTGTTAGATGATACTTTTGTGATTGTTATTTTGCTTGTGAGATATCTAAAACTTCTAATATATGAGGTGTATAAATGGACAAGTAAATCAATTATTATACGCACTAAAATAAATTACATTTTTCAGCTATATTTCTTCATTTTATTTAAAACAGACAATAAAGATTTTTTTTCTTCCCTTGGGTAAAAAGAAAAGTATACTTGCAGTTTAGAAAGTTAGCTTTTGTTAGATGATACTTTCGTGTTAGTTTTCTTTGTATGCGTGAAATCTAAAATTTCTAATATTTGAGCTGTATAAATGGACAAGTGAAAATTATTACAAGCACTGAAATAAATTACATTACTATTATTCATCTATATTTCTTAATGGTAACAAAAACTGTAAAATACAATTATTTTATATCAATATTAAACCCAAAACCAAAAATGTAATATATTGCAGATTACCAATCATTGGATGCGGTGGTTGCATTTGTTTTCTTTTTTTAGGTCCTCTGTTTTTACCCATGGATCTGGTCATTAACGCACCTCCTGTGTTAGAATGCCCCCACTGGATGAAAGAACACAGGGGACACCAGGAGAGCAGCATCGCCATGTCTGGGGGGAAGGGAGTTTTAGATGTTCTAGTAGATTTAAATTAGCTAGCAAATTGAAGCCAAATGCCAGCTAATAGTTTATAATTATTTACAGTATTTTTTTTTTTTAAATAATGGTTTTACATAAAAAGGTGATCCTAAGCACCCCTCTCAGTGTTAAATGGTTTGTCTTTTCTCTGTAATGATACATTCTGCTGGAGAGCTTGCTCTTCTAACAAACAGCAGACTTGGCTGGATCACCAGATGAAAAATAAAAGAAGAAAAGGCAAAAAAGAAACGTAATGCAGCCATCATATCTAATAATTGGTAAGATGCAATATAATAAATGTTTGCTTTTGGGTTTAATACCGCCTTAAGGTGCACATGGAAACCATAGATTGGAAACAATGTTGAAAGGTATCCTACATTATACAAATATTTCAAAATTGAATGCACTGGTAATTTAAAAATTCCACCCAATATGAATATAGGGACTTTAAAAATTAGTGTTTTTTTTGTTTGTTTTTATAAGCTTATGTTTGCTTATGTATGCTTGTAAAAAAATTACAATTAGAAAATTATAAGAAAAAACCTTTGAAATGTGACTCCACAAACTGTTGATTTAAAATCATTTCTAAACTCTAAGATAGCCTTATTACCATTATATTTAAGGCCAATGCTGCACTAAGAAACACTAAAATTTATTGTTCGGTTTTGGATATTAAAATGTAGACTGATGCTTTTTAATTAGAATTATGTAAGCATATTTTCTCACTGCTGAGATAGGTGTTATATTTTATCAATCGCAGCAGAATATAATCTAAATTTGAGAATACCGGTCTACTTTTGCATAACTTGGCCTCCAGGAAGTGCACATAATTTAAAGTTGTTTAAAAATGAGTGTAAAAAATTGTAATTAGTGATTTCTTTACCCAGCTGAATATTTTATTTTTATTTAGCTTTGGTGTAAGCTGTGTCCTCTCTGGAAACGGGTAGGGGTCATTCACTGAAACTACTTGCACAGTGCAACTGTGAAAGTCTTCCCATCTTTCTCTTTCTGTACTTCCAGACGATGGTTGTTGCTAAGGATGAGCTTCCAGTTTGGGTCAAACATGAGTTCAATCCATGCCAAACCAGTTTACAGTTCAGCAAACTGCCAATCACACTGGCCATATTTGGCCAGTTGGCCAGTGCAAATCCCCAGCTGTTGACAGATTGGGGATCTTGGGGGACTGGGGATCTGTTATTCCCCTGGGGTGGAGTGGAGATCTGGGGGTCCCTCAATATAAATTAAGCTTCTAGATTGCAATAAGTCCCCCCCCCCACCCCACAAAGCCTATAGGGCAGCCTTTTTCAACCAGGGTGCCCAGGCACCCCGGTGTGCTTTGAGATCTCTTCAGGGGTGCCTTGGCAAAATGCCCAAAAAATTCCCAAAATTGTATACAAGTCAGCAGGTGGATGAAGCCTGCTTTTTAATTACACAAAGCCACAGGTTTTCATTGTGCACCATTATGACCTTCTAGCTGCCAACTTCCTAACGACCAATGACATCATCAGTTGATATGGAGGATGTCAGTTGTCTGTATAGCATATTTGTTTGACCCTCCATTACCTCTCTCCATCAGCTTTGAGGTCACATTAGTGTCTGAGTGATAGAGAAAAATTGAGGGAGTAGAGAAACATTAGAATACTAGTCAGTACCAGTTTGCAAAAGTGTATTTGCTTTGGAAGAATTAATAACCTCTAATGTTGGGTGTCCTAGGAGTGTTGCTGCATTATGTAAAACTATTAGAATAGTTTTGACATTTTAGATTGGGGTTCCACAAGACTGTTCATAATTCTAAACGGTGCCTCGAGATTTTCCATAATTTTAAAGGGTGCATTGACTGAAAAAGGGTGCTCTAAGGTACCTTGTTCCCATGTTGAAATGACCTATTATGGTTCAGGGAGTAACCCACACTATTTTCTGGCCACCCAGGAATGCATACCTGGATAAGGCCCCGGTATAATTTTAGGTGGAACCCCTTTTAATGTCAATTTTAAAGGGTTAAATTGTACTGTTCTATAACTTTAAGTGCAGCTTTAAGGCATACCCCAAGCTATATGAAGCATTTGTGTATTTTCAGTGTCGCCCTTTAAGCCTCAATAAACTATCTTCTCCCCATTGAGCTGTATTTTTTTTTTAATTTTACATTGGTACATGTCTCCCATGGCAGTGGCAAACTACCCATGCCAATTTTTTTTTTTTTGTATCAAAAGTTTGCAATTAGCCCTGAAAAAGGCAAAAACAAAATTACAAGATTTGCCTCTCACAAACTTTAATAGGGTTTATCAATTATTCTGCAAACCGAGTTTTGCCTGACTCGCTCATCCCTAGTTGTTACTTTACAATACGATGAGCAAAAACAGTAGTTCTAAAAACGACATGAAATCAAAGCTGGGTGGAGAAACACTTTAAGAACATAAAAATAATAGTTGGAATATTTAACATCTGTGTTGTGTTCTCAACTATCGCTTAAAAACATTTTTAATATATTTCTGTATATAGTATAAAGCAAAAGATAAATACTTGTTGCTATTTAATTTGCCTTCTCTGTAGCATTTTGTTCTCAAAAAAATGAAGTCACTGGATAAATATTTAGTTAACAGCAACAGTGACATCATAATTCCAAAATGGCAGTGCATGTTAAAAAAATAACATAAAGATATGTTATAACTGCAAGTTCAATGTCAATAAGAAAACATTTTTTTTTATCTACAGCAATCTCCACCTTTTTGATATATCTGATATTGTAAGATAGGTCAACAAAACAATCACCTTTGTAAATGATAACATTTTTTTTTAAATTTAATGTTCCTACAAATTATAAAAGTATACACTGTGCATTGCAGGACATGCTCAAAATTGTTTTGCTTCCATTGACTGTAGAGACAAAAAAAATCTTTGTTTTTTTAAACTGGTAACAAAGATGAAATGTTTGATCCAGCTCCTAAATGCACCTAGTTTTTTTTTTTTCACTTAAAGCGGTAGTAAAGCCCACTTGGTGATTTTTAACCAAAGGTAAGCCTATAATAAAGCTTACCTGTAGGTAAAATGAATATCTCCTAAACATCCACCGTTTAAGAGATATTCACCCTGGATGCAGCCAGTTACGTCACTGGCACATAAGCTCTGAAGGTCCAGAATACCATGGGAGTGATGTCATCATGGCCCTGCCCAATTACATAGCCGGAGCATGTGAACCTGGAAGAAAGACCGGGGGAAGATGCATACTAGCACATTATGCGATTGCTTTACAGGTTTTTTTTTTTAAGCAGCTGCAGTTTACTACTGCTTTAAAGCCTTGTAAATTCTATAGCCCAGGCTGATATTATACCAATGCATTTTCATGGGTAAACCAGCAGGTTGTGCAAGCTGTGGTGTTTCTGTTGAAACAATTCAGCTGAAACATACAGAGAAATGCATGTATGCACCCTTAGACACACATGCTTAATTGACTCAATGAGGGTAAATTACTAAAGGGTTAGAGAAAGGCAAGTAAGAGCAAATTAAACTTGGTAGAACACAGTTCATTACTAGTAGGGATTAGCTCAAAGTTCAGTCTGAAAACAAGTTAGCTGTTCGGGCATCCAGACAAATTTACTTATTCAGCATGAGCCGAACGTCATGTATAATAGTGGTGTTACTACGGCTATTATAGAAGACAGCTTCCCACTGTCAATAGTTGTTAAAGACACCTGTACTGCGGGCCCTATCAAGTCTTTAACATCCAATGATGTCAACTGCCCCACTGATTTACATGGCTGAGAGCAAGAGATGTCACCAACACACCACGGGTCTCCAAAATTGGTTCCAAAGCTTTATTCAGTGATCACATTGTTACAGCAAACAGCAACCTCACAGAACCCCTTCATCAGGCATGTAACCATGTATAGTCATGTCCACATATGGTCAATGACTTCACGGGAGACCCCGCTCCCTTGTATATAGCGGCTATCATCCACCGGACTTTCCATTTGGCAGGTGAAAAATGGGTATTTTTAACTGAATTCAGTTCCTATTGATTTATGTGGGGTTTGTGCTTGGTATCTAAACTTCTTTGAAGTTTGTAGAACCACTGCCAAACAAAACCCTGGGCAATTCAGCTCCTCACTATTTACTAGCTTTGTTGAGTGAATCAAACATTCCAAAGGACAACTTACCAGTTTACAGCCAAGAGAGTGTATAATAGACTCCAACATAAAGGAAGCACATTGAGAGCTTGGGTTTGCTCTTTCCAAGAGACCTCTTTTCTCCTGGTGAGTGATTGTGCACTTCATGTCACAGGTGGCTGTGGGATGTGAAATTTGCACCATCTGATGTTGGTGGCCTTATTAGGAAATAGTATGCTACTTTATTAGCTTCTCTTCCAATATGCAAGAATAGTACTTCCTCATCAAAGAAGTGTGTTTTTACTGATTTGGGATCTTCTTTGGAGCTTGCATTGACTATACCAAAACTCTAGCATTGCCTAATTGGCACAAACAATACTTAAATTAAAACCCAAGCTTTGCTGAGTTAAGAATAATCTTCTGCAAGTCAACATATATTGAAAGGATTTTAACAAACCTCATTAGAGATTGTTATTTGCTTCTGTATAGATACTGAGATGCCATGCCAAAGCACTTCCTAAAAGTGAGTTCTTAGTAACAGGGTCTTCCTACCGTAACCATATGAATAGTCTTGTGTGTTGTCATAACAAGCACTGTTCTCCCCTTCTATTCTTTCAAACATTTTCAAGCATCTCGCCAAAAATGAAGGCCCTCAGCAGTAAATCGCATTAAATGATTTTGCTTGGGATGCCTGAAATTTTACATTAAGCTGTGTGCAGGCACCTGCCATGGAAATTCAAAGAAGAAAGCAGGTGCACTCCATGGGACTTGCAACAGGAGAAAGGCTCAGTAAGGTGTTTATTATGGTCAACCGTTTGATGGGACTAAGCCCGCCTTTCCAATATATTATGGGATATAGGAAAGTGAAAGTTTTAGAAACTTATAGCTAGCATCAGATTAAAATTAGAAAGGTAATGTCTAAGAACGCACCCTCTGATGAAGCCATATGATAGTGGCGTAATGCATAGGGGTGGAGCGACGGACATAAGCGTGCAGAAGAAGTCGGGCGGAAGAAAGTCCACTCATTAACAGCAAGCAGAGCACACTTGGGCACTTAAGGGAACAGTATAAGCATTTATGATCTTTTGATGATTCCTGTGAATCTGCATTTAAGGACACAGTGTGACCCATATTACTACAGTGACCAGATCAGTGCACACTATGATGTGAGTGTTTTATTGTAGAGTAAATGCATTTTTATATGGTTACAGAAAGCACTATGCTGGTCTAATCTTTTATCTTTGAGCTCTGTTCAAGAATTATCATTACTTAATACATCATAAGAGGCAATGCAATTATATGGGCATATGGAGTAAATATCAGGATCTACCCAGGCTTCATATCATCCTAGGCTATATTAAATTATTATATTATTAAAGGGGCAGGTGAATTTTGACCTAGGTCAAAACACCAGGTGAGTAGTTGGTGGTAAAAACGTTTGAAACACATGGTAACCCATAAGTAGATGATAAATGTGGAGCATGAAATAAAAAACATTTGGGACTGAGTAATAATCACTGAAGTTTTTCCTCATTTTATCACTTTGAATTTGTTAATATATATATTGCAGCGCAGGATCGTAAATTTGAAAATTTAAATGTTTAACAACTTGTTTGAGTAACAATTGAAGGTATTGCAGCAAAAAGGAGGCAGCTCCACCGTTTTTTCACTTTTTTGGTCATAAATCATATCTTGTTCAGAAAATTCTGATCTTTCAATTAGTGAAAAAGGGAGGCAGCTCTGAATATTGGTCCCCATGTTTCACAACAGACGGAGATGCCTGTCTGGAATGTTGAATGAAGAAATTAGGCATTTCCAAAATGTAACAATTCACTCTGTTTTATAGAACATATATTTTTTTCATGCTAATAGCATGAATCATGTTAATCGTGCTAAATACACGGACAGCAAGTAGACCAAATGCTTTGAACTCAACTTGAAAAACAATTGAAACCGTTTTTTTTTTTAACTTTCCAAAACTTGGTAAAACTGGAGCTGCCTCCTTATTGCTGCAAGCCTTTCAATTGTTATGTTATTCCAATTTTTTTTAAATGTTCCTTTATGTGATTAGGTAGTCAGAAAAGAACCAGACACACCATAGTTATTATGTGCAAAGATGTATATTGCATCATCTTGTCTCACCACACCCCATATATCAGAAAGGTGGAGATGCTTTCTTTACATTACAATTGTCACCCTTGTTTTGCACCATTGGCAAAAACCAAAACAACATGCCTTTAATAATTCTCACCTGTTAGATCTGTCCATCCACGTGTAGGCTTTGAAGAAAGAAACCTTGCAAATTTCTCATGATGGTGTTGAACACTTTTGAAAATGTGATGCAATGTACAAAAGAAAAGTTGAACACAGGATACAGTTTTTTTTTTTTTTTTTTTTTTTTAAGAAAATGGCTTCCTAAACCTAACTTGGGCACATTGGCAGCCAACTAAGCTAACATATGTACTAGATTTTGTTTTATATTGTTTGGTATACACTTGTAATGGTAAACTAAACTCAACCAGCCCTTGACATTTTCTAGGTCTGCCCCTGCTCAGGTGTGTAAAAATAGATATATGGGTAACTTTATTGTTACTTAGTCATGTCGAGGACAAAAGAAATCACTTTTTCATCCATTTTACTGTTACCTGACGCAGGTTTCTTGTTACTTTCACATCATGCCAGTTATTGTCATTAAATTTTCCATTCACTGGTTCCACCAAGGCCTCAAAGGCCCCTGACCCCAAATTAATGACCAAAGAGACCGCTCCGTTTTTCAGCGCCAGATTGACATAATCTGCAGATTTCCCTGTGTGAAGCATCAGTCCGTTCCTCTGAAGGGTTTTAAACGACAAAGTAATTTCATCACTGCTGCTTTGTATTGGATTTTGAGACAAGTCATAGCAGAAATACTCGGACCCTTTAAATGTAGCGATGTATTCTTCCTTTCCTGGAAAACAAAATGAACATATATTTAATATGACAAGTTAAAACTTAGGTCATTTTCAGTATTTAAGCATATTACTTTTAGAAACAGAAAAAACATTCTATAAAAATAATTTGAAGAAACAGCAACCTTTGCTATACACAACATAATAACATTCATCATAAAAGCAGATGACAAGTTGTCTTAAAAGCCCTGCCAGTTGTATAAATGGTATAAGTAGCTAAAACAAACAAAGATCTAAACATAAATGGAAAATACTCTACTCTCAGACTTCACTTCATGTTGCACTGAGCTCATTATTTTTATGCATGAGCTCATTAAAAATACAATTAAAACAAAAACCTTCAGCTTAGTATCACTTTAAACAATTTGACTGTTTTAAAGATTTGTATATAATGGGGAATACTGTGTGTGGTTATAGGTTTCTTTGCATAGTTAGCTATAAACCCCAAGAATGTTAATCATTCTCATCAAATAACAGCAGTAAACATTATCATAATCTATGTCATCATCATTGTTTTTATTTGTTACTTTGGCAAATGATGTTCATTATTTTTAAACTTAGGCTGGGTCCACACTGATGCGGCCGCGGCTCACAGCATGGGGTCCGGTGCCTCCTTGTTCACCCATTTAGGTGCGAATCAGGCCCGAATTTTTGCCTGAATTCGCAACTGAAATGGAGCCAAAGGTGCACAGGACCCTTTTTCAATGCAGACCTCCGCTGCCCCAGAGCTGTGGGAATCGGCTCCATTGAGAGCCGGTCACACTCTCCTGTCATGCGAATTGGATGCAGGGAAACTCGCATCCAATTCGTATCAGTGTGAACCCAGCCTGAGAAAACTCACACAGCTTTGGTCCAGAGGTAGACAGAAGAAAAACCCCTGGGCAACTTTAATAATTTTGCCACATAGAGTGAAAGTCAAGTGCAGTCAGAAATATTTATTAATATCTATTAACCTCCCTGGCGGTATGATTATGTCAATATTTTGAATGTCAAGGCAGTACATTGTTTTGCATGGAAATTTATTGTTCTATATTGTAGGCCTGTAATTTTTAAGAATAACTCACTTAAATCTGTCAAAACAAGATTCATAAATGATAATATAATAAATAACTATAAATAATTATAAAAAATAATAATATAATAATAATAAATTGTATTCAATAATGTAACCAAATCAAAAACACCGAAATTTGCTCAGTCGCAGAATCGTCGCTGTCGTCACTTTCAGTTTCTCATGACAAATTTCCCCACAAATCTCGAGCTCTCAATTCTGCAAGTGATTCCAATTCACTATCACTCTTTTCTAGTTGGTCCAAAACCACTTTTGACATAGAGGGACGCTTTTTGGATGCCATGGGCGTTCTCAAGTTTCCAGGCAGGTAGAATGGTAGAAAGAATGGTAAAAGTGCAGGCAGGGCACTGGACAAAGCACCAGGGACAAAATTGAGGTGAAATGATTTGATACAGTAATGTAATCCTAACAGATTACAATTTATCGCAAGCATGTTGTATACTTTTTTGACATTCCTGCCAGCTCCGCCCCCATGCGTCGCGACACTCGCAGGGAACGGAGCCTGGAACTCTGATACATCGGCCCGGAGGATCTGACCGGAGGGTACAGCGGGAGGAAACTGCAGGATCGTAGGGACAAGGTAAATGGATCCTGCGATGCGATCCCGAGTGTGGCTCGGGGTTACCGCTCTTGGTACTGAAAATTAATCCCGAGCCACACTCGGGAATACCGCTAGGGAAGTTAAAATAGTGCTCTCTTAGCCTTTAGTACAGATAATTAGGAGCTGCCTCCCAATAATGGAGGCAGCTCCAGTTTTGGCAAGTTAAAAAAAAAACCTGTAATTTTTTTTTCAAGTTGAGTTCAAAGTATTTGGTCCACTTTTCACCCCAAGTGCAGTCAGAAATATTTATTAAAATAGTGCTCTCTTAGCCTTTAGTACAAATAAAAATAATAACAATTGTTTATAAAAGTAATATGCTTACTTACTGAAAATTACCTAAGTTTTAACTTCTGATATTGTTCAGAAAAACCGGATCTTTCCATTAGGGAAAAGGGGAGGCAGCTCTGAGTATTTGTTCCTATGTTCCTCAACAGATGGAGATGCCTGCTTGGAATGTTGGATGGAAAAACGAGGCATCTCCAAAATTAAAAAATTCACTCTGCTTTATAGAAAATGTATTTGTGTATGCCAATAGCAGTAATAATATTAATAATGTTAATACATGGACAACAAGTGGGCCAAATGCTTTGAACTCAACTTGATAAACAAATAAACAGTTTTTTTAACTTGCCAAAACTTAGTAGAACTGGATCTGTCTCCATTATTGGGAGGCAGCTCCTAATTATTTGTACTAAAGGCTAAGAGGCCCTATTTTCAGCAAGGATTTGTTTTAACTCTGTGGCAAAATTATCAAAGTTACCCAGGAATTTCACTTCTGTCTACCTCTGGACCAAATTATTATTATTATATATAAATATAATAATAATCATATATATATATATATGCCTGGGGGGAGATTCGTTTTTTGCAGATAACAAAATTATTTCCCTTTAAGTTTTAATCATATAAAGAGTAACAATGCTCGTAAAAATATTTGAGCCAATTTGGTCTTGAAGTAATCTGATCTTGCACTCATAAGAAAATCCCTATGCAGATATCATAAGCTTAACAGGTGGATGGTTTCAGCAGACAATAAAGGACACCATCGAGGTGACCCTTTTTATAGTAATGACAGACAAATCATCGTAAGTATATAACAACCTAGTCATTTTATTAGGTTTCTAGGACATTCGCTTGTCACATATCTGACATTCAGAGTTTGTAAGACCAGTTTTCAACATTATACATAACCACTAACTTATCCTAACTAATCTAGACTGCCACTTGTCTTCAAACCAATTTTTTTCCATGTCCTAAAAATGTACAATTGCACATGCAAGACCTCAGAACAAGTACAGTAAATTGAAGATACTACAAGGGAATTATAGCATATCTAAAGCCAAAATAATTTTGTTGTCAGTTATGTTGTCCTGTCTGTCAGGTTTTTATTCCCACTTCCCTCATTCCATCGAAACAAAAAAAGAGACGATTTAAACAAAAAGAAACTGGGTTGAAGGAGAGGTACCACATCTATATGATAATATTGCTAAAAAAGAACTTTGTAATGGTGGACTATACTGGTAGCAAGTGTGGAATGGCCACAACTATTAGGCCTCATACACACGGGCGTATCTTTAAAAATAAAGAAAACGTAGGGCCCGACTCAAGGGAAAAAGAATTGGCGTTTTTCGGCGTTATGCATCGGCGTTAGTGAGCGTTAGTGAGCGTCGGCATCAATAGGCGTTTTTAAAAAATAATCATCCCTCTGCTATTTTTCAACCTAAAAACGTTGGCGTCAAAAAACGCCGGAAAATGCCGGTACAATATTAGTTGGCGTTTGTTGGCGTTTTGCGGCGTCGGCGTCAAAAAATGCCAAAACGTTACAGCCTCAGAACGCGATGGCCGTGGGTTCTACTTTCAGCTCACTAACGCCGACGCCATCTACAGCTCAAAAACGCCAACGTTTTTATGGGGCCATTGACTAACATGGAGAGCTGCAAAAAAAGCCAGAAAATGCCAGCGTCAAAAAACGTCCGTGTGTATGAGGCCTTATAGTATAAAATAACAATATTTATTACAAAAGAGTATAAAAAAAATTCATAAAAATGTATATATGCTCTCATTGGACAACATTCGCCATGTGATAGAACACAAGCATGTCCTTGCTATATGTTACAAAAAGATATGAGAGATCCAAAGTTTAAGGCTGGGTTCACACCATTGCAATTTTTTGACTGGCTCTCTATGGAGCCGGTTCACATATCTCCGCCGCGGTTCTGATGCAAATTTGCACAGGGGTCCTGTGCGTCTTTTGGTCCATTTCAGGTCCAAATTCAGCCAAAAATTGGGGCTGAAATTGGACCTGAAACAGTGAATGGGGAACACACCGGACCCCTTTTGGGAGCTGCATGTGAAGATAGTGTGAACCCAGCCTAAAGCGGGACCCCATAACAGTATGATAACAACTAATGTTCTTTAAAAAAAAAGGAAATGCACTCCACATTAATAAATATGCTGTATAACTGACTGTATGTCTTGGCTCAGCTGGAGAGGAATGCTACAGCGCTGAAGTTTACAGGCTGCTGATAGGGGAGAAAGGAAAGAAAATCAGGGAGATAAGATGCTATCATTGGAAGTTAAACTGGTTTGTGTCTCCCTGCCAGCAGAGTTTGTCCTGTCACCTCTCCTGATTTTCTTTTCTCCCTCCCTAATCTTTGTTCCCTCAAAGCAGTCTGTGTCATTCCTGTTGCTTTCTTCACTAACTGCAACAGTAAACCTTAAGGCTTCATACACACAGGACGTCCTAAAAACATCGGTAGCTTATCAGTAATTTTATCAGCTTTTATTAGCATTATATTACCGCAGTTTTTTCAAGTTTTTGCACGTTTTTAAAGGGCCAGCGTTATGTATTATTTTTTCCCTCAATTGATCTAAAACATCCCAAAACGTTGGGGGCCGGCATTTAGCCACGTTTTTGAGTGTTTTTGAGCGTTTGAACATTTTTACAGCTGAAAAATGTCTCTCAGAACCCTCTGGTCTTGGGGTTTTTTTACAGCTCAGAAACTTCCCTGGCAAAAACAGTTGATAACAGCCTATGTGTGCATAGGATAACATGATGGAGAATTTATTGACTGTAGAAAAAAAATGTCTGCAGCTAAAAACAGCTGCTGTAAAACAGTTAAAAAACGTCCTGTGTGCATGAAGTCTAAAGCTGTCAGCCAATCGGCCTTTAGTGGCTCTGATTTTATGCACAGTGCCAAGAATAGAGAGCAGCTGAGCATGTGCAGGGCAGGGTAAGACAGTGCATTACTGGATTTTAAACAGTACAGGCACCTATTTTTAATGTTTTACATATATAGCTATATCTAGAAAAGGGGCCAGCATGAAAAACTCACAGGACTTAATTTTCGGATTAAAGTTCCACTTTAAAGTGATATTAAAGTCTTGTTTTTTTTTGTTTAAAAATAACAAACATGTCATACATACCTGCTCTGTGTAATGGTTTTGCACAGAGCAGCCCAGATCCTCCTCTTCTCTGGTCCCTCGCCAGCACTGCTGGCCTCCCCTCCTGCCAAGTGCCCCCATAGCAAACAGCCTGTTTTGGGGGCACCCAAGCTGAGCCACAGCTCTGTGTCCATTTAGCCCGTTCCCTCCCTCTCCTCATTGGCTCACTGACTTTGATTGGCAGCATGTGTCTCAGCCAGGAGGAAGAGTCCTGGACAGCCAAAGCTCATGTAACATCCCTGCATAGAGATGGGACTCAGGTAAGTATTAGGGGTGCTGAAGGGGGCTGCTACACACAGAAGTTTTTTCTTATCTTAATGCATAGAATGCATTACAATAAAAAAAAACTTCTACCTGTAGAACCACTTTAACCACTTGCCGATAACTAGCATTGTGAGCGCACACGTGCCACCGGAGGTGCGCTTGCGCGCTCACTGTGTCGGGGGGCAGGAAGCAGGTAGGGCGGACTCAATCGCCGCCGGCTACCCGCGATGGCTCCCCCGCACTGAAAGAACGGAGGTCCGTGTAAGTAAACACGGATCTCCGTTCTGTTAGAGGGGGAAGGGCTGTGATCACAGGCTTCCTGTATATGAAAGCCATGATCCTCCCCTTCCCCCAGCCAGGGCAGCCCACACACAGTTAGAACACACCCAGGGAACACAGTTAACCCTTAGAGCGCCCCCTGCACGTTAACCCCCTGCCAATGGCATTTACACAATCATTTTCATAACACTGATCGCTGTATGAATGCCAATGGTCCCAAAAAAGTGTCAAAATGGTCCGACATGACCGCCGCAATATCGCAGTACCCCTAAAATCACAGATCACAGCCATTACTAGTAAAAAATAAAAAAAAAATAAAAACCCCAGAAGTTAATTCTCATCATCCATAAACGCGGCAACTTTTGCGCAAACCAATCAATAAACGCCGATTGTAATTTTTTTATACAAAAAATATGAGGAAGAATATAAATCGGCCAAAACCAATGGAAAAAAATGTTTTTTTATATTTTTTTTTATTTGTATTTTCGCAAAAAGTAAGAAATTCTTTTTTTTTTTGCTAAAATGTCGCTCTTTTCAGCGATCGGAAATGACACAGAGGGGATCAAATACCACCAAAAGAAAGGTCTATTTGTGGGAAAAAAAGGACGCACATTTAGTTTGGGTACAACGTCGCACGACCGCGCAATTATCAGTTAAAGCGACGCAGCGCCGAATCGCAAAAAGTGCTCTGGTCCTAAAGTGGGAAATCCTTCCGGGGCTGAAGTGGTTAAGGTTGTCAACAAAAAAGGAAGTAAGATTTTTTTTTCTTTTTCAAATGAGACAAAGAGACGACTTCTCCATTGATAACTTCCCAAGAGGAAATTTCCCTTGAGTATATAGAAATTTCTTCCTGTTGACAGGACAAGACAGGGCGCACAGATAACTTTCCAACAGGACATAAACTGGACAAAAAAAAAAAAAATAGTAGACGGTGGTTTAATTCTTCCTTACTGTATCCAAAACAAAAAAAAATAAATAAAAGTGGTTTGAGATATACTTAAACAATAGGCAGCCCTCGTTACATCACATTTAATGCAGTATTAAATTGTAAGCTCTTCTGAGCAGGGCCCTCTTAATCCTTTTGTATTCTATTGTATTGTACTTGTATTGTCCCCCTTTTATATTGTAAAGCGCTGCGTAAACTGTTGGCGCTATATAAACTCTGTATACTAATATTAATAATAATAATAATGCAGTGCCTATTTCATACAAAGTGTAAAAAAAAATGAATTCCTAGATATAATTAACCACTTGCCGACCGCCGATCGGCATCTGACGGCGGCAAAGTGGCTCTGTAAGGCGAAACGCCGTCATACGACGGTGGCCGCCAGATCGCGCACATCGCCGCCGGAGGCGCGCCCGTGTGCTCACTGTGTCCGGGGAGGGCCAGGGAGCGGGTGCGGTGGCTTCGATTGCTGCCGGCCAGCCGCGATGCCCCCCCCGGAGTGAAGGAACGGAGGTCCGTGTAAGTAAACACGGACCTCCGCTCTGTGTGAGGGGGAAGGGCTGTGATCACTTCCCTTCCCCAGTTAGGGCAGCCCCCATACAGTTAGAACACGCCCAGGGAACACAGTTAACCCTTAGAGCGCCCCCTGCAGGTTAACCCCTTCACTGCCAATGGCATTTACACAGTAATCAGTGCATTTTTATAGCACTGATCGCTGTATAAATGCCAATGGTCCCAAAAAAGTGTCAAAATGTTCCAACATGTCCGCTGAAATATCGCAGTACCGCTAAAAATCGCAGATCGCCGCCATTATTAGTAAAAAAAAATAAATAAATAAAAACCCCAAAAATGAATTCTCATCATCCGTAAACGCGACCACTTTTGCGCAAACCAATCAATAAACGGCGATTGCGATTTTTTTTTATCGCAAATATGAGGAAGAATATAAATCGGCCAAAAACT
>BLSH010146565.1:1651277-1666607 GCA_018402905.1 Glandirana rugosa
AAAATATATATATATATATATATATATATATATATATATATATAAAAAAAAAAAAAAATTCCACCGTCGTAATTACGTCACACAAAAATTCTTTAAGGAAACACCATTTTAACAACTCATAATCACGTGTTATTAAAACAAACCCCACTTGTGGACGAGTGGTGGACAGTTTACGAGAGACTTCCGTCTAGAATTGCGTGTAACGACAAGTATCTTGTACACTTACTCGGGATCTCCTCGTTGGACGTAGGGTCGTTGTCTCCACCGAAGGAAGGAATTAATTATGAGGATTCTAAATTATAATTTATTATATTTATTATTGTAAACATTAATACTTTGTAATATAAGAAAAAAAAGTTGGGTGGTAGTGTGTTAAAACATGTAAAAAAATCAATTTAAAATCTCCAAAAAAAAAAAAAAATATATATATATATATATATATATATATATATATATATATAAAACTCACAACTGTACCCAGCCCACGTCATAGAACATTTCCAGATATAGTTGCACTATAACTTTCAAAAAACACTCATAATCATTTTTATATATTAACACCATACATATGAAAAAATATCCAATAAAAGTGTGAAAAAATTATAAATAAATAAATAGCCATTCACTAAGAAGCTCTGTGTCCTGCTGTTTCTCCTCCCCCTGGCTCGTATGCAGCTAAGAACAGAAAATGTTTTGCCTTTCATTTTTATTTTAAACTGAACTGGTTTGTTTTGTGAGGTGATTGTTTACAATCGCTTTAAGAGTTGTCTTTACTATCTACCTAGAATATTTTGTCAGCAAGAGGTTATGTCTAGGCGCAGTCACCTGACTGGAGCTCAAAGACAGTTTCTTAATGATAAATGGTTTAAAATAAAATACAAAAAAATATATTTTTAAAGAATATTTTAAATCATGTAGAAAATATTTATATTAATTATTAATATTACATAATATTAATATTTACGTAAATAAACTCAAGTATCATGCACATGGCTGCAAATAAAGTTTTTTTTTCCTTTTTCATTTTTTACAGATCTGAATAAAGCTGTGTGTATCGGCACACAGAAAACTATACAATTGTGTTCAGAGTTGTAAGAAAAAAAGTTGCATTTTTTGCAGCCATGTGTATGAGACTTGAAGTGTTTGTTAAGTTAAAAAAAAGTTTCTACAGTTCCCTCTGATAAATAACACTAAGCTCCTCTCGGTGGATGTCATTTATAAAAATATGCTGTGAAATAGCTTAGGTCAGAGCACCGGTCTTCTCTCCAGATACGATAGCTGCAGGGGGAGGTGCTGAGAAACCCCCGATGACATCAGCCGTGATGAGGAGAGGAGGAGACCGGCGGGCAGTCACCTGAGCGCTGACCGGCGCCCTGAAGTAAGCTATTATACTGAATATTTTTTATGAATTACATCCACTGGGGAGATTAATGATATTTATCAGAGGGCACTATAGAATAAAAAAAATGTTTTCTATTAGAGCAGGAGGAGAGGATCGGGGCGCTGATAGGCAGAGAGGGGCGGTGGAGAAAAGGGGGGAGAGCAGAGGAGACACAGAGCAGGCTGCGGATGATAGAGGCACATATGGATGAATCCGGTGCTCAGGGCTCTGGAGTCCTGATATAACAGAGTCACCGTACAGAGGGGAGGGTAGAAACTGGCAGGATCAGCCAAGTTTTTACAAATTACACAGCACAAGCACTGTGCTATATAAAATGCTTTAAGACAGTGGTTCTCAACTCCTGTCCTCAGGACCCACTAACAGGCCAGGTTTGCAAGATAACTGAAAGACATCACAGGTGATATAATTTGCTGCTCGGTGATTGCAGTGTTCTAGTCTGCATCTCCCCAAGGTAATACGTAAAATCTGGCCTGTTGGTGGGTCCTGAGGACCGGAGTTGAGAACCACTGCTTTAAGGGAACAGGATCCAATTTATTTATTTTTTTAGGTTAACAAACACTTTAAGTTTTATTTTATTTGAAATACTATTTTTTTAATATATTTTTTAAAGGGCAACTCCACTTCTGTGGGAAAAAAATAGTAAATAAAGAAGAAATAATGTAGCATATACAATTGCGATACAAGTCATATTGCAATTGAATTTTATTAAAAATTACCTTTCCTTTTAAATCTGCAGCCGCTGTAATTTTCTGAGAATGCAATATGGCTACCTGGAGTTGTTCTGTAAACAGAACGTGTACTGACCACACCCCAGAAACATAATTTCCTGCTTGTGTGATTGGCTCACTGATTTTCCCAGAAGTCTGCCTAAGAGGCGGTTCACACAGTGGCGCCTGACAAGTCACGCTCCATGCAGTGCAATGGAATAGTTCTAATAGGAGTGACTCAAGTCGCTCCGAGTTAGAAAAAGGTTCCTGTACTATTCTGGGGGGCAACTTCAAGCAACTTTCATTGACCTCAGAAGTCGTTTGCAAGCCGCACTGAAGTTACGCTGTGCGGGGCGGCTTCGAGTCGCCCCTGAAGTCGGATCACCCCTGTGTGAACCAGCTCTTAGATACAAGTCAGATTTTGGGCATCCCCTGCAACAAAATTGTCCTTTTTGGAGAGATACTTTCAATAGGAACACGTCTAAGGGAATGCAGGCCCAGCAGATTTCCTCATTAGTGCTCAGCAGCTGCACACCTGATAAATAATTATGAAACCACTCTCATTAGACCTACTCAGAATAGAGGCACAGCTAAACACACAGGGATTTCTTCAGAATAACAAAAGGTAGGAATCTGCAACAAAGGTTGTTATAATCCTTGCAATGTACAGAGATCACCCAGGAGGGAATGTTTTTTTCTCAACAAATATGGAATTACGGCATGAATGGTGCACTAGGTCAATGGGTCAATTTTTTCTAAAATGTGGGGTTACGCTTTAAATAGTATTTTTATTTAAATTGTATAATTTTATTTAATAATGTACCATTTCTCGTTTGGCAGCCGTCCTTGAGCTCCGGTCAGGTGACTGTGCCTAGGCATAACCTCTCACAGCTAAAGTATTCTAGGTAGATAGCAAAGGCAGCTCTTTTTTCTGATTCACCCTACATCACTCGTATACGGTGTAATATTGTTCTTTTCTCAGGGTCTGCAGGCCAGCAAAGTACTAATTGAACAGTAATGACCTCCAGTCTACCTCTGGCCTTAACAGCTCTGATGGCATTATTTGACAAGGAGCCAAATTATTTTTACTGGCTCATATATCAGGTCATCAGCAGCCCTGACACTTAGCGGTGTAATAATCCAAGAAGAGCAAAAAAAAAAAACCCCATACTGTTCTTTGAGATATGAAGGGTGTTTTTCTTCTTCTTTTCTTATGTGTTGTACAATTCCCTCTGCTCGGCTACAAGCTCCTCACTTTATGCAGTTACCATGGACAGCTGTTGTCATGGCAACACTAAAGGACCTCTGCTTGTTTGATGCCCGGTACTGAGGGGGTGATTTATGGGAAACGGTGCACACTAAATACCACCACGTCGTCTACAGCGAAAATGAAAAAACGCTCACCATAGAGAAGCAGTTTGTAAAAGGAAAGCAAAGAAAAGAAATAGTAAGCAGCTTATCGCCTTGTTCATGGCAAAATAGATATACACGGGGAGGGTAATTCAGTGCAAATGCATTAAAAAAAATCACCCAGAGCATGCAATTTAAGCTTATGTTTAATTAACCACTTCCTGCCCAGCCTACATTCACTCGATGGCCAAGAGGGTGCTTTCCCATCCTGACCAGACATTATATGATATCTTGTTTTGTATCGTAACTTTGGGTGCACACCAGCACCGCAGGAGCCATTTGGCCACGGCTGGGTGTCTGGTCATGTACCTTTAAGGAGGGTTGGGCTCCTCCAGTCACCTGTCCTCCATCTATCCATTAAATTGTATGTGCTTCCACTGTGAAGCCTCTTATACAGAGTTAGATCTGCAGTATACAGGGAGCCTTGACGAGGCCTGCAGCTTACGCATGCACTTGCAAATGTGTGTAACCAATCCCCTGCCTTTTAAATGCTACTGTTAGACAGGTGAATTCGTTTGGTGACAGACTGGTCGGTAAGTTGAGCTTGGAATTCTGTGTTTTTTGTCTGTAGATGCCTCTCCATAGCTCCTTGCTGTAGTGGCCAGTTATAGGTGGTGGACAGTGACGCTGTTTTGTTATATGATATCCTGTCAGTCTGGCTGCATTCACACCGGAGCGTGTCGTTTTCAGGCAGAAAGTCGCACAATTTTATTGCGATTTTGCCGCAAATTTGCAGTGATTTTTACCACAAATGTTACCACGATTTTGCCGCGTTTTTGCCATGTTTTGCCGCAATTTTGTAAAAGTCAAAAGGTCCCCAATGTAAAAAGCAGAAAAACACCCAAATCTGCCTGAAAAAATACTTCCAGAACTTGTTTGCGCTTCAGGCATTTTCAGGCTTTTGGCATCAGGCGTTTTTGAGTGGAGATGTGAACCATCTCCATAGAGATCACTGATTTTTTCCCTCCAGCGTTTTGTAGCGTCAGGATTCAAGCTACAAAAGCTCAGGCGTGAATGCAGCCTTTGTGCCGATTGCGCGACTGCGGGGCTGCGCAGCAGTGCGATCTGTCACCGGCTGTGTCCACCGGGTACAGCCAATGACTGATCAGTGTACCGGCTCGCTCCTGGTACCACGCAACCGCTGATCACATGACAGTTTTAAACAACACCATCCATTGTGTTCAATTGTGTTGCTAGCTGTGATTGGTCACAATGATCACATGGTACAAACGGTCACAGGGCCAATCACAGCTAATCACAACAAAACAAACTGAATGATTCAGTTTCATTCAGTATGCTTGCTTATAGCAATGAAATTCACTGCTATACGCAAAGAAAGTGTAAAAAAAAATAAAAAATCTTGATTACTTCTCCAGAGTAGTACTATGGTAACATTATATTGCTCTGGTCACAGTGTGTTAGAAAAAAAATGTAAAAAAAAGTAATGTTTTTTTTTCTTTCATACTGTCACCAGTCAGTGTCCATGACCACTGCCACACCAGTTATATGATGAATGTGATGACGCTGTACTGCACTAGTATGTAAAAAAAAAAAATTAACTTTTTTTTATTATTTCCTCATTTTCCAAAACATTATGAAAAAAAAATTACAACTTAAAAAAGCTCACCATGCCTCTTACTAAATACCTTGGACTGTCTACTTTCCAAAAAGGGGTCATTTGTACTGACCTAGCATTTTCGGGCCTCAAAAAATGAGTCCGTTAGTACATCAGGATTGATTCATTTTCAGATATATACACCATAGTACACACTGATTTGGCTTATTTTCACCAAAGAAATGTAGCAGACTACATTTTGGGCAAATTTCATGAAGAACAGTTATTTATTTGCAAAATTTTATAACAGAAAAGAAAAACTTTTTTTTTTCAAAATGTTCGGTTATTTCATTTATTTAGCAAAAAATAAAAACCCAGTAGTGATTAAATGCCACCAAAAGAAAGCTTTATTTGTGTGAAAAAAATTATAAAAACTGTAGTTTGGGTGCAGTGTTGCATGACAGCGCAATTATCATTCAAAGTGCGACAGTGCTGAAAGCTGAAAATTGGCCTGGGCAGGAAGGGAGTGAAAGTATTGAAGTGGTTAAGGGACAGTAATTACATTCAATAAGAAGTGCCCCTTGTGCTGGTGGCTTTTGTCCCAGTTTAAATCCTCCATCCTTTGCAAGCCCTCACATATCCCCACCAGTGATAATCTTCTGGTGCTGCAGGGGTTAATGCAAGCCTGTTACAGGCACTGGTCCAGAGTGCCGACTATACCTGCCAATTTTGTGCCCCTCTTCCATTCATGGAAGCTGTACTACAGCTTCCATCATTGAAAAGCATTTTATGAATGGAGAACAGGTGGATGAGTGAATGAAAGGTCCACCTCCTCCATTCAGCGCTTTTCATAAATGGAAGCTATAGTACAGTTTCTATGTATACAAATAAAAAATTGGAGAAAATGTTCTTAGAGGACAGATATAGCTGATGGCACTTCACTAGACATAAAATGCATAATCAATTATAATACATTATATACATTACATATACCGCCACCGATGCGTTTCGTCTCATTAGACATCATCTGAGGATGTTTAAATACATCAAGTGGAGCTTGTGTCCATGATGCCATTGTGTTTTTGACCCATGGTCTATATTCTATTGCCTCAAGGACTGATGTCTGTATGCAGCATTGTTTTCAAGTGGATTCTTGTAAGTGTTTAGTACTTTTTAAATATAGGATTTTATGAATAGTTTTACACTATGTGTGGATGATTGTTATTTCTGTACATGTATCCATGAGACAGAAGTTTATTCTGAGAGGTTGGTGACCCCCTATGCGGATATAGAGCATTGGGAGACCAGCTACACCCCTTACGGTGCAATTGAGCCTTAGTGGAAAGATGGAGATCTTTCAACGGCCTTTTTGACTCAATACTAACAGTATATGAGTCCACACTTTCTGGTAAGTGAGTTATCTATATCTTTTGGTGGTGGATCATAGACTGATCATTGAATATTTAGATTTGTTATTTCTTCACATGAGAATCTCGCCCTAATTTTCTTGGGACTTACTCTTCACAGTGATCATCTGTCCATTGGGTTACTGATTTTGTTATCATTATTTGCAGGAATCTCTCTCTCTCTCTCTCTCTTTCTATATATATATATATATATATATTGCACTATACATGTGTTTTACTTTATTTCCATTGCATTGAATTCAGAGTTCATATCTCTGACTGACATTATTGTATTATTTTGGGTGACTATTCACTTTGCTTATAGTGCACGCTGCACTATAATGCATATAACAGTTTTTATGTATGAAGGAGAGGGCGGTAATGGCGGTATAGTCAGTACTCTTGATAAGTGCCTGTGACAGGTCTAATGGCTTGTATTAACCCCCTGCAGCACCAGAAGATTACCGCTGGGGGGATGTATGAGTTGAGTCAGAGGACTGAGGATCTCAACTAGGAGAACAACTAGTCACATAAGGGACACTGTAAATACTGTTCCTTATTGGGATCCTGTCAATAGTGACATACGCATGAGTTAGTATGCTTCCTCACTTATGAAAATGCTGCTGAATGTCACTCATCAGCGATTGAAATAAGTGAGTATTTTTCTAACACAATAACACAAATACAGACTCTCTATGAAGCTGATCAAATGAGGTAAAGCCCCATACCGGTGCCCTGCTCTTATCCTTTGTAAGTCATTATCATAAGAAACAATTGAAAGAGCCGGTATCACAGAGAACTGAAATCCATTCATCTTAATTCAAATACAGTGAAGGGGTAAAAAAATCCAGGAACACATGTGTTGATGCATTTCAGCCTATGCAGGCCTTAGTTACATGCATATAGTACCAATGGAAGTGGGAAGGAGGAAGCATCCAATCCTTAGTTTTGACTGGTGGTATGTGATTGGTTAAAGAGTGCAGTATCACTAATTAGGCAGTTCCTGTGAATTCAAAATCCAAAATGTGCCCTGGGTGTAGTAGGCCATATGGTATTTAGAATATCCCAGGTAGGAAGCAATTGAACTGCAAGTTTGAAAATGACTTGCTAAGCTATTGCTAGACTTGCCAGGCTTCACAAGTTTGTTGCACAACTGCAGCAAGTCCGCATTGCATGACTTCAGATCAACTTTCTTTGCAAATATTCTGCAACTCTGCTCCAAGTTCTGGTTCAGTTATGTTGTGCAATAGCCATCCCACCACAGGGGTCACTGTAGCTGAAGTTTCATCTTTACTCCCTGCTCTAGCCTTGCAGAGCTCTTGCTGTAGACTCACTACTACAACTTTGCTCTTGCTAGAGACTTGCCATGCAAATTTGCTACAAATTATAAAAGTGTCAACTAGAACTTGTGCTTTAAGTACTCTGCAAGTGTACAACTTACCAGTGAAAATGTGCAGCAACGTAACAACACTTACATTTCAACACTGCCACAAATTTGTGGCAAGTTATCCTTGCTATCCGGGATATTCTATGGTCTACACCAAGGCTATAACGGTACTAAAGGCAATCAGTCTGTTCATTATGTGAGGCACTTTGCAAGGGGACATTTTCCTTAGAGCTTAGTGAATGTGGTGAAATATTGCAAAGAATACTCATGTCATATGCAAAATATACAGATTTTTTGCTGCACATTATTGGATGATGGAAGTCAGTAGAGCTTCATCTTATTCACTAAGCTCTGGGGAAAATCCTTTTGAAAAGTGTGACTTCCCTTGAAAAGTGCAACTTTCCAAGAAAGAAAGAAAGACAGAACTTTGAGTGCTATGAGAAGGGGAGCTTCAGAGGAAAGGAAGGGTCCGGGAGCCTCCTTTGTATACTCACCCTGAGCCCCTTCTCTCTCCAGCGATGCCCACAATCCCCTCAGCCATTAAGGACACTCCTCCTGATTGGCTGAGACACAGCAGTAGTGCCATTGGCTCCCATGGCTGTCAATCAAAGTCAGTCAGCCAATCAGGGGAGAGAGGGGGTGGGACCGGATCAGGGCTCTGTGTCTGAATGGATACACGGAGCTCTGACTCAGATTGGGTGCCCCCATAGAGAGCTGCTGGCTGAGGGGGCACTCACCAGAGGAAGGGGCCAGGAGAGCCGAAGAGGGACCCGAGAAGAGGAGGATCCGGGCTGCTCTGTGCAAAACCAACTGCACAGAGGCGGTAAGTATGACATGTCTTTATTTAAAAAAAAACAAAGACAAAACTTTACATCACTTTAAGTCCATGGGGTCCACACCTTTAAGAAACTTTTATGGGTTTCTGCTTCTAAGCTCCTCATTTATGAAAATGAGCCACTGTGTTGTCTGACCTCCATAAATTGCATGAAATATTTCTTCTAGACCTTGTTTGACATGAGGACATAAGTAGACAGTGTGAACTGTGGTTTTGTGAGGAAAAGACATATAAAATGGAGAAGCACAAGCCATAGGTCTCTTAGAAAAGAGATCTTCTTTGAGTTTGAAGACCTTGATCCAGAACCCGCTCAGCATTGACCCTTTTTAATGACATCACATATGTTGTTAGAGGGAAAATTTCTTTGCCAAAGTACAACTTCCTTTGCAAAATGAACAGCTGATTTGCTCATAGTAAATCAACCCCAGAGAGTCCAGTAAGCACTTTTTTTCTTTATGTAAGTCAAAAAAGATTAGTTATAGCATTTCACGGGCATCAAAGAATCCATTTTCATCAGGGTTACAGGAATACAAGCATTATACAGTACATATGTACTTGATTAATGTACTTCAATTACCAAACAAATGGTGGATCAAGATATTAATCACATATTTTTCTTGCACAATATCGGGGGACTCTTCAATGCCACTTAAAGAGTTGGTTTAAATGCTTATTGAACTCTATAAATTAAGTGTGGTGCTTCTTTTCTTATAAATATTCTTTGAGAAGTGGGTAGGCTGAGAACAGTCTGGAAACCCCACAGTCAAAGAGGCGATACAACCAAGGAAATCTGGAGGAGGTTCCAGCATCAACCTGGAAGTTCATATTCAATACATTTAAAAATGAAACTCTAAACTTAGCAACATATATCCAATTACTGTTTCATATAAGAGCTGTCATACACAAATGTATTTTACCCTATGAAAAGAGGAAGAAAATGAGACACATAAAAGAGAAAATATTGGATGATTTGACCTCTTGCTCTGCCTTCTCTGCCATCCGACAAGGGTGAAAGATTCTCTCTCTCTTTTGCCTTTTTTGCTTCAAAAAACATGAAAGCTTTAAAAAATAAATTTGCCACATCTAGCTAATTAAAATGATCACTGACAAGCCTGGCATATTTTCTATTAGGAGGGAAAAAAACAGTGCAGCAATAATTTCAGCATAGTGAACAGGTAATTAGGCTCACAATTCCTGTTATTGTTAGCAGTGGGCGATTGCTTCGCTCCCTTAATGTTATATTTAAAAAACCTACACACAGGCATTTAGAATCATTATTAGGAAGCTTTTTCTTGCATTTCACACATCCCCAGACGACATTTTGGAAAATAAATGTGCAATTTGTTTGAAGTAACAGTTCTGAGGGCCCCCACGCTGAATAGGTCAAGCTCTAGCTTGGTTTGAAGAGTCATTCAAACATTTTTGGCAACATTTTTCTTTCCAAAATAAAAGTGGAAGTATGGGCAAAAAAAACCCAACAAATTCCTAGTTTCATAGTTGGTAAGGTTGAATAAATACAATAGTCCATCCAGTTTAACCTGGATGCAGTTTCTTACGAATGACAACACTATTGATGATAATCTGTTAATCCTGCCATGTTATTTTTTCACTTCCTCTTAAAGAGTTACAACAGTGTTCAATCGGCAGTAAGATCACATAGCAGAGTAGTCACTCTGTACAAAGGCTAGTCTTAGATTGAAGAGTAGTTTTAAATAGAATTTAAAATAATCAAATTCTGGTCATATCCCTCTTTGGCTCATTTTCTGGACAGGGGTTCACTGATTGCATATTCCCTAAAATGCCTGAATTTTTTCCTCCTACATCACAACTCAGTTCCAATTTTGGCTTATTAAAAAATAAGTGTTGCATCAGCTGGTCAATGTAGCATAGTCTTGCATACTAGCACTGTGGAAGTCGGTCCAACCTCCAACAATATAACAATGGATCAGAAAAGTTGAGGATATCAGGGAGATGGAAAGTTTCACAATCTATATGTGTTGCTGGGTGGAATAGGCTGAGACTAAAGGGGGATATACTCCAACTATACTTGTGCGCAACCCGGCGGTTGATATCCATCCCCCAAAACCTTCCTTTACCCCCTTGCTCCCTCTCCTTTTTTTTATATTTTTATATCCCCATTTTTACTTTCCTGTTTCTTTCTCTCATTTTTGGTGCATAATCAATCTACCCATTGCTTAGGCCATGCAGGGGCCTTCTTAGGCTTTCTACTGTGTGCTATGTCTTGACTGTTCACCGTTGCCCCTTAGTGTGATAACTGTTTAGCTCTTCAGTACCTATGTTCATCACACTTTGTATTACAAAAGTCTTAGCTTGACCCACATTGGGCCCCTGTTGTATCTCATAAAGGGGTCATCTGTGTACCTGTGTCATAATGTGCCCTATATATTACTTTTGTTTTATGTATGGGATGGGACCTCACTGGTGCAGCAATAATATGTCATACTGGCATATTTGTAATCCTTGTGTTTTTGTTTTATTATTCTATTTTCCTGTTGTATCCCAGATAGTATGGATAACTTGCACAAATTTGTGGCAGTGTGGAATTGTAAGGCTGGTTTTGCACGGCTTTGTGTGTATGGGCACCATTCGTTGATCCTCGCTGAGCCATCAGATGCCAGATCCTTCTCCTCTCACTGTGCAGAGACAGATCTGTCAGAGGCACGTTCTCCTCTATGGGAAATCGGATGAAAACGGACTGTCTGTCCATTGTTATCCGATCTGATCCCCAGACAGACGAAAAAATAGGGTTTCCATACGTAGGGCTTTACGGTAGAGGAGTGTATCGGAGAGCAGTGTCAGTGGACATGTCACCACTAACATCCGTCACTTCATAGAAGTACATGGAGGGTCCGTTCACATCCAAAATGGACAGGCAGACCTGAACGGAATAGCCGTGTGAAAGGGGCCTAAGTCTGTTAACTTACTGCACATTTTCCCTGGCAAGTTGTACACTTGCAGAGCACTTGACACACAAGTTCTAGATAATACTTGTCCAATTTGTAGCAAACTTACATAGCAAGTCTCTAGCAAGAGCAAAGTTGCAGTGGTGAGTCTGCAACAAGGGCTCTGAAAGTCTACAGCATGAAAATTCAGTCACAGTGCCCCCTGTGGTGGGATGCCTATTGCACAACATAACTGAACCAGAACTTGCAGCAGACTTGCAGAATGTTTGCAAAGAAAGTTGATCTGGAGTCATGCAATGTGGACTTGCTGCAATTGTGCAACAAACTTGTGAAGGCTGGCAAGTCTAACAATAGCATGGCAAGTCATTTTCAAACATGCAGCACAATTGCTTGCTGTCTGCGATTGTTTTGAAAACTATAAAAAAAGAATACAAGAAAAAAAAAATAAAGCTAACACGTTTTAGACAATTACAGCAAAAGGTTTTCTTTTGGAAAAAAAAAAAAATATTTTGAGCAACCCACAAGTGGTGTATGGTTTGTCCTAACCCCTGTAACTGTTGCTTTTGCTATACAACTTGATTGGCAAATATTAATAAATATGGAAGAAAAAATAATTTATATACTGTCATTATGAATACTAAAGCAGGACTAAACCTGTTGATTTCACAGTTTCAAAAAACAGTTACATTCAAGGTAAGTGCCAGGAATGTAACTGTCACATTGGTTGTGTTCTTAACCAAAATGTCGAACCATCCAATGGCTGGCATCATAACTGATAACATGTGCAGCACCAGGGCAGTTGAAGATCAAAGAGGGGGGAGAGTTGGATGGGACTTTAAGCCATCAAAAGGCACTCAGATATAAGAAAATATACAAAGAGTTTTATAAATGTTAAAATCCATTAAAAAGGGAGCATGTTTTATGGCCAGACAAACAATATGTATAGAGCAAGGTCATACAAATGTACAGTACTCTAGTACTCCTACGCGTTTCGACAAAAACAATCTTCTTCAGGGAGTTTCTTGTTGAAAGGTACATTAGACAATAGTGTATGCAGCAAGCCCACATGCTGATATTGATTCCAACTTCAAGGGAGCACCCAGAACATAGGAGACCACTCAAAAGAAGGTCCTTCCAATCACAGGGTTCCAATAAACCTCCAAACATTAGAACAGCACCACAGGGGAGAAAAAACCCTCTAAGGTTCCAATAAGGGCAGTGGTAAAATGGGTTGATTTTTAACACAGGGGTGGAGGTTAAATGTAGCAGAGGTGAAATCCAAGGAAGACCCAAGGACCTGTTGAAGATCAAGCAGAGGCCAAGATGGCAGATTACTTGGCTGAAAACAATAGAAGGGTTTAGTTCCACTTTAATTTTATACAGTTACCAGAATTCAAAATGCTTTGCTGTAGCAATCCCTTATTATTGAAGATCCAATTTATATAGACTAAAATAGCTGCTGCGATCAAACTAACCTTATTGTAACTGCCAACCATGGAGATTGGAAATCATGACAGCCTCAACTGTAAAGCAGTAGATGCAAGGTCATCGGAAAGACTTTGTATGTCAATGGGGAGATTTTATTGTTTGAGGAAAACTGTATTTTAAGCTTACAACTTTTCAAAAAGTTTTTTTATGTAATATATCCTAATCTTTTTTATTTGTATAAAATCTTTATCTTACACGTAAGGATGAGTACCAGTTACAATAATGATGTTGATTTTGCAGAGTATTCTGAGTTTTTTAATAAAAGAGCACAGTAGTATCTTTCACATAAGGATTTAATATAGGGTGCATCGATGATGCTGATTTTTTTAGCACATTTTGAGTTTTTAATAAGTGAACACAGCAGTAGCTCCCCTCTTTGTGACTGCCAGGGGTTGATTTACTAAAGGCTAATAGGCTGTTCCCTTTGCAAGGTACTTTATACTTTGCAAGGGGATTTTCCCCAGAGCTTAGTACATTTGGTAAAATTTCACTTTGTAAAATATACCCAATCACGTGCTAAGAAAAAAAATAGTATTTTTTGCTTGCATGTGATTGGGTGATGCAAGTCAGCAGAGCTCTGGAGAGAATTTTGTTTGCAAAGTGAGCTATTTGCCTTTAGTAAATCAACGCCTCTCTGTCTCAGTGAAACTCCATGCACAGTTAATATATAGCAAGGAAGGGCAGATTAGTCACTCCCTTGAGTCATCCATCTCTGAATGTAACCTAGGATTCAACTCTGTAAACAGTTTTTTTCTAGCAAAGCAGTTAAAGATAGCCTGGTAAACATTTAAAATATGAGCCTGACTGTAGCCAGTAAGGCATAATGCACACGGGACACTTTTTCAACCTCCCCTAAACGATTCTTCTTGACAGCTAGAAGCCGGCGTTCTGCATGCCGCGTTTTGCATGCCGCGTTCAGCCGCTTGTAGCGGCATTTTGCCATGTCCGCGTCTAGGAGCGTTTTTAATTTTTTTTTAAACGGAAACACCTGTAAACGAAATGCTCCTAGACGCGAGTTACCACATTTAGGCGTATTTAGTGGTGTTTTACATCTGAAACGCCAGTAAACTCGGCATCTGAACCCACTTTTTTGCGTTTAGGAAAAAGCCTATGAACGTGACTGCCTATAACGAATCTAAATAAGTCTGTGAAAATGTACTGATAAGATAACATTAAATGAGTTCAGGGGCAGCTGGAAAAAATGTCCAAATGGCCCTGAACGTCCGTTTATCAGCCTCATTGCGCATGAGGCCTCAAATGTAAATATTTTAAAGCAATATTTCATACTTTATTGACTGAAAAATGTAAACAGTTTTTAAAATAGAGTTGTTTAGTACTGAACATAATTTAAAAAACAACACTAGGGGGTTATCAATGTTTTAAACCCAAAATACACATAACTTTTGCCTATGACTTAAATTATTTTCAAACTGAATTGAAAATGTGTGAATGTTGGATGAAAAGATTGATAATTTGACCCCCATACATTCCCTTTAAGTCCCACACACTTGAATACTAAATACATTTTATTGGATATGTTTTGTTATACAAAGTAAAAAGTATTGTTTTTTTTTTTTTAATAATGTTGGTCTTTTTTTGTTTATAGCGCAAAAATAAATAAATAAATAAATAAATAAAGAGGTGATCAAATACCACCAAAAGAAAGCTCTATTTGTGGGAAAAAATGGACATAAATTGTATTTGGGAACAGTGTCGCATGATCGCGCAATTGGGTTAAAGTAACGCAGTGATGTATTGCAAAAAATGGCCTGGTCATGGGGGGGGGGGGGAAATCTTCCAGAGCTGAAGTGGTTAAAATGATGCAAACATAGGTCATGTAAAATAAAAGAATAAAAAAAAATCTGAATATTGTGGATATAGTTTAATTCATGGTGTGTTGGACTAAGGGTACTGCACTAACAGATGCAGTGCAAACCAATTAAAAGAATCAGAATGACATACGTGTTTTCTAAAAGGGATTGCAATAGCTTTCTGAGTACTTGTGTTGTGATTGCTGAGTCATAATCAGGGACTTATCCACTCCAGCTAAGCCTTTCCTTTGGCTGGTAATTGCATTGAAGCCCTCTTTACAAAACACAGCTTACATTTAAAGACTGGTGTGGAAATGAAGCCTTTGACATTGTTTAATCACAGAGAGGGACTGAAAGTGCTTGTAAGAAATGGTGGCTGAAAATTACCAAATCTTAAAGAGTGTA
>BLSH010146565.1:1685544-1708605 GCA_018402905.1 Glandirana rugosa
TCACGAGGTAGAAACAACAGTCACCCTCCTTATCACGGGGTAGTAAACGTAGTCACCTTCCATATCACGTGGTACTAACCACAGTAACCTTCGTCATCACGGGGTTCCCGGGTTATTTCGGTTCGTTTCCCGTTGTAGGTTGGTTCCCGACGACAAACCTCATGTGACGATATACATTAGTAAAATTTACCAATGTCGGTTTCTGTGTAAATTAATGAAATGGTGTCTTCACCAGTCGTAGAGCCACCCCAGTAGTTGTCCCGAGTCAGGTTTTCCGAGGTTGATATAACGGTATAAGGGTTACACAGTCACCTTCCTTATCACGGGGTGATGCAAATGATGGGGCACTATTCCTCCCACTGACAACAAAGATGGAGCACTATTCCTCCCACTGACACCAATGATGGGACACTATTCCCCCCAGTGACACCAACAATGGGACACTATTCCTTCCATTGACACCAATGATGGGGCACTGTTCCTCCTACTGACACCAATGATGGGGCGCTATTCCTGCCACTGATACCAATGATAAGGCACTATTCCTCCGACTGATACCAATGATGGGGCACTATTCCTCCCACTGATACCAACGATGAAGCACTATTTCTCCCACTGACACAATGGGGATATGGCAATATAGTTAAAGCCTTTTGGATTGAGCCCATAGAGTTGATGACCACTGCTATTTAATATGTTGTTGGGGCCCGGGAATATTCATGTCTATTTTTGAGGTTCTGAGAAAGTAGATCTACAATTGGTGCTTGGAGAATGTACAATTCATGATATAAAATATATAATTAAGGTGTAAATCCTGAAGAAGCAAACACTTCACGAACTGCGTTGGTCCTGTATGCCTTAAAGTGGTTGTAAAGGCAGAAGTTTTTTTTATCTTAATACATTCAATATGCATTAAGATAAAAAAAAAATCTTCTGTGTACAGCAGCCCCCCCTAATACTTACCTGAGCCCCATCTCTATCCTGGGATGTGCACGAGTGCCTCAGCCATCTGGGACTCTCCCTCCTGATTGGCTGAGACACAGCAATCAAAGTCAATTAGCCAATCAGGAGTGAGAGGGGGCAGGGCCGAGCCACGGCTCTGTGTCTGAATGGACACACGGAGCTGCAGCTCGACTCAGATGCCCCATAGCAAGCTGCTTGCTCCATGGGCAAGGAGCGCCGGCGAGGGACCCGGGAAGAGGAGGATCGAGGCTGCTCTGTGCAAAACTACTTCACAGAGTAAGTAAGTGTAACATATTTGTTATTTTTAATGGGGAAAAAAACAGACTTTAGTATCACTTCAACACTACAGGACAGACTGTATACGTGAATTTATTGATTTTAATGGTGTTTTGTACTTTATTGTTTTTATCTTTATAGAATAAAAATGTATTATTTTATTATTATTGGGTGGTTTCTCAGTGGCACACATAAAGTCCCATCCGTGGTCTCCCTGCTTCGTCTGGCACTTAAAAAGGGGAGTATTTTTGTTTTTTGTGTTATGATATGTATATATATATATGTATAGTTATATCTATCTGTCTATATATATTTATATCTATATATATCTATATCTATATATATATATATATATAGATAGATATCTATATCTATATATAGATATAGATATCTATATATATAGATATAGATATCTATATATATAGATATAGATATTTATATATATAGATATATATATCTATATATATAGATATAGATATCTATATATATAGATATAGATATCTATATATATAGATATAGATATCGATATATATAGATATATATAGCATATATGTGTATGGCCTCTATGTTTCAATGTGCCAATGTATTTTCTAAGCTAAGCACTAAACTATGATTGTGATCTAATGGGGACGTCTGGAATTCAATTGATCAATCACAAATTTATTTTTATTCAGTTGTTGTTAATAGAATCCTGAATAATGTCACCTAATTTTCAAGTTTTAAAAAAAGCATGACATTCACATTCCCCACCCAGAGCTTTGATTGGTTCTCCCGCTGTCGCATACACCAAAAGTACCTTTCCATTGTGAAGCTGTGTGGAAGTCATGCATGGCACCTCTTTGCTAAGTGGTGTGTGCAGATGTGTTTCCTATAAGCTGAGCTGTGAGCACAACGCCACAAGACTCCACATATGTTGGCTCATTAAAGCTCTGTTGTCACTTCCTTAATACAAATTCCTGATTTATTTAATACCTTTTTATATCTTTACATGTCTGGGAGATCACTTCTCTACAATAAGAACTCCAACTGAGAAATAGACAGTCACATCCTTGGGTGACACCCCCACCCCCTCCATGGTGTGATATACACACTATATGCAGTACTCAGCACCTTACAAGGTTTTCAAAGGCAAATGCTATTTTTAAATCCTTTAAATTGATTGTAAAATAATGTTTTTTAGTTAAAAATAACAAACATGTTATACTTACCTCCTCTGTGCAGTTGTTTTGCACAGAGCAGCCCGGATCCTCCTCTTCTTGGGTCCCTCGCTGGTGCTCCTGGCCCCTCCCTCCTGTTGAGTGCCCCCACAACAAGCAGCTTGCTATGGGGGCACCAGAGCCGAGCCACAGCTCCCTGTGTCCATTCAGACATGGAGCTGAGGCCTGGCCCTGCCCTCTTTCTCTCCTCATTGGCTAACTGATTTTGACTGACAGCAGCAGGATCCAATGGCGCTGTGCTGCTGTCTCAGCCAACGACTCCTGGCAGCCAAGACACTCCTGCAACAACACTGGATCTAGATGAGGCTCAGGTAAGTATTTGGGGGGCTGAGGGAGGTTGCTGCACACAGATTGCATTACGATAAAAAACCTTCTGACTTTACAACCAGGAATTCAGCTGCTTTGTGAAAACTGTAGGCATACCATGAGTTACATCTAATGAGCTGCCTGCCGCCTTGTACACTTACCTCTATTATTCACATCTGACAGATTTATTGTGCTATGCCAGTCCCTCCCTTCTGCTGCCCAGTCATAGAAGCCTTTGCATTACATGAACTCATTCACAACATACAAAGGCTTCTGTGAATGGGCAGCAGAGGTATGGGCATAGCTGCTGTGTGTGCTTCTCTCTTCTCACAGCCAAAGTGTGTCCTCCAGGAGTGCAATACACCTGTCACATATAGGTAATAGAGATAAGTCCTGGAGGTGACATGCACCTAATTGGACTCGTAGTGTGCCTACACTTTTTGTAAAGTTTCCGAATTCCCGGCATTCAGCTTTAAGGATTTTTTCTCTCTAACACGTGAATGAGAAAAAGGAAGATAAACTGCTTTGTCATCCAAAGAATTTCAAAAACAAAAATGTTAAAAATATGGACATAGTTATAGAATTACATTGAAGTGGGTAGGCTCCCTTTTTTTCAGTTTCAGCAGATAGCAGCCTAGGGTACTAATTTCTTTAGTCGTTGCATTCCAACAGAATCCTAAACCCCAGTTTCTTTTTTTCAGTTAGGCGGCCGCCTTTCAGATAAAAATTGTCCCAGTGCCAGATTTGCCGCAAAATCACTTTTATAGGCCGCGGGAGTCCCCCCCCCCCCACACTTCTTCACGGTGGTTTCCGAGCTTACTGGAGCCATCGGTATGCCTAGAACCAATCTGGTGTGGTCGATGCCTAGGCAGGAAGTCAAGTGAGGGCAAAATAGCCCCACTTGGCTCTATGCCCTTGGAGGACCGGAGCGACATGATTTACGGTCCTTGAGCAGATTGACGGAGATCTTTTTGACTCCCGGATCTCTCAATAAAGAGGACCTGTCATTCTTATTTCTATTACAAGGGATGTTTACATTCCTTGTAATCGAAATAAAAGTGATACAAATAAATTAAAAGGACAGTGTAAAAATAAAACATAAAATAAATAAGAATAAAACAAAATCAAAGCGCCCCATCCCTCCGAGCTCATGTGCAGAAGCGAATGCATACATAAGTCGCACCCGCATACGTAAATGGTGTTCACATGTGAGGTATCGCCACGATCGTTAGAGCGAGAGCAATAATTCTAGCACTAGACCTCCTCTGTAACTCAAAACATGTAACCTGTATACTTTTTAAAGTGTCATCTATGGAGATTTAGCGCCATAGTTTGTCACCAATCCACGAGCGTGCACAATTAGCATGACATGTGAGGTATCTATTTACTTGGTGCAACATCATCTTTGTATCATTATACAAAAAAACAGGGCTAACTTTACTGTTTTGTATTTTTTAATTTATCAAAGTGTATTTTTTCAAAACAAAATTGCGTTTGAAAGGGTCACATATTTTGCAAATTGGATGCGGTTCAAAAGGCATCTGATTCGCACATATGTGAATCGAGCCTACAAAAAAATGTAACCATATAAGATGAAAAGAATTCAATTTAATTCCAAAATAATAAAAACTGTCAATTAGTCAACATTGCATAAATATCATAATAAAACAGGTGTTGGTTAGGAAGCGGATAATCAGCGTACTTAATTTGCTATTTCCTGATTCTAATGTATTACTCTTTCACGGTATACTTGCTCAGCTTCCATTAATTGATGCAATATAGGAAAATAAATGTGTAAGACTTTTTTTTTTTAGTAATTTGCTTCACGCGTGTTATTTTGTTTAAAGCTGAACTGCAGACAGATATAAAAGACACAAATTAATGCAACTTTGTATTTATTAAAACAGCATTAAATCTATTTTTTATATATATTTTTTTTTTGCAATCGATTTAAGAGCCTGAATTTGACTTCATATCAATCCTCTGTACAGCAGAGCTCATGCTAGGAAAGGAAGAAGCAGCACACAGAGGCAATCAGTTACACTGTAATGCTCATAGGCAAAATTGACAATGCTGATAAGAGGACAGAACAGAGTAACAATATAGGAAAATAAGTACCTGAAATCTTTTTTTTTTTTAGTAATATGCTTCACGTGTTTTTTTTTTATTATTTTCTTTTATTTTTCTTAAGCTGAACTCCAGACAGATATAAAGGTACGAATTAATGCAGCTTTATGTTTATCAACCACTTGCCGACCGTCCTATAGCAGTTTTACTGCTACAGGGCGGCCGCACTGCACAGGATCACGGATATATATATATATATATATATATATGTATATATAGATATCAATATATATATACATATATAGATATCAATATATATATATATATATATATATCCGTGATCCTGCACTTTCGGGTATTGGGTGCGAGTGCACGCTGCCGGCGTCTCGCTCCCACTGTGATTCTACACAGCGCGAGCTGATCAGCGGGTCCCGTGGACCCGATGTCTGCCGGCACCAGCTGATCATTCGGTACACAGGCAGAACGGCGATCTGCCCATGTAAACAAGGCAGATCACTGTTCTGTCAGTAGGGAAGGCATGAATCCTGAGTCTCTGCAAAGCAAGGACACAGATCCATGCCTTCCCCTAGTAAAAGCTACTCCCACACTGTTAGAAAACACTGGCTAGGCACACAGTTAACTGTTTGTTTGCCGCTGATGTTTAACCCCTTTCCTGCCAGTGTCATTAGTACAGTGACAGTGCATATTTTTTGCAGTAAGTTGCTAATCACTATTACTAGTAAAAAAAAAAAAAAATCACATAGGCTTTGTAGACACTATAACTTATATGCTAACCAATCAATATATGTTTATTGGGATTTTTTTTTGAACAAAAATATGTAGCAGAAAATTAATGAAGAAATTCAATTGTTTCCATTTTTTATATTGGATGTTTTACAGCAGAATTTTTTTTTTTTTTTTTTCAAAATTGATGAATTTTGTTTATAACGCAAAAAGATAAAAACAGCAGAAGTGATCAAATACCACCAGAAGAATGATCTATTTGTGGAAAAAAAAGGATATAAATGTTATTTGTGTACAGCGTCGCACGTCCGCGCAACTGTCAGTTAAAATAACACAGTGCCGTATCGCAAAAAATGGCCTGGTCATGAAGGGGGGTAAATCTTCTGGAAGGCAAGTGATTAATATATCATTTTGTTTTCTAATGCAAGTGCCTGAATTTGACCTGATATCAGTGTCTTGCAATCCTTGTACATCAGAGCTCATATTGGAAGAGGGGGAACCAGGACAAGGAGGACGTCAGTTGTATTGCATTGCTTATGTGTAACATAGAACATGATGATAAGGGTAGAGAGCAGAGTGACATAGAGATGAGCTCATTGGTCTGCTCCTTTACGGCCAATCGCAGGCTAGGGAAGGGACAGGGTCTAGTTGTCTTATTTAACTGCAATAGAGAAAAACAGGTCCCCTACCCTGCTAGGCAGGGTTTGCCTGCCTGACAGAGCTGTGTAAATTTTAGGGCTGGATAAGCAGAAATACAAATCCTTCAGTAGGTTAAACTGCTCCCTTATATGCATTTCTTCTACGTAATTAGATGTTTGCCTGGAGTTCACTTTTAAGCCCCATTAACACTTTGTTTTAGTGGGAATTCATGTTCCTGTTTGCGATTTTGTGTGGATGATTTTCATGCAATTCCACGTGTCATACAAAGGGCAGCCCATTCACTTCAAAGGGCTGCCCTATGCACGTATGTTGTAACCCAAACGTGACTAGTAATACACAGATTGGTGTGTGATTGGTGTGTGATTCTGTCACATGACAATTGCTGCAAAATTACACTGCGTATGGGTGCCATTAAGAATCAGTAGGAACCTAAATGTGTGTCGTGTTTTGCAGCGATCACCCCATGGTTATGAAGTCGCAGGCATAAACATGGCAATTCCACCCTTGATTCCAAATCTCCAAGTGTGAATGGGGCCTTGCTTTGTGCATTGGTGCACAGTTATGGTGTAAGAGGAAGGGGCCATCCCCAAACTGTTCCCACAAAGTTGGGAGCATGAAATTGTCCAAAATGTCTTGGTATGCTGATGCCTTAAAAGCTCATTTCACTGGAACTGAGGGGCCAAGCCCAACACCTGAAAAACAATCCCACACCATAACGCCCCATCCACCAAATGATTTGGACCAATGCACAAAGCAAGGTCCATAAAGACATGGATGAGCGAGTTTGAGGTAGAGAAACTTGACTGACCTCAACCCGACAGAACACCTTTGGGATGAATTAGAGCGGAGACTGCGAGCCAGGCCTTCTCATCCAACATCAGTGCCTGATCTCACAAAGGCGCTTCTGGAAGAATGGTCAAACATTCCCATAGACACTCCTAAACCTTGTGGACAGCCTTCCCAGAACAGTTGAAGCTGTTATAGCTGCAAAGGGTGGGACAACTCAATATTGAACCCTATAGACTAAGACTGGGATGCCATTAAAGTTCATGTGCGTGTAAAGGCAGGCGTCCCAATACTTTTGATAATATAGTGTATGTGTCGTAAATGGGTTAAATCATAACCCCTAGGTAAGTAGTAGTGAACCTGTACCCAAACTTTTGTTTTCTTCAAACCAAGAAATAACGTAACACTGAAAAAGGGAAAAGTCTTTTACATCTTTTTTTGTCAGACACAAATAATCAGCAAGGATTTCATCTAAAGGAAAAAAATAAAAAATATGAGCATTGTAAGATGCAAAGGAGAATAATTTATTTCATTAAAAAAGAAGAAATTACAGTTGTGTTCTTCCCTAAAGCAATAATAAATAGCAGTCGGCTTCATCTCATAACTCAAATACACAATATACCGGAACCCCCTTCTTCCCGCTACTCTGCCTCAAAGGTCTCCAGTAATTACCAGTCAGTTGTTTGAAAGTGCCTGAAAGGCCTTACATTTCCAGCATGATGAAATTCCTCAGTATAGCAACAAGACTGACAGCGGGAACTTGTAATATGAGAAGATGTGGAACAGGACACACATATATATGCAATAAAACTCAAAGAGCAAACTAATGCAATAAGACTGACTCATTGGCAGTCCATGCGCGTCAGTGCTTGGCATCAATGCACACTAATAATGAAAAAGGCACTCAAAGTATCTGTTTGAACTACAGTAAAGTTCAGTGGAGTTCTACCTTACAATTCCCACCCTAACACTGAACGTCTCTTATTTGGGAACTTTTGGTCTGCTAAAGGAGAAATAGAGCCAAAGCTCGCTTGGCTCTATTTCCCCCGTGGATCACAAGAGTGCAGTTTGTTCTGCACTCCTCTGACCCGTCTTCAGCCGACAGCGGGCTGAAACCCACGGTCAGCTGATGTCACACAGCCGGTTCAAGATGGGAAAAGATCGCAACCATATAGTTGGGATCCACCAAGGAGCCTTGACCTGCACCAGGTTCGGCCTTTCAGTGATCTGCTTGGAGACTGAGCCAGCCTCTCCCACCCCCTCCACCGTCCATCACTGCAGTGAGCTTAGGGTTGGGGGGGCAGAGCAGACAACGATGTTTGACAGGTTACAGATTTCTGCTCAGCAGGGAGAACTGAGTGATCAGTGGTGTTTTATCACTCAGTTCTCACCCTTAGAGACAGTGGGGGACAGATGCAGCATCCCCCTAGGAAAGTATGTTTTTTTAAAAAAAAAACATACTTCTCTTTTAGATATATCAATTAAATATTTCGATATTTCTGTTCTATAAAAGACAAAAAAAAAAAAAAAATACTCATATATCTTTTAAAAAATCTGGCCCGTGATATCTCAATGAGTCTAACTAGCTCTTCTAGTAAGTTAGAGAGGGTCATCAAAAAACCCATTGGTGGTCTGATTGTTAGAGAATCTCATTAACATATATTTACGGATGGATCACAGGGTCATCTGGTTTAATGAACATCCAATTGCTTTAATTGTCCAGAAAAAATAGTTTAATGGATTTGAAATGACTATTCCTTAGGTAACACACTGATGTTATGCTTTCCCCAATCATTACTGTGTCATCCAAGTGAACGTACAGCCGCCTTTGATTGGACTACCAGTAAGCTTTTGTAGACCCTTTCTAACTCACCAAGTTCAACATCTGCCTTAAAATGTGTATGGACAAACTTGTTAAAAGCTGAACTGCCAAAGTCTAGTTACTTAATAAGTAAAAAAGAACTTTATAAAGGGAATTCTTGTATATCAAATCAACCTTCCCCTGATGATGGATGATTGGCTGAAACGCGTTGAACTTGTCTAGGAGATGTGATGTTGAACACTGTGTGTGCTGAAAATTGAGAAGTTGAACTTTTATATGTTTTTATTTATAATAAGGTAGTTATGATCTGCACAATCTGGAGTATTTTTCCTCTTTGTATTGTATACACAAGCACTCGTGAGGGAGGATACCTCTAGGTGCCAATTACCAAAGAAGGAGGAAGGTGGACGCTCCCAGGCACATTTGGCCATTTTGGTTTCCTTACAAGCGCTGCCTGACTTCACATGTGCAAGGAATCATTTGGCTTTAGGGTGGATTTAGTAAATACAAGGCAAATATGCACTTTGTAAGTGTAGTTGCACGGATTTTCCCAAGAGCTTAGTGAATGAGGTCAAACTCTATATAGAGCGACTCTTTATTTTTTTGTATTTTATTATAGTTCCATAATTAGTCTTAATGGCTGCCTTGATTGATTTTTCCACTATAAAATGAGCAGTACAAGTAGAACTTCTATGAAACAGTGTACACTTCCAAACTTGCATGGTGTTTCCCTACAAGTTATCTGATACCGTAATTTTAAGAACATTATTATTCATTAAGGAAAAGCATTCATCATGCAGAGCGTTCCCACTTCCCTCCGAAACATCAAGCCTGCCATAATATCACTACATATAATTTGTAAATCCTTCTAATCTTGCTAAAAGATAGCAGATCATTTGGGCTGTCAATCAATAACTCCCCTAATTACTACTGTTTCATTCTGTCAGCTATTAACTCCCTGCAGATGTTGTGATGGAGCTCCCGGCACAACCATTGTGCCAAATTTTGGTTCAACTGTCGAAGAGATATGAAGAGCTGAATGACAAAATATCTTCTTAAAATATCTGTAATGTCATTGATATGTGATACTCACTGTTAAAGTATGCTTTTATCTTCTCTTTTTGTTTTAGTTAAAAGTGTACCACTATTAAACCTAAAGAGCTATGTATAGAGACTTTAAAATGTTGGAGGGCTATTAATACAGAAAAAAATAAATATATATATTTATAAGAAAAATCAAAACTGCAACATCTTAGCCAATCAGATTCTATAGCTCACAATTTCAGAGAATAAAGATGAGCCCTAATAGGTTACTATGGACAACACATTGGCTTTTGTTCCACGTAGTGTATAAAAAGTAATAAGTAGAGTTGAGCGAACCCGTGGATGTTCGGGTTCGGTGGGTTCGGCCCAATCACAGCCATGCCATTAGTAGGCATGGCTGTGATGGCTTCTAGGGATAACCAGTGAAACGCTTGTTGATTGGCTGCCCTGCAGCTTTTCAACATGCGTGATCAAATACTCGAACCCAAACTTTTTTCAAATGTCCGGGTTCGGGTCCGGGTCAGGGACACCCAAAGTTCGGTACGAACCCGAACTTTACAGTTCGGGTTCGCTCAACTCAAGTAATAAGTATAATACTTTGTTCTTTTATATAGTAGATAATATCCCAAAAAGTTCCTCTGGGCTCCTCGTGGTTGGGAGATGCCATTACCGGCTTATTCTTGTGTCCATCTTTAGCAAAATAGGAGCACTGTGGTCTGATCCACTCAAACCAGGCGACAATTAGTCCACATTTTAAAAAAAATATTTGGTTTGTAAATCACTTTTGGAAAGAGTCCCATACCTTATTATATACTACAGGGTGGGCCATTTATATGGATGCACCTTAATAAAATGAGAATGGTTGGTGATATTAACTTCCTGTTTGTGGCACATTAGTATATGTGAGGGGGGAAACTTTTCAAGAGGGGTGTTGACAATGGCGGCCATTTTGAAGTCGGCCATTTTGAACCCAACTTTTGTTTTTTCAATAGGAAGAGGGTCATGTGACACATCAAACTTATTGCGAATTTCACAAGAAAAACAATGGTGTGCTTGGTTTTAACGTAACTTTATTCTTTCATGAGTTATTTACAAGTTTCTGATCACTTATAAAATGTGTTCAATGTGCTGCCCATTGTGTTGGATTGTCAATGCAACCCTCTTCTCCCACTCTTCACACACTGATAGCAACACCACAGGGGAAATGCTAGCACAGGCTTCCAGTATCCGTAGTTTCTGGTGGATTGCTTTAAAAAAGGCCTGGATTCTTTCCTAAATGTAAATAATATATCTGGGTACTGACATTTATAGGTAAAGTTGATCCAGGGAATAACCAATTGCCTCTCGGTGAATCAGGAAGGAATTTTTTCCCCTGCTGTAGCAAATTGGATCATGCTTTGCTGGGGTTTTTCGTCTTCCTCTGGATCAACTGTGGGTATAGTATTGTGTATATGTGATTGTAAGATTTTTTTTTTATTATTATTGGTTGAACTAGATGGACTTTTGTCTTTTTTCAACCTGACAAACTATGTAACTATGTAACCCCATGCAAGCACTGTGCTGAGAACTTACACAGCATTTTACATACTGTACATTTACTTTAGTCTCCACCCACGAGGAGCTTCCAGTCTAAGGTCTCTATCTCACATGCATATACACACATACTAGCACTGGTTTGGAATGGAGACAGTTAACCTTTCAGCAAGTCTTTGGCCACTTGCGACAGGCAAGCAGGGGCAAAATATACCAACTGCATGTAGGTAACATCCTTACAAACTAGATACTCCAGTACAGCAACCACTAAGCCCCTGTGCTGCCCAATAAATTTATGCTCCTGTTGCAGATTTTGCCCCCCTGCCCCTTCCTGGCTGGTGAAATCATTGTGAGCATGGCAAAAAGCCGTCCTTACTTCCTGTCCTGGGGGAATTTTTTTTTTTTTTTACCAGACAGTAGGTTATGGAGCCTCCAACAACAGTGAAACCGGGACAGACGTTCTAATCCTTCCCCACTCTTTTCAAAGCTTAAAAAAAAGTTTTTGCTATAGATTCATTTTAACGAGCACTTTAACAAATAAACGGCTGAACTTTTAGAGTTGCATGGGCATTTTCTAGATCTGAAAACAGTAATCTAATATAAGGAGAGTGCCGTGCAGTTCCCAGCTATTCCCAGCGTAATTCATATTTACTGAAAACATTTTTACGTCAGTTTTCCTTTGCAGCCAATTTTGTATTTTAGTCAAAATGACTGCAAAATATCTCTCAGCCTGCCTATGGAATGACTTAGAACCGGCACAAAGCATACAAACACATGTTACCAGCAGCTGTCAGAACTTCCAAATGTCAAACAGAGCTAGTGGCTCCAAATTGCCTATTATATTCACTTTGGCTTTGTGTCAGTCAGGTCACAGCCATGTGCATGAGAAAATCCTTTTTGAAAATGGATTCCATACGGCAATGTATAACAACATAGTATTTCCTCTTCTGGGTTACTTTCTAGGTCACCTATTTACATGAATGCCTATGGAATAACGTGTAATAAATCATGAATTAAATATCAACCTAATCTTGTGGGAGGGGGTTAAACAAGGGAAGATATTTGGTTATGGCTATTTCAGTAAGTTGTCAGCAAATTGACAGCAATAACAAGTTCAGAATGTCACATGCTCTGTGCAATTCTGGTTTAATAAAGCATGCTCTTTATTGCATGTATCCAGGGGACCAGAGTCCCTGACCTTTATCCTTCTGGGGATCATTTCTGTGAACTGTGTCCAAATATCACCGCAGCTAATCCAAGTCAATGACAAACTTCTTTTCAAATCTTTCAAGGCAGCTCTGGCTTGCTGCCTAGATGCCTATATGAGTCATTTTTAGAAGTCTATCTTAACCACTTCATGTCTAAGGCTACTTTCACACTGGGGCAGGGGGCCGGCGGTAGCAGTAAAGCGCTGCTAGTTTTAGCGGTGCTATGCAGGTGGGAGTGGGGCTTTTTTAACTCCCAAGAAGGGGTAACAAGGGATTAAAAGTGCCATCACATGGCGCGACCGAGGCAGTGCTCAGCGCTTCGGAAGCGCCGCCCATTGATTACAATGGAGAGGGCTGTGTAGGAGTGGTGTATACACTGCTCAGCGCACCGCCCCAAATATGCTGCTTGCAGGACTCGTCCTGCAAGCGCACCGCCCCAGTGTGAAAGCACTCGGGCTTTCATACTGGGGAGAATGGGGGGGGTTTTCAGGCGCTATTTTTAGCACTACAGCGCCTGAAAAAGACCCAGTGTGAAAGGGGTCTAAGGGTAAAACAAATCGTAATGCCCAAGCACAATTTTGCAACTTTGACATGTGTTAGTAAAACTGTACATATCATCACAACTACTTTGTGTATCCAGATGGATTGTACCGCGTTTTTTTTTTTTGTTTTTGTTTTTTTTTGCAGGACAAACTAGACTTTTATTTCATACTAAATGGTAAAGGATCTCTCCTGATTTTTTTTCTTAATAATCAAAGGAAAACTGGCCCACATTTTTTTTTTTTTTTTTAATGTAGCTGTATATTTGTTGTCACTACCATAGCGTACCACCACCAAAGAACAACCCAAAATAAATTCTCCTGCTCCTAACGATCGCAGTGATACCACATATGTGTATGTTATTTGTTATTTGTACCCGTAGTAAAGCCTTGAAACAATAGTGCACTAAAAATCACTGACACTAACTGACACTGATGCTAATTTAAAAAAAAAAATATCCCAAAATGTACAGAACCTGACCTTTGATCCTGACCTTTGACCCTGACCTTGACGCAAACAATAACCCTGGCACTAATCTTGATCTAGGTATTCTTTCTTTATTTTTTTCTTTTTTGCTATATATTTATTATTATTTTTTTTATACACACACTTTATTTCCTCTCTGCAAGAAAAGAAACTCTAATGTTAGAATCCAACTATATGACTAACCAGCAGCTGGCTCAGACTCTTAGCATGCCACCTAAAGCCTGAGACAGCCGCTCCCGCCCCCTTCACAACCTGGCTCTCCAGGGAGCACTGGAGGGGCAGAGCAGAGAACCGGTGACTGACAGTCAACGGCTCTCTGCTCACTGAGCTATTAGCAGTCTTTGATCGCTCAGTTCTAAGTCTAAGAGCCGGTTCACATAGGGGCGATCCGACTTCAGGGTGACTCTGAGCTGCCCCACACAGCACGACTTCAGAAATAGAAGTCAATGCAAGTCACTTGAAGTCGCCCCATAAGTAGTACAGGAGCCTTTTTCTAAGTCGGAGCGACTTGAGTCGCTCCTATTAGAACAGTTCCATTGCACTGCATGAAGCGCGACTGATTCGCCTGACAAGTCGCCCCTGTGTGAACCGGCCCTTAGAGGCGACGGGGATCAGATGCAGCATCCACCAAGGTGAGTATGATGTTTTTCCCAAATCCTGAGCTTCCCTTTTAGATTACTTGCAGGACATCCCCGCGCACTTCAATGGGTTGCATTCAGCGGACGCTACACCCGCTGGAAGCGAGAGGAGTACAAATGCATGCCATGACTGTGAAGCAAAGAATTGCACTCTAAAAATGTGTACACCCCCAACCACTGCTTCTGCAGCTAAAGTGGGGCTCAACTGTAGGGTTTTACTGACACCCTCAACCGCTAATGTGAATAAGTCCTACCAGACACATAAGATTTTATGAACTATGAGAAATAAAATTAACTTTCATATAGGTCTATAACCCCCATAAATGGATAAAACTAAGTTGGTGCCACTCTCCCAGGTTAAACTTCGGGAAGAGTCCGTAAGTAGAATTGAAAAAAATCTTTCACACCTTATTTCACACTATGTCTTATTATTTGCGTAAATGGTCTCCTTGGTTCGATCATTGCACATCTTTGAGTGATTTATTCTTGATGTTTAACACTGCATATATATTGGCATGTTAATGTTGATGTCTTCTCAGTTTCCCTTTTGGAAATAATCGCATTATCAGCATCAGAATTCACATTTTCACATTGATAATTGTATCCTTTTATAGACTGACCTTTCTCAGATATCTCAGTTATGTTTTGTACTTTTTGTCATTTTCTGTACCGATATGATACACCGATGTTTCAAAATGCTGATTTCTCTGTACCACCTTTAAACCTTCAAAGTTTGTAAACATAAATGGAAATTACTTTGTTCTGCAGAACCTGCTTATCAAGGGGATTGCCTATGCCTACGACCGCCTGCCATCATTATGCTGTGGTACTTTGCCGTTGAATACCGCTGTAATGGCAGCAGATAGCAGCCATAACCCCGGTATTGTTTTAACGGACGGGCAGTCGGCTTTCAGATAAAAGTGGTCTCTGTGGCAGATTCGTCACAAGATCACTTTTATCGGGGCGGGAGAGGACCCCCCGCCGCTTTCCGATCATCTCGAGACGATGGAGTCCTCTTCCCTCTGAGGTATGGAGCCGAGTGAGGTAAAGATGGCCCGCGCTTGGCTACATAACATTGCTTGGCGGAAGCGACTTCAAACATCACTTCCACCCAATGCTCTTAAAGGGATTTTTTTTTTTTCAAATTACATTTTTTTTTTCTTTGTGTAAATATGAGATCTCAGGTCTTTTTGACTCCAGATCTCACATTTAAGAGGTCCTGGCATGCTTTTTTTATATTACAAGGAATGTTTACACCCCTTGTAACAGGAATAAAAGTGACCCAATTTTTTTTAAAAGGACAGTGTAAAAATAAAAAAATAAATAAGGAAAATAAATAAGGAAAAAAAAATTTCAAGCGCCCCGTCTCGCCAAGTTCTTACGCAGAAGCGAACGCATACGCAAGTTGCGCCCGCATATGAAAACGGTGTTTAAACCACACATGTGAGGTATCGCCACAATAGTTAAAGAGGGAGAGCAATAATTCTAGCACTAGACCTCCTCTGTAACTAAAAATTGGTAACCTGTAGAAATTTTTAAACATCGCGGATGGAGATTTTTAAGTGCAAAAGTTTGTGGCCATTCCACAAGCTGTCACAATTTTGAAGCATGACATGTTGGGTATCAATTTACTCGGCGTAACATTATCTTTCACAACATTAAAAAAATCGGGCTAACTTTACTGGTGTCTTATTTTTTATTTCAAAAAAGTGAATTTTTTTTACAAAAAAATTGCGCTTGTAAGACCGCTGCGCAAATACGGTGTGACATAAAGTATTGTAACGACCGCCATTTTGTTCTCTAAGGAGTTTGAAAAAAATAATATAATGTTTGGGGGTGCTAAGTCATTTTCTAGCAAAAAAAAAATGATTTTAATTTGTAAACACCGAATCTCATAAAGAGGCTCGTCCTTAAGTGGTTAAATGAATGTAAAATTAAAGAAAATAAAAAAAAAACACACAATAAAACAATAGCAAAATTAAAAAGACTGCAAGGAGGTACCAGCAATTACACACACAAAAAGGTAGTCCTAAAAAGGACCATTGGGTCTCTCAATTGGGAACAGGGGAGGGTACAGAAAATTATGTTTCCACAGTATTCCACAGTCCACAATATTATAGCACAGTAAAGCACACCAAGAATTAATTAATAAATAGTACTTTGTAGCATCAAATCCTCCCAACACACAGACTGTCAGCTTTCCCTAAACTACTGTAAATGGTTGCTGGGAATGCACCCTTTTATTATTGGAAGTGGTTCTGTTATCCTGACTAGGCGTCATATGATGACCAGCAGGATAACAAGCCCGAGCGTGCCTGCAGGGGTGCGCAGCTCGGCGATGGGTGGTGTGGGGTGTCAGTCTGACACACTGCATCTCCGATCATGGTAAAGAGCTTCTGTCTGAAGCTCTTTACCATGTGATCAGCCATGACAAATAACGGCTGACCACAGTGTAAACAAGAAGACCCATATATCGGCTTTTCCTCTACTCTACTAGACCACCAGCTAAGGGGCACAATGCCCAACATGGATAGCTATTTCAGATGCCACCCAGGACCACCAGGGAATACACACCCTGCAGTGCCCTTTATCTGTGCCACCTATCAGTGCCCACCAGTGTCACATATAGGTGCCCACTAGTGCCACCTATCAGTGCCACCTATCAGTACCCATCAGTGCCGCCTATGAGTGTCCATCAGTGCCACTTATCAGTGCCATCAGTGCTGCATATCAGTGTCATCAGTGCCCATCAGTGCTGCATATAAGTGCCTCATCATCAGTGCCCATCAGTGCCCCCTCATCAGTTCCCATGAGTGTAACCTCATCAGTGCCCATCAGAGATCGAGAAAATGTACTTATTTACAAAGTTTTGTGATAGAAACAGAGAAAAACTTTTTTTTTCAAAATTTTAAGTCTTTTTTTATTTTTAGCGCAAAATACCACCAAAAGAAAGCTTTATTTGTGGGAACAAAATGATAATAATTTTGTTTGGGTACAGCGTTCCACGCCCGCCAATTGTCATTCAAAATGCGACAGCACTGAAAGCTGAAAATTGGTCTGGGCGGGAAGGGCGGGAAGTGCCCGGTATTGAAGTGGTTAAAGTAACACAGTGCCGTATCGCACAACATGGCCTGGTCATAAAGGGGGGTAAATCTTCTGGGGGCTGAAGTGGTTAACCCAAGTGGTTAACCCATGGTTAACCCATGATAGCACTGAATGTAAGCCTACAATTCAGCAATACAATGAAATGCTGTGATTTAGCATGAATTACTGTGCAAAGTCTCTCCTCTTCGTATCACATAGTAAATTTCTTTTTAACTTGCTAAAAAAAAAATAGTAAACCTCTAAATGGTTTCATTATGGTATTACCTATTAACTCTAAATTCAAATAATTTTAATTAATTGGAACATTCTCCTTAACTAGTAGACCTATACGACTAAACTATTCCTCTAATTGCCAGGTAAATGCCATTCTCCTAATGATAATTACTAAAACAATTTATAAGAAACAAGAAGATCTTTTTTTATATTTTCCCCAAGGTTGTATAAACTTAGTGATAGGAAAAGTAAGCTTGCTACTTATGTCGATTCTATGTGTCATAGGTAATAAAGCAAGTTAAGATTACATTGTGTTTTTGTGCTCTTTTGTTTTCTTTCATGCTTTCTTTTCCTGTGTATGTTTTAAAGCTAATGATGTGTTTTCTGAAATCAAGAACAAACACTTTGGAGAGAAGTAAAAACAAGCAGGGCAGCCAGAATTTAAGAAACACAAGCCAGGCGCTAATTGTGGTAAACATGCCCAGATATATTTTATAGATCAAGGGAACAAAAAGTGAATAGCGGGAAATGTATTTTTTAGAAACAAATTGTGCTTGACCTTTCACAAAATGTTCGGATTTAAGTACAGTTATTTAGCAATTCCAAATCCCTTTCACCTAAATGATCAGAACAAGCCGCTGTTGCTCAATGCTTTCTGTGGTTCTAAGATTGGCAGAACGGATTAAGCTTTTTTAAAAAAAGTCATTTTCCAATAACTGTCCCATTATCTCAGGACACAAAAGTCTTCCGTTACCGCCTACGCAATCCAAGTACTATGCATGAACATGAAGACATTTCACATTTGTTTGCACTCACTGGCAGCTAGATCTACAAAATCATTTGCCCATTGAAAGATCAATAAGCAGATTTTAACCACTTGCTTACTGGGCACTTAACCCACCTTCCTGCCCAGGCCAATTTTCAGCTTTCAGCGCTGTCACTCTTTGAATGACAATTGCGCGGTCGTGCATCACTGTACCCATATGAATTCATAATATTTTTTTTCCCCACAAATAGAGCTTTCTTTTTGTGGTATTCAATCACTGCTGGGTTTTTTATTTTTTGCTAAAAAAAAAAAAACGAAAAAAGACAGAACATTTTTAAAGAAAAAAAACTGTTTCATAGTTTGTTATAAAATTTTGAAAACAGGTGATTTTTCTCCTGTTGAGGCTGCACTGATGGGCACTGATAGGCTCCACTGATGGGCACTGATAAGGCGGCACTAATGGGCACTGATAGGTGGTAATGATAAGCACTGATGAGGCAGCACTGATGGGCACTGAGAGGCAATGAGAGGCTCCACTGATGGGCACTGATAGGGATTGATGGTTGGCATTGATGGGCAGCACTGAAGGGCACTGATAGGTGGTACTGAAGGGCACTGATATGTGGCACTGATAAGCGCCGCTGATAGGTGGCACTGATGGGCACTGGTAGGCACTGGTAGGTGGCACTGATAGGTGGCACTGATGTTGAGGCACTAATGGTCATTGATTGAGCACTGGTGGGCATTTATAGGGGGCACTAGTGGGCAAAGGTAGGTGGCACTATGGGTACTGGTAGGTGGCAGTATGGGCACTGGTAAGTGGCATGGTGGGCACTGGTAGGTGGCACTGGTGAGCACTGATAAGTGGCACTGGTGGGCACAGGTGAGCAATGTCAGAAGCGTGAGGAAAAAAATACAGATCACAGATATTTTGTTTACATCACGTGATCAGCTGTCATTGACTGACAGCTGATCATGTGGTAAGAGGCCAGGGTACTCCGATCTGTGATCAGCCGATTCTCATAGATTCGGTGGTCACAGAACGCGCCGAGCGCGACCCGGAAATTAAGACCCGCGCTGTAGCCGTCTTTCAGCTACAGTGTGGGTAGGAAGTGGTTAAATGTCATTTTGTAGTATCAATGTATCTTAAATGACAGCTGTCTTCATTGTCCATAGTCCTCCAAGAATCCAATCACCATCAGACTAAACCCACCTATTCATAGTGACAGGGCTGGAAATAGCCAAACGTCTACTGTGCACTGGCAGATGGTGTTTTTTTTGGGGGGAAGCAAACAACCACCCTCTGGTTGGCCGGCGGCATCCATCCCCACCCCCCCACGCTGTTGTTCAGTCGGTTGGGTCAGCCGCAACCCCCCCCCTACAGGCAGTCAGTCATCCAGCCCCACACTTACCTCATCTAGGCTCATCTAGGCTTCCCTCGTATCTCCTCTCCTCTGCATCATGGTGGCTTCCTCTGTGTGTCTCCTCCCTTCTCCTCCTAGGCATCCAATAGGATCGTCTGTCCTTTCAGTCAATAGGGTGATGGGTCTCAGGACCCGCTTCGTGATTGGCTGGGAGGAGGATCAGTGTGAAAATAGCGAATATGCATTCGACATTGTCACACAACTAGCTGGGCTCAGGGCGCAGTGCCCTGTGCCCACACTTTTTTGGGGCCTATTAGAGTCTCTGGCTCTAATCATGTGCTTCAAAAAAAAAAAAAAAGTCCATGCATTAACCAATTTAGTTTAAATTCATTGAAATTTGTTTTGTTTCATTTATTAGTTTTCTAACAAATTTCAAATTTGGTTTCAATTCAAATTTGGATTAGTCGAAAAATTATTCAACCAATTTGAATTCTGTGTGAGGAATAGCTGGTTGTTAACCACTTCCACACTGCCTACCGTATATTCACGGCGGCAGTGTGGGTGTGTCCCGCAAATCGCCGTAAATAAGTGGCGATCTGCGGGTGGCCGCTAGGGGGGCGTGCGCGCGCACCCACCATACTCCTGAGGAGTGTGCCCGTGGCTCGAGCGGACCCCATGTCCACCGGCGAGCCGCGATGAGTGGCCACAGCAAAAGAACGGGGAACTGCCGATGTAAACACAGCGGTTCCCCACTCTGTTAGCGGGGGCATAGGAGATCTACTGATCCCTGTCACTGGGATCAGTTAGATTTCTTACACCCATGGTAGCCCAGTCCCCCCAAAGTTAGAACACACCCAGGGAACACAGTTAACCCCTAGTATTTTGGTTTAGTGTTAACTTAAACATTTCTTGAGGACATCTACAGTGAGATGTCACCATCAAAATTATACCCAACTGTTATGTCCGTTCTAGACCTGAAAATGATAATGATGCTACAACGCCCAACTATAAGAGTGATATCTTCATTAAAGAGGAAGTAAACTCTGATGGGTTTTACTTCCTAGTTATTACCCTGCAATATAAAAGCATAATGGGCTACTATGCATCGCATAGTAGCCCATTATGTGGTACTTACCTGCATTGGAAGCCCATAATGTCCCCACCCCAGGCTGCGTCCATCTTCCACCTCTCTGCCTTCCGGGGCCGCGGACTGCAGCTCTCTGACTGTCCGGAGTCGCATGAAGTGGAGCCGCCAATCGTGGCACAATCTCAGTGATGAAACAGAACGGAGGTCGTTTCTTCATTGCGCATGTGCCCGCTGACGTCGGCACATCACACTACACTATATATCTTCTAAACCATACAGGTTTAGGAGATATGTAGGGCACCTACAGGTAAGCCTTATTATAAGCTTACCTGTAGGTTAAAGTGGTTGTCCAAGGTTGACAACCACTTTAATGGGGTTTTTCAAAAGAAGTATAGATAAAAAAAATAACTAGGGAAAACAGAACCAGTGGAAAATTCAAGAGAAAGGACTTAACTGACTAGTATCCAGGTGAAACCAAAGTACCCACTGATGTCTAAGAACTTAGGAAAGACTTGGATGACCATTTGTTTCTGTAGTGAACATGCAGTCAGCCGTTTCCATGCTCAGCAGTGGTCTAAGTTCTCCTTCTTAGTTATTAATAGGTCTTAAAATAGCACAAATAATGTCTGTCTCATAGCAACCAGTTACACCTTTACTTATTAGTGTGCAGTACAATGTGTTAATCCAAACACATTTGGTTTGTTCAGAACTTGATGTATCATCATGCCCTTCTTTGGCAGCCTAAATATAAACTTCTACTACATTGACATTCATTCAGAGGCTTACTCTCATAGGGGTTAATATACTAAAGGCAAATAGACTGTTCACTGTGCCAGGGAAGTTTCACTTTGCAGGGGAATTTTACCCAGAGGTTAGTGAATGTGGTGAAATTTCACCTTGCAAATCATATGCAGGAAACATTTCAAATAAAAATAGCATTTTTGCATGCATTTGGTTGGTTGACAGAAGACAGCAGATATTCTCCTCATTCATTAAGCTCTGGGGAAAATCCCCTTGCAAAGTGAACAGTCTTGGAAATTGGAAAGACGGTACCAGAAGAGGACAATGGAAATTTAATTTCTAAAATATTGTCTGTATTACAAAGGTTAAAATTGTTTAACAAGTTTTTTCTTAAAGAAAATCATTAGCTCAATACATATATAACATGTCAATTGTTACTCTTATGTAGCTCTATTACTGCTGTGTCAAGAGGTCAACGCGTTTCGCAATTAGCTTCCTCGGGACCTTAATATCTTGACCATAGATAGAGATGGCCTATCCAAAAAGAAAGGCATAACTGTTAATCATACTGTGCCAAAATATCAGCACAATGCATATAGCAACCTACTTTTGGGGTTCCCACGGAAAAAGAAAACATATTGTTCATATGTATAAAGAGGCCCGCTTACATGTGCCATAGTAGGAGCCAGTAAAGATCATAAAAATAGAGAGTGGTGTGCCATGTGCCAACAGAGAGCAGCCTGGTATATGATGCCATCATATCCAATAGTAAAACACAGCTGTTTATTCCTATATCAAAGGGTAATGAACCTAGGACACCAATTGGTAAGTATGAAGAAAGAAAAGTGAACAGTCTCTTTGTCTTTAGTAAAACAACTCCATAATGTATTATTGCTGAAAGCCACACAATGTTCAGCAAGAGGAGGTGGCAGCCAATGGTATTTCACACCACCACATCTTCAGACTGTAGGTTGCAAGGCTAAATATAATTATACAGGCAGGCTGTCCTATTACCATCCACCTAAAACAAAATAAAATATTTTTCAAAGGTCGGGTCATCTGCTGTATCTTGACCTTTTACATTTTTGACAAATAGTGTAAAGCAGAACAATAAGATATTTAACTTTCTATTAAGAGTGTGATACTTTCCTTGCTCCATGGAGCTTGTACGAAAAGTTTTCAATTTACTTGCTGCCATGGGGGAACTATTAATATATTATATATAATCTATATATAATATTTAAAAAAAAAAGAGGATATACGCAGGGGCGTAACAATAGGGGTTGCAATTGCAACCGGGCCCCATGCTCCAGGGGGCCCGTGTGCCTCTCTTGTACACCTGGATAGGAGGGATGGCGGAGGCAGCATTTAGAGGAACCAATCTCCTCCATTTTCCTCCTAATGGAGGAGATTGGTTCCTCTATATGCTGCCCCTCCTATCCAGTTTACTTGTCTTCTGCTGTTCCCAGGGTCCCTGTGCTCTTCCCTGGTCCCC
>BLSH010146565.1:1708615-1760259 GCA_018402905.1 Glandirana rugosa
ATCAAAAATTAAAAATAAAATTAAAATAATAAAAAAATTGTAAAGCAAAATAAAGAAAATGTTAAAATTATCCTCTCTCCTGCCAGCTGCTGTAGAAGAGGTGTCATGATGGAGAGATGGGAATGTGTCGGTAAATTTGTCATTTACCAGCTCCTTCCTTTCTGAATGGACAGAGTCAGTGATTGGTACCAATTGGTTCATTCATAACTGAAGCATAGTAAACTGTTTTTACTACACTTTCTGAATGAATGGGAGGCTTGGTACACAACTATTCCTGTCCATTCATTCTGTGCAGCTGAGGCTACACAGATGGAAATTAAGGGCTGAGGTTTGTTTAGACCCCGGGTATATCATCAAAGCCCCCCGACAGGGCTCCTAAAAAAAATGTAAAAAATAATAACATTAAAATTGTAAAAGAAATAAAACGAAATGTTAAAAAAATAATAAAATTAAAATAAAAATTAAAAACTACTGACACCAGTGAGGGAACTATAAGGATTGCAAAGGTTGCAATTGCATTATGGGGAGGCCCAAAGATGACAGAAAGGAGGCCTGCTGCAGAATTTGTGAAAGGGTCCCGCTGCGGCACCATAATAAAGGGCCCCAGGATCAGTGGGAAGAGGGAAGGGCCCCTGCCAGGGTCAGGGGGCCCTTCATTTCTTGCACCGGGGCCCTAAAGGTTCTAGTTACACCTCTGGATATACGTACCTGCTCTGTGGAACAATATTGCACATTAAGGTAATTTTCCTCCTCTTCTGATAGTCTCCTGCTGGCACTGTCTGATCCTCCGTCTTTCAGGTGCCTACTGTAGCGAGTTGGATGCTAAGGAGCCACCCTTGCATGCAAGCTCCTGAGGCAAGCTTTGTGTCTGTCCATAGTCACACCCCAACTTCCCCATCACAGGAGTTTGACTGATGGAAGCAAGAGCCTTTGTCTCCACTGCCTTCAGTTTTTTCTGCTGCTGAAAGCAGGAAGGGAAGTGAGTGGTGTTGGGTTCACCTTCTATTTTCCGATCTGTTTCTACTAGCCTGGATAAGCTTGTGTCGGCACCTGATCTGTGGTTTGGACTGCAGGGGAAGTTTTACAGTGCTTTAAGTGGTGCTCCAAGTTGTATATTAGAAAGAGTAATACCAAAAGGAGGTGTGGTCTATACAGATCTTCAGGCAGTAAGAGGAGACATGGTTCCATAAATTTCATATCTTATCAAAGCCTCTTGAGCACCCCCTAGTGGTGAACATAAGTTGATACAAAGGAAGAATAAAGTTAAACAACTGAATCCATTCTACTATGGTTGGACATAAGGATTTATTTTTATTGCATAGAAATAAAGTATTCACAGTAACCTCTGATATGTGAACCAACCAGAAAGTCTTCCACCAACCCAAATAAGCACGCTTTGGGGCATTTTATGTTTTTGGGAGACCGAGCTTTTAGAAGCATAACAGAACACAATATTTATTAATCCTGGCTCCTCCCCACATCAAGTGCCATGACTGAGAAGCGTTCTCCCTGGGGGCACTCATGCGGACGCGCTCCTGTGTCCTGCTGCTGCGTCCATTGACAGAGACAGCAGGGCTCTGCCCCGCCCCCAGTTCCTGTGTCATTGGATTTGATTGACAGCAGTGGGAGCCAATGGCTATGCTGCTATCAACCTATCCAATCGGGACCCGAGACACCGGCTGGAGCGGGTGTACTCGTCCCCGTTGCTGGCAAGACCGGGTTCAGATAAGTAAAAGGGGGGATCTGGGGGGCTGCTGCATCACAGGAGGTTGTTCGCCTTAATGCATTATATGCAACCTTGAGACTTTACAATCCTTTAAACAGTTTGTAATGTTGATGATCTCACCACCCTGATGTAACCCTGAACATGAAATGTGGCCAATCACCTATTACTATTATCAAGTATGCTTTAAAAACTAACAAAGGTTGGGATCCTCTGTATTAAGAAATCCAGCTTGTATATGTGATCTATACAAGCTGTGTATGAAGGTTTTTTTTTGCGAAGGTATTACTAAACAATTACTAAACAACAGTGAAATTAGTCTGTATATGCAGTAAATCATGCTTGTTATACTCAATGTGGAACCTAAGGGGTTAATCCTCTGTATTGTGTAAAAAAGGCTGCTTTATCCTGTCTTCTCTGATCCTCCCTTTCTTTTACTGTCCCCAATACATACAGAGCCTTGGGGGCTCACTGCAGATACTCAGTTTGGTGTGTATTGCTAGTTTTTCTTTGGCTGCATGACCCCTGGCCCTCTGTCTGGACAGTACTGTCCAGACAGAGGGTCAGGGGTCATGCAGCCTCATAGGAGAGTCAGAGCACAATGAAAACTCCTCCTACAAAACTTTAACCAATGCTCAGCCAGACACTGATAGAAGTCACAAGACTGCTTTATACTGCTGATGAGAAAAGGTATTGAGCAGTTTATATTTACTAAAATGATTGCATTTCCATGTTCTGTGTACTGTGGGAGACAAGATCTAGTGAATGCAGGCACCTGGGTTTAGTAACACTTTAACCGGTTCCGGACCGTCTCGTGTACATTTACTGCTCTAGAGTGGCTGGATAGCGCAAATTGCCATCTATAAACGGCGGCTCATATGTGCACGGCTAGCGGGTGGGAACGTGCCCGCCCCACTCTCCAGCAGTATGGCCATGGGTCGGGCGGACTCATTGTCCGCCGGCTACGCGTGATCGCCTGGCACAGAAGAAAAACGGGGAGCCGCTGATGTAAACACAGCGGTTCCCCACTCTGTCAGGTGGCATGTAAGAGATCTACTGATCCCTGTCACTGGCATCAGTTAGATCTCTTATGCCCCTTGCAGCCCAGCCCCCTCACAGTTAGAACACGCCTAGGGAACACAGTTAGCCCCTTCATTGCCCCCTTCAGGTTAACCCCTTCACTGACAATTACATTTATACAGTAATCAGTGGCTATTAAAATTTCTGATCGCTGTATAAATGTCATTGGTCCCAAAAAAGTGTAAAAAATATCCGACATGTCCGCTGCAATATTGCAGTCCCAATAAAAAATCACAGATCACCGCCATTACTAGTAAAAAAAAAATTGTAAAAACGCCATAAATTAATTCTCATGGTTTGTAAACTCGGCAACTTTTGAGCAAACCAATCAATAAACACCAATCACATTTTTTTTTACCACAAATATGAGGAAGAATATAACTTGGCCAAAAATGATGCATGAATTTTTTTTTTATAGATTTTTTTTTGGATTTGTATTTTAGCAAAACGCAAAAAAATATTGTTTTTTTTTCAGAATTGCTGCTCTTTTTTTGTTTATAGCGGTGATCAGAAGTGAAGCAGAGGTGATCAAATACCACCAAAAGAAAGCTCTATTTGTGGGAAAAAAAGGAAGCTAATTTCGTTTGGGTACAACGTCGCACGACCGCGCAATTGTCAGTTAAAGCGACGCAGTGCCGAATCGCAAAAAATGCTCTGGTCCTACAGTGGGAAATCCTTCCGGGGCTTATTTGGTTAATATGTACAGCAAAATGATACATTTGTGTTGCGATCTTCCTTTTTCTGCAGCAATTATTTTATCACAGCTCAAAGTAAAACATTATATGAGATCTGTATGACTCTTGTGTAAACAAAAGAGCAATTGCCCGCCTGTATTATTCTGTAAAAATTGAATTCTCTCTAGTTTTGTGTGTTACAACATTCTTAAGAAGAGGCCGTAATGATTTGCACCAGAGAATGGCTCCAGGAAGCTGAACTTGCAGAGTCTCATGGCTGCTGTGGTTACAAATACCAGCCATTACTGTAACATTATTACAAAACATAATGGTTATGGGACATAGCTCATAATTAAGTCAGCCAAAGGACAAAAGTGAGCATCCTCAATGTGCAGAAACAAAAGCTACAAATTAAGGCTCATTTTCTACCCTGTGCCAAGCCAATGGAAACAATGTGATGATTTCGTTATCACGAGCAGAATAATACAATAATTCCAAAAGTGTTTCATAAAATAATAAGTAAAATGTTCATTTGGGAGATATTCATAGTTTTACATATGCTATTATTTGCTATATATCGTAGTGGAGCTTCCAACATCCAGTGATGGCGTGCGTAGTTTAATGCGGGGTCGAGGCAGCTGACCGGTCTTCCATTTGCCTTGCAGTGTAATGTAACAAACATTCTAGGAGGCCCAGACAGGGCATTGTGCATTGTGGGAGCACGGGCGCCGCCCCCCGTAACACCTCCGCCGCCCTCCCTATCCATGTGCCCAGCCCCTTTCAGGACATCGGGCACATGAATTCCTATGGTATGGATGGGGGGGGGGTGTTTTTGAAGCACCTGATTAGAGGTTTCAAAATAGGGTGGGCTCGGGGCGCAATCTTTTTTTCGCTATTTTCACACTACAGTAACTCCCCACTAATCAGGAGGCAGGTCAGTGAGACCTGTTTCCCAATTGGCCAAAGCGCCAGGTGATACTGTTGGATGCCTAGTGCTTTGGAAGAGGAGACACGCTGGAGCTGGACCCACCGCTGCTCGGAGGACACAGCAGCAGAGGAGGACACTGCCCATCACATAGTAAGTGCCGGACCTCCCGCGGGGGGGTGGTGGTTGACAGTACCGCAAGCCCCACGGCCGCCCCTGGTGCAGGGGGGTAGTGCTGGTTGTTTGTTGCCCCCCATAAGAAAAGCCCACCAACCGCCACTGGGCCCAGATACAACTTTATTTTGATGAACCACTTGCTGCCTGCCCTATAGCACTGTTACTATTACAGGGCAGCATCTGTGCCCAGGATCACATATATATATATATATATATATATATATATATATATATATATGTGATCCCGCACTTCCACCTGTAGGAGGCGTGCACACAACACTGGCGGGCCACTTCTGCTGCTGTGGTGATAATTCACAGCAGAAGCCTATCTGCAGGTCCCGGGGATACAATTTCCTCCACCAGAGGCCAACCTTGCCAGTGCCACATATCCATGTGGGTAATGTGATGGTGGAAGAGACAACCGCAGGCTGGGCTCCCACCAAGCCACACTCCAACGCATTTTGGCTGACTAAGCTCCAGGGTGTGGAGTAAAATGCATTGAGCATGGCCTGGCATGAGCCCAGGCTGAGGTTGTCTCTTCCACCATCACACTACACTTATGAATGTGCGGCACTGGGGACTTTTTCCTTCTTCTCTAGTGGTTACAGGAGCTGGGACAAGCTCTGCTCCCTCGCTGGCACTCCTGCAGCAATGGACTTATACACCATCGACATGTTTTCTCCAATTACTACACGAGCCTGAGCAGCACACCGATCTTCCATGGGTTACAGATCATTATTAAACACAGGCATATCTCAGTTCTGACGGGGGAGGGACAATTCGATGTCTCTGCAAAGCAGGGACTAGAATCAATCTATTCCCCTAGTGAAAGCAGCACACAATGTGTACACAAAAACACAGGCTAGGCACACAGTTATTCCTTTGATTGCCCCTGATGTTAACTCCTTCACAGCCAGTATCATTAGTACAGTGACCGTGCATATATTTAGCACTGATCACTGATCACTGTATTAGTGTCACTGGTTCCCGCAAAGTGTCAAAAGTGTCACTTAGTGTCCCACTATAAGTCGTTAATTGCCGCCATTATTAGTATAAAAAAAATAATTCAATAAAAATTCCATAAATATATCCCATGTTTGTAGCCGCTATAACATTTGCGTAAACCAATCAATATACGCTTACTGGGATTTTTTTACCAAACACATGTAGCAGAATACATATTGGCCTAAATGTATGAAGAAATTTGATTTGAACTAACGGAAAGTCTTCCACCAACGCAAATAAGCATGCTTTGATCCTTTGTGATAGTAATATATGGTGACAGGTACTCTTTATGAAGGGACGCAGCTGCAGGCTATATTCCGATACCTCCACTTAAAGGAGCTGCCGTATATATACGGCGATTCGCATTAAGTGGATATAGACAGGCTAGAATAGTATAGGGGCAGGCTAGGGTAGTATATAGACAGGCTAGGGTAGTGTATAGACAGGCTAGAATAGTATAGGGTCAGGCTAGGGTATTATATAGACAAGCCAGGGTAGAATATAGACAGGCTAGGGTAGTATATAGACAGACTAGAATAGTATTGGGGAAGGCTAGGGTAGTATATAGGCAGGCTACAGTAGTATATGGACAGGCTAGGGTAGTATATAGACAGGCTAGGGTAGTATATAGGCAGGCTAGAATAGTATAGGGGAAGGCTAGGGTAGTATATAGACAAGCTAAGGTAGTATATAGACAGGCTAGAATAGTATAGGGGAAGGCTAGGGTAGTATATAGACAGGCTAGAATAGTATAATGGCAGGCTAGGGTAGTATATAGACAGGTTAGAAAGTATAGGGGAAGGCTAGGGTAGTATATAGACAGGTTAGAAAGTATAGGGGAAGGCTAGGGTAGTATACAGGCAGGCTAGGGTAGTATATGGACAGGCTAGGGCAGTATATAACAGGCTAGGGTAGTATATAGACAGGCTAGAATAGTATAGGGGAAGGCTAGGGTAGTATATAGGCAGGCTAGGGTAGTATAAAGACAGGCTGCGGGTAGTATAGGGACGGGCAGTTGTCATCATGACACACAAAACTGCTGGAAATAAATCTTGGTCATCAATTTGCTGGGTAAATAGAAGGGAAGGAGAGGTGGTCCTGGTTCAATTTGCTGCCCCTCTCAAAGTGCTGCCTGGGTCCAATGGACCCACTGGGACCCATGGTAGGGCCGACCCTGGGTGTGGCATTTCAATTTCAATTATTGTTGCATTATACTACAAGACAAGGAACCATGGAGATGCTCTGGGGTGTAGAAACTGTCTGCCCAGGAACTAGTTCATTTACATCAACATCAATACTTTAAGAAAGGAATACCAGTAAGTAATCTTAAAGGTCCACCACTATTTTTACAAATTCATCAACTGTTTCCTTTGCCTTGAACTGACTTCAAGAGGCCCTCTAGCCATTGCTTAGTTTATGTTATTGTTAGAGTTGTAAAGAACATCTACTGGACTTTTTATTGCTGTAGGTGCACATGTACTTAGCCCAGTCTCATTTTGCTAACAAATGGCAGTGCATGTTTTGCAAGGAAGTTATTTTTGCATGCAGGTCAGGTTTCTTGTAATGTAATGCACTGCAACGTTAAAGGACCTAGGTGACTTTTATTACACTTGTAATGTGGTTCCACTTGTTACACTTGCTGTGGTTCCATTGTGGTAACTTACTGCTCTGTACCACTGGAAACCGCTAAGATATGAATGAAGTGTAATGGTCCCAACAATTCCTCCTGAGACTTGTAGATTTTTAATAACTTCAGAGCTGCCCAAAAGCCCAATTCACTTTTGAAAAAATACCCACAAAAGACTTAAAACATTTATTACCCTCTGTTTATCTCTAGTACATCATTGTTTTAAATCACATTCTATAAAATTGAATTTTATTATATTAAAACTTTATTCAATTGAATTTTAATATATTAAAATTGTAGTCAGTTGAATTTCAATAAATTGAAATTTTATTAAGTGTTTTGAAATTTACTGAACTGCTGAGATTTGTAAATACTTTCTATAATTCATTTAAGCATGTTCTATTGCACAGTTCATTCTTTAGATGTTTAAAAGGACTTTAATCACTGTCCTAAATCAAGGTGACATGATAAAATGGAGAAATATCAAGCTGCACTGAGGAAAAAAAGAAATGCCCCAATGTAATTATTTACAAAGTTTTTATCTTTTTTTTTAAAAAAAAAAAAGAATAAAGGACAGTGAACCTACCTGCTTTTTTTTTCACAGGGAATTATTTACTAAATTGGTAGAAAGAAAAATATCCCAGCTGTGATTTTCGGAATGCTTGTTAATTTGCCATTTGTATTTGTGTACCTACTAAATTTATAAAGTGCTAACACAGTATGCATTTCTGTACAAAGAACAGAGAGCTGGCAACCCAGTAATTTTGGCAATTTTCAGACAGGTTTGTTTACAAGGAGGTATTCAAGATTTGCAGTGGACTTGATTTTGTCTTCTTTAAAAAATGGCTAAGTTGTTTAGGGCCCGGGGGGGGGGGGGGTGGTTTCCACCAGAAATGTTTTTCTTTTGATGTCCAGCACCTATTGCTTTGCAGTACATTTCTGCATATTTATCAGTGATGTTTTGTACTGACATTTCTATCATGTTATTTTGTACCTGAAAAATGCATAATAGGTATCTTACGGGGCAGCACAGTGGCTTAGTTGTTATTTCTCCGCCTTGAAGCAGTAGGGATTTCGGTTTGAATCCTAACCACAACACTACCTGCATGTAGTTTGCATGTTCTCCCTATGCTTGTATGGGTTTTCTTCTACACTTAAAAGACATGCTCGTAGGTTAATTGACGCTAAATGAAACTCTTAACCTCTTCCCACAGGCGGGGTGGACTGGAAAACCTTCTGATACATACTTGTGATCGGGAGCTTTTCAAACATGTGACCATTGTGACAGCCAATCACAGTGGTCACATGAATAGACTGCCTGCCTCTGTCTCCCAGCATCTAGTGGTCTTTAAATGGCCAGGAATTGTGGGCGGAAAGGGGTTGAAGCCTACCTCCAGGTTTTGTGTTCCTTTAGGTATTTCAGTTGGACCAAGCTGGTCCAAGAAATCTATTTCCCCTACTAAGAAAGGCGCCAAGCTACTTACAGTATATAGTTATCACAGTCAGGAATCAGGCTTAGGGATCAGTAGCTATAGCAGTAGAAAAGCTCCCAACTACCAGCATGATAGATATACAAGCAGGCCACCCTGGTAGGTGACACGGGCCCATCTGAGGTGCAGCGGCTAAGCACTAACTGGTATGCACCAGAGCTCTTAAAGGTGAAAATGGGTTTTGCTGCATGTTAGTACCAGATCACGGTCCTGGGGATTGCCCCACCAGGAGGTGAGCAAGCCAGAGTCCAGTAAAATTTATAGCAGGTTGGGATCAAGCAGAAGCGTAGTCAAGGAAAAAGCCAAAGGTCGGTAACAAGTGGTGGTGAAGACATAGGCAGCAGAAAGAGTGACAAGAGCGAGATATGGGCTGGAGAGAGCACAATAATCTGGCAAACAGGAAGTGAATAGGCATGGCTAAAATAGGAAGGTTATAGGAGGACCAAAGGGTTCAAGGTTCAAGAGAAACAAGACAAGGCTATCTAAGGGGTCAGGCAGAAAGCTGTCCCACATCTCAGGTGGCTCAGCAAGAAAAGAGGTTGCAGGTTAAGATCCGGGTCCTGACAAAAGTGCTATGTTGCCAGGGACTTCCCATCTTGCTCCTGGAACAAACTTGAATCATTCTGAGCACTTTTCAGCCATTCACCGGTAGCCTTCTATTTTAATCAATGAATGCAATGCTTCCTCTGATTGGCCGAAGAGGCAGGTGGATGACACCAGAATTTCCAACTCAGACAATCAAAAGAGGCCTTGTATTCATTTACAGAAATACAATGAATGGCTGGGCAGTACTTAGCCCAACTTGATTTTGTTCCTGTTGCCAGAATACAGTGCTATACACTATATGCAGCTGATGCTACATACAGCTTATACTGTGCTGAAAGCAGCCACAAACCTTCATAATGGAATTAATTTGTTTAGGCCCCCTTGGCCCAAATGGACCATTTCAAGTGGAGTATTGTTGATATCACTGTTCGGCCTTTGTGTTGGTCCTCACTGGTAAGCGACTACAGTCCCTTATTTACCCACCGACCCCTTTTTTGTGTATATTTGTATTATACAGTATATTGGTGTTTTTTTTTTTTTTTTTTTTTTTTTTTATAATGAATTTTTATTGGTTTTCATACGAGAAACAAGAATACAGTTAACAATGTTTGTATATGTTGCAAGGGTAGTGAACAGATATTCTCATAGGTGTTATTGCAACTGAAATACATTATTGATTACTCAGGAATATACTTATGCATTTAGGTTGATGACATATAAAGCCAGGACAATATAAAAAGTACTGTGGATATTGGTGGTTTTTATTCACATCCTATTACTTTATATTTATATTTGATTTAGTACTGTTTCTCCTGAAGTCTGCGAAACATGTAGCGGATGTTCTACATCTCCTATGTTCCATCATGGAGTATATCTAGCATCAGAGTAACGTGTATTTCATTCTATTTTTCTGCAAATGTTTGTTGTAATCTCTATCTGAATACCGTGTTTTAATGAAAATAATTTATTAATAAAATGTATACTTTTTTATTTGCTATGTCCATGGTACAGTCCATTTTCCCTTTTTCTTTTTGCTTTGGAGATCTTTGCGAGGAATAGTTTTCTTGCACCCATTTACCATTTCAAGTAACCCAAAACTTAGAGTTAGGCTTTAACTCAAGGCAGATATGACAAAAATAAACTTATGTATCCATCATCCCTGCATAGCAGCACTCAGAGTGGGAAGAGGAAGGCCATTCTAATAGGATCTGCTGCAGTGCAGCAAGTGAACATGCTAAAGGGAGGAGAGCGCAGAGTGCCAATATCCACTGAGTGTACTGCTCCTTCATTGTCCAATCAGTAGGCTGAGGATCAATTCTTTATTAAACTGTGCCATTGCTGCAGTCAATGCCAATGTGGTCAGGGCTGGTGCAAGGATTTTTGACACCCTACCTCATTTTGACACCCCCATTGGCTCGACCCCTGACTCCACCCCCTTTGCCCTGCCCATGTGACAGAAGGCGGCTCTATACATTGACTCTGCTTCCTCTAGCACTGGCTCCAGTGCTGCGCTGCGCCTCTAATTACACTACTGGTTGGATGGGGCAGCAGCGTGAGACTGAGTTAGTTACACAGAGGGAAACCAGTGGCCGGGCGCCCCTAGGCAACAGTGCGCTAGGCGGCTGCCTATTTTGCCTAGTGGTAGCACAGGCCCTGGTCAGGATCACAAAACTAGCTGTACAGAATTGCAAATATTTTATCAGTTAAACCAGTTCCTGTTCCTATGCTTTTATCAGTGCGTGTTGCTGCTTAATGTTGAGCTTTAAAGAGGGGGTAAGCTCCCATGGTTGATATCTACCTATAGGTAAGCCTATAATAAGGCTAACCTACAGGTACAGTAAATAGCTCCTAAACGTGTACTGTTAAGGAGATATTTACTTGTGAATGGGCCTGTGACATCCTTGGCGCATGCTCTCTGAAGGAAAGGCATGCCCGTACCGTTCCTTCAGAGTCCTGTGCCGTGAATGGCGGCTCTCACGCGCATGCGTGGGAGTGACGTCATCGCCGCAGGGCCAATAAGCCTGCCAAAGCATTTGAACCCAGAAGGAGGACCAGGTGCAGATGGAAGCCCTGCCAGCGATGACAGCTCGTTGCTGGAGGGCTTTGTTTTAAGGTAAGTTTCCCATAATGTGCTAACATGAGATGCATACTAGCACATTATAACTTTACCTTGCAGGTTTAAAAAATAAATAAATAAATAAAAAATCATGGCGGTTTACTACCGCTTTAACTTCACCCTCTTCAACTCAACCTGTCTCCCATCTCCAAACCCAAAATAGTAAGTGGAATGTATAATTCCACTGCGATTCACACTACCTTATATTATAAATTGTAAAAATACTATGATGATATTAGAGCTGATAATACTATAACACTTAAACTTCCATGTACTAAAGCAATTCTATACTGTAATATATGAAGGGTGGATAGATATAGTGGTGCCTGCATACAGAGTACTGGTGCTGCACTGAAATGTCAATGCCCAAATCAGCTGACCTGTGGTATGAGCTTCTTTAACATTTAGACGCAGACTCACTTGCATTCTACAGTAGAGTACCAAAGGAAAAGAGTTTCAATGACACAGCAGGTTGCTAATGCATGTATTTGAATCTACCTTTGGTGATAAGAGAATTAACAAGGGTTAGAGTAGAGCTGACTTTACCATATGCACCTTGAGTTAAACATAGGCTTGTGGCATTAGTATAGGATGACTTATTATTATAGGATTAGTGCAGAACAGTAATTACTGTCTCCCTTTGGCTCGCATAGCCATGCTAGAACTCAGGTGTGAATGAACTCAATTACCAGAGCTGGTGTTATGAGATTAGTCAATTCTAGGTTTGGGACTCAATATTTTTTAATCAGGAAACTGTGAATTAAAAATGGGCACATGTAAAGTCTCCCTACAATAAACGAAACTGCTGCTTGGCCAATGAACTGCCCCACGATTGTACAAGTTATAAATGTGTCGTTTTTCACAGACCTACTGTAGCTGATTATACAGTTCTCTCAATCCACCAATCAAACGTCATAGTAAAGCTTATTTTTCCATTCTGCTGCCATCCTGTCCTTTAGTTAAAGTGGAAGCAGCGCTTAACTGCCTTCTCCACCCCTCCAGTGCCACATTTGGCACCTTTCGAGGTGGAGGGGGAAGTGGACACCTGCACCCGCTCCCACTTCCGTGAAAGGTCGCCTACGTCATTTACGGTATCTCCTCCCTCCCCCCCGCTGCCTTCTGAGGGACACACATGGGCTCCATAAGTCGACGGGACCATTCAGAAAGCACAGAGCAACTCATGCATGCCCAATAGGAAACAGGCTGTGAAGCCGCAAGGCTTCACTTCCTGTTTCCCTTAGTAAGGATGCTGGCGCTGGCACCCAAAGCCGATGGCCAACATTGCGGGATACCTGGACAGGTAAGTGTCCTTATATGAAAAGTCAGCAGCTACAGTTTTGTTGCTGCTGACTTTTATTTTTTTTTTAATGCAGGCTGGAACTCTTATTTAACCTCCTTAGCGGTATTCCCGAGTGTGGCTCGGGGTGGATTTTCAGTACCAAAAGCGGTAACCCCGAGCCACACTCGGGCTTGCATCGCTGGATCCAGGCAATGTTACTCACCTTGTCCCCTGGATCCAGCGATGTCCTCCCGCGGTGTCAGCGTGTCTGCGGGCTGTGTCCGCAGCTCCGATGCCTCTGTGTGCCGGGCTCCGTTCCCTGCGAGCGTCGCGTCGCACGGGGGCGGAGACCGGCGGGAAATTCAAAAAGTGAAACACACACAGTACATACAGTACACTGTAATCTTATAGATTACATTACTGTATGAAATCATTTCACATCCCCTTTGTCCCTAGTGGTTTGCCCAGAGCCCTGCATGCACTTTTATATAATAAATGTCATTCTTTCTGCCTGGAAACATGACAATGTCCATAGCAACCAAAAAATGTCCCTTTGCGTCAAAAGTGGTTTTTGATCGGCTAGAAAACACCGATAGTAAATAAGAATCATTTGCAGAATTGAGTGATACTGATTTTTGGGGAAATTTATCATCAGACACTGAAAGTGACGACAGCGACAATTCTGCAACTGAGCAAATTTCTGCGTTTTTGGTTTGATTACATTATTGAATAAATGCAAAATAATTGTACCGCTTTCAGCACCAAAAATCAGACATAATCATACCGCCAGGGATTACTAACCATTGCAGGCCTATAGTACATAACGCCATATCTCCATGCAGAAAACCATTACCCCTTTCAGCAATAAATTCCAGACTCCGTCATACCGCCAGGGAGGTTAAAGACTAAAATGCATAATGCATCCATGTGTGAGCCCTATGAACTATGTTAAAAAAGGAGCTGCACTGTATAACTGTTGACAGATGCAAAGTATATTATTCATCAATAAGTGCAAGATACAAATGGTTCAAATATAATTTATCTGCAATAAATGACGTGGCTTAGTAGTTAGCACTTCTGCCTTGCAGCACTTGGGTCCTTCATTCCAAACCAGGACACTACTACTACTAATGGAGTTTGCCTGTTCTTCACGTGTGGATTTCTTCTTACACTTCAAAGACATGCTGGTAAGTTAATTGGCTTTTGTCTGAATTGGCTTTAGTATGTGTATGCATGTTTTATATCTTTATTGGTAAAACATACTATTATGTATTATATTAGATGGACAGCCTTCCCAGAAAAGTTGAAGCTGTTATAGCTGCAAAGGATGGGCCAACTCAATATTGAACCCTACGGACTAAGACTGGGATGTCATTAGCCACTTGCCGACCGCCCGCCGTGGCTTGACTGCGACAAAGTGGTTCGTTATCGCGAAGCCCCATCACCTGACGGCGGCCGCGATAACGAGTATTGTGAGCGTGAGCATGCGCCGCCGGAGGCGCACTTGCACGCTCACTGTGTTCCGGGGGGACCAGGGAGCAGGTAGGGTGGACCCGATCTCTGCTGGCTACTCACGATGGCTCCCCCGCAGTGAGCGAATGGAGGTCTGTGTATGTAAACACGGATCACCGTTCTGACAGAGGGGGAAGGGATGTGATCACAGGCTTCCTGTATATGGAAGCCGTGATCATTCCCCTCCCCCAGTCAGCCCAGCCCCCATACAGTTAGAACACACTGAGGGAACACAGTTAACCCTTAGAGTACCCCCTCCAGGTTAACCCCTTCCCTGCCAATGGCATTTACACAGTAATCAGTACATTTTCATAGCATTGATCGCTGTATAAATGCCAATGGTCCTAAAAAAGTGTCAAAATGGTCCGACATGTCCGCCGCAATATAGCAGTACCGCTAAAAATCGCAGATCGCCGCCATTACTAGTAAAAAATAAAAAATAAATAAAAACCCCATAAATGAATTCTCATCATTCGTAAACGCGGCAACTTTTGCGCAAACCAATCAATAAACGCAGATTGAGATTTTTTTTTACCAAAAATATGAGGAAGAATATAAATCAGCCAAAACCGATGAAAAAAATGTTTTTTTAAATTTTTTTTGGATTTATATTTTAGCAAAAAGTAAGAAATATTGTTTTTTTTTTTTTGCAAAATTGTTGCTCTTTTTTTGTTTATAGCGGTGATCAGAAATGACGCAGAGGGGATCAAATACCACCAAAAGAAAGCTCTATTTGTGGGAAAAAAAGGATGCAAATTACTACGCCGCACGACCGCGCAATTGTCAGTTAAAGTGACGCGGTGCCGAATCGCGAAAAGCGCTCTGGTCCTAAACTGGGAAATCCTTTCGGGGCTGAAGTGGTAAAAGTTCATGTGCGCGTAAAGGCAGGTGTCCCAATACTTTTGGTAATATAGTGTATGTGAATAATGGCTTGGGTTGTACTTATGGTTATAAATAGCCATAAATTGCAAAGTTCACATTCATTTTTAGTCTTCAATGGTTTCACTGCTGCAAGTGCAACGATGGAAACCAAAAGTATTGGTGAAACACTAGATTCTTTTTTTTTTATCACTCTAAGCTTAAAATGGCTCAAACTGATACATCATTCCGGACAGGAGGAACATATTTTTGCAATTCAGGTAAAATGCCAAGACAAGAGATGGATGGGTTTATCTTTCAACTTGCTTTCTTTTTTCCTCCCCCTGTTGGAAGACGTTGATTTAAACCAGCGGCAGAGTTTACCCTGAGCAAGTATTTGTTCTGGCAGAAAGTTTTTTTGCATTTGACTAATGTACAAAAAAAAAAAGGATATTCTGATAAGCTTTTAAAACCTCTTTAATTAGAATACAGAAAATGAAATAAATGAACTGCTAAAGGGCCCACTTCATATGTGCACCTAATCTCTGCTTATTATGTTGCCAGAGACAACTTAATGAAAAAACTTCAACAACCGCACTGTTACTTTTCTTACATCAGCAATTTATGACACGCGATAAAGGATTAAAATTTATTGCAATGCTGTCATCCTTTACATCAAAATAGAACATGAAGCATTTTGCTCTCGACTGTCTTCAAAGTGGAATAGACTGGCCGGGGAAAAAAAAAATAAATATATGTGATGATCTCCGGTGGGCTAAATTTTTTATTTTAGTTGCTATGGAAACCAATAGGAAATACACAGAGGACTAACTATGGAAGGGCTTAAATGTGTGTACAATGAACACTAAGAAGGAAGTACAGCAAAGCCTTGTTTAATTGGCATAACACGGCAAGGGACGGCAGCTTCGGAGACATATTATTGACCAGAGTTCAGAATGTCTTATTATAATCACTGCCTAAAAACTTCATAAACCAGCAGCAAGTGAGAGATGCTGAACATATAATATATGTCTGCTATATATAAACATATACCCTGCAGTATATATGTATAATCATGTTATTGTAATCATCCTGGATTAAGAACAGTCCACATGTGTGTTGAAGCAAAAAACAAAGACCCGTGGTGTTAGTAACATCTTATCTATTAGCTATATTCAGGGAATGGGTTGACATTCCATGAGATTTCTGTTAAGGTTGCATCACAGGAAGTGTGAAGGCAAACTATGAGTTAAGTCCAAGGAGGTTCATGACATCTCCTGAACTTATCTCTATTTTTTACATCTGAAAAGTTTATGGTTCTGCTGGAGCACACACTGACACTCAGGGCTGTGAGAGACGAGATAGAGGCACACAGAGCAGCTAAGCCCGTCCCTCCCCTCTGCTGCCCATTCAGAGAAGCCTTTGTATTTTGTGAATTTGTTGATATAATACAAAGGCTTCTGTGACTGAGCAGGAGGATGGGAAATTACACATAAAATGCATGATGGCTGGGTGCATGAGGCATTCACACAGCATTTTTTTTTTAATTACAGTTTTTTACTGTTTAACAGATAGGAAGTGAGAATATATCTCCATTATCAACACAGACAGCAATAAAAATGCTTATTTTTGTAAAAATATATATATATATTTTTAGTAGAGTAAGGAAAGGCTAGAACCCATGACAGCTTTTTCTTGGTGACTGTTTCTCTGTTGCAGATTTTACCTCCTGTCTGGTGAAACCATTGTAACCGTGAGAGCAAGTGAATGAAAAAGCTTTCCAATGGAGGGCCAGACTGAAGTAAAGACCTACATTGGGTTCTGGTCCTTCCCCAGTCTAAGCAAAACTAAAAACAAACGTTTGGTTGGACCTACAATTTAAATATTCTGCCCGCCTTAAACCATACCTGCCCACATTTTACATTATATTAACATTCAGAAATGTATTCTGACACTGTATGAAAGACTCACATTCCGAGTGTCTGTGAATACTCTTTTATCCAGGCCATGGTATAGCTAGTAATAAGTCACATTCAACTGGACTTGTTCTGTAATGCTGAAGATATTTTCGTAGCTTATCCAAGCCACTTCTTCAGTTCTAACGAGTGCCAGGACCCCATCATTTGTATCCACGCAGGTAGCACAAACACCTTAATCCAATTACCATGGAAAGCATCAAGGCAGATGTTGATTGTCCAGTAACAGTATGGAAGGTGTGAACGTTGTGGAACCACCCTGTGCTAGTTACTTAATTGACGCCATCTGTTTTCCACATACAATGTCATTTTATCAACTTTACTATGGTAATTGTATACAAACTTATACTTTCATCCATGTAAATCAATTGATTAACACATATGCAGACTTCCTTATACCAGAGGATAGGGTTGCGTAACACCACAACAGAACAGAAGTCAACAGAAGTCCCATTCTGGAAATTAGGGCCTATAATATCCACCAGCCCATCTACACAGTACTGTAAGGCTACAGGTAGGAGCTCCAGTTGTTGGAGGGTCGGTGAATCCGTGATCATAGAGCCAGGATCCTAGCTATACCTTTAGATGCCTAAGGTTTGGTGAATGGACATGGACAAAATTGCAGATTGTAGGGCAGGATTAAGAAGGGAGAATAGGGCATTTGAAAGTATTTAATCCACAGGATCTTTAAACAATGGGATTACCTCCACAGAAGCAGCCAGAGTCTTGTTAATTCAGGGTTCAATACAAGGATGGCCTACTTTTTAAGGAACCCCTTCTCAACAGCACATTGCTGGACAAAGCATTTGAGAAGACTAAACACTTTGTCTGGAGTAGACTAACCACAATACAAACTAGGTTTAAAAGTGAGTGCACTGAGAAAGTTTTAATTGTCTGGCCACTCTTAAGAGAGTCCAGGCTTTAGACAGCTGACACATGCTGTCCCAGGTCCAAAAATGTGTGGACATTGTCAATAATACTAAAATAGCATCCTTAATTTTAATAGTAATGCAAGTAGACTAAGCCTCCTCTTCCACGTCATCTACCAGGATAGGGTGCATTCCTCAACATCCTAAGATGACTGTGCAGAAGGTGAGAATTCAGAGGTGGATTCAAGAGGAGAAGGCAATCACACTCATAACTCTTGCACTTTGAGCCAGCTAACATGTAGCCCTATGAATTCAGACATTGTTGCAGAGAAACCTGAAGCCTGCGGAGAGTGGGAGAGGTTACACTAGGCTTTGTACAACTTTGTTTGTCAGCATCTCCTGAAGGCAGCAGCATATCCCAGTGACTCAAAATGACTGAACTCTGTGTCCCTAAACAATTAAAATAAATGTTTTTCCTTTATTTATATTTTATGGGGTCAAGTTAGAAAGAATTAATTGGATGAAGGTGACAAGCGGGCCCCAAGCCTTAATGAATTCTGGCCATATTTTGCTTAAAGTGGACCTTCACTCTCTTTTGAAAGGTTGTATAGTCCGGGATCTACCCCCTCCCTTTGGAAGATTTTGGAGGTAGCAAGTATCTTTTTCATTAGGCACTTGCTCCCACTTCCTTATTCCCTGTCTAGGTGAGGATGACTTTTGCTGGGTGCAAGAGTGCTGTAATCACCCAACAAAATGATCTGCTCTTCCTTATTGAAGCACTAGAAATCTATCATTTTCAGGAACACAATGGGGTTGATTTGCTAAAACTGGAGAGTGCAAAATCTGGTGGAGCTGTACATGGCAGCCTGTCAGCCTCTAACTTCAGCTTGTTTAATTAAGCTTTGCCAAAAAAAACCTGGAAGCTCATTGGGCTCTATGCACAGCTGCACTAAATTTTGCACTCTTCATTTTTAGCAAATCAATCCCATTGTGTTCCTGAAAATTATAGATTTAATGTTTTAATAAGGAAGAGCAGGTCATTTTGTGATTACAACACTCTTGCACTCAGTAAAAGTCATCCTCACCTAGACAAGGGATAAGGAAGTGGGAGAAAGTACCTTATCGAAAAGATACTTGCTACCTCCAAAATGTTTCAAATGTATAAAAGAGAGGGGGCAGACCACGAAATATGCAATATTTTAAAGAAAGTGAAGGTCTGCTGCTGTGAGATCAACCTCAATGACTTTCCTTATAATATGATTATGTATTTTGCACCAGAAACTTGGTGATCTGTAGTTTCTCCTCAATAATCTCTCTAACCAAAGAATTGTAAGATACGTAGTGTCTAAATTTTTTCATGAACCTAATAAATAGTTAATTGTGAGAGATGCTATACAAAGGCATGCTATTGGATTGCAAAGCCATGTCCATCACTGGCCAAGCGGTGCCACATTTGACCCAGACATGATCTTGCATGTTCTCTCTTCCAACTCCTTGGAAGAGACACACGTGGAAACTTGATATCTTATATTAAATTAAAAGTAAAATATGTCACCTGCCATATCCTAAAGCTTAACAAAGCTACAGAAAGTAAACACCATGTTTTGTGTGTTTTCCCATTCAAAGATGTTGCTGAAGTATTTTACAGTGGACAAGTCCCAAAATAGATTATGTTGCATTTGGTAAACAACATTTGGAAGCCAAGTACTCCAGGCATTACGTGTGTGTGAGCTAAATGCACTTGTTCTTCTTAGTCTGTGAGCCCCAGGTAGAAGAGAATAAATGAATAGCAATTCTGCAAAGGAGTCAGCTCCAAACAGCCCAATTGTATGATCTGTAGCTAAACATAATCATAACATGCAACAATTTGCATTCAGACGTAGGATCAGCCCGCTGATTTAATCAGCATCTATTCACTCACAGGTACCTTACTAATCCATCACTTATTTGTAAACGTTCACTTTTTGTCACCTCTGACTCTATTCATTGTTGACAAATAAAGCAAAGCTTTAGGCTACCATTGACTTAAGACATACTTAATAAGTGATCACATGCCTGACGAAGGGGTCCTACGTGGCTCCGAAACATTGCACTTTTCAGTGATGTGATCTTTCTACAATAAAGAACCTTTGGATGGAGATCCATGGTGTACTGGCGAATATGTACACTTGCATGACATTTCTAGGTTCCAGCTGCTAATCGCTGCACACCCACCCTTGAATGAGCCTTGTTTGCCAGGATGGTGTGCGATAGGAATATAGGCATGTCTGGGTAGAGCCATGCACATCCATGCTCGGTTAATAAATGCAGAATGCTGCAGGGAAAAGCACCCCACAATTCAGGTAAAGGTGGTGGTTTGAGGGTGGGCTTGGGGATCACAAACATGTTTCATTTCACAACCTAAATATAGTTGTAACATGAAACATGGTCCAAAATATGAGCTAAGCCTTTCTCAACCGAGGTACCATGGATCCCTAGGGTTCTTCCATAGACACCAGTGAACTTGTTTTAGGTATTCGTAAGGGAGACATTCCATCTACTGACCCACCCCCGATGTAAGAAGAATTCTTCTCATTGACCACTACACTAATGTGTCATTAGATGTAGACATCATAGACATTATTTGCAGGGGTTCTCTGAGACCTGAGCATTATTTCCAGGGTTCCTACTCCTTAACAGCCGGTTGGGAAAGGCTACCTTAAGGGAAACATTTTAACAAAAGCACATAATACATAAGCACTACAAAATACACATCCCTAAAAATGCAATTGATGAACTAAAAAAAATTGGTAGTTATAACACTGAAGAAGCAAACAGTAGTTTTCCTCTTGCATACGTCAAGGCTACAATATATTTCCTATCATAAGAAACTGTATACTTGAGTGAGATTGTCACCTAAAACAAGCAGTCGTCGATGAATAAAGATTTTTAGATTGTTTATATTTAACATAATTGCCAAACTTTTGGGCTTCACAATATACAACTCAGTAAATCTATTCCATTTATTTAATGAATGTACATAAAAGCCTTATCTTTCCTCTCATTAAGTTAATAAACTAAACTCAGTCACAAATATGTTTTTCATTCACCATCCATGGCTGAACAGTGGATGCGGCCTGAATAATAAGGACTTTCTGTGGTTTAATTACTATTTACTTACTGTACCATTCTGTTTAAGAAAAGCCTGCTTTATTGACAGAGAAGAAGGCTTAATAATAAAGTTGTGCTGCATCCCATCGGCCATTTGACAGCTACAATAACATGACTGCCCTGAGGGGGGTCTACTGCAAACAAGTCCTATAACTAAAATTTAAATGACATCAAAGAACTATGACACGTCTCTAAGCAGAGGGTAACCAAGTAAAAATACAACAAATATATTACAATAGGAGACATAAGACGATTTTCGCAGTGAACATTAAGTAAATAAAGATAACGATTAGTAATAAATAACAATATTAGAACAAATCTGTCTTACAAGGAACTTCCTGACCTTCTGAAAATGCCACATTTGTGGTCATCATGCTGATCCTCAATCTGTTCTAATGGCCTATAACAATGACATAAACCAAGACCTCTGAGTGTACAGCTTGCATACCTGTTTTGATTCAGTGACTTTAAAAAAGTAAAGCTGTAAGATACATATGGAGTAAGTATAAGTAGGCTGGCAACATGCACTGCCAGGGTAAGAGGGGATCAAGATGCTGGGATACACCATACAGAAGGAGAAGATCAGTGCTGGGAGATGGCGGCATGGTGGAGTTATGATATACACATCACCAGCCCGCACTATATTGAAAAAGACAGTAGTACATAATGGAGGGGATTTACTAAAACTGAAACACTCAGAATCTGGTGCATGGCAACTGTTTCTGATACCCAATGGAGTTGATTTACTAAAACTGGAGAGTGCAAAATCTGGTGCAGCTGTGCATGGTAGCCAATCAGCTTTTAATCTTCTTAATTGTTCAATTAAGCTTTGATAATAAAATCTGAAAGCTGGTTTCTATGCAGAGCTGCACCAGGTTTTTCATGTACCAGTTTTAGTAAACCCCCCCCCCACTGTGTTAAAGCAGAGCTCCACCCAAAAGGGGAAGCTCTGCTTATCTTCCTCGTCCACCTCTTCGGTGCCACATTTGGCACCTTGTGGGAGGGAGTGGGTATCTGGTTTTGAAAGGTCATATCTCCCACTTCCTGCTGAGTCCGCTGCGGCAAACTTAACTTGAAGTTCAGCCCTCACTGCGACCGGACCACTGAGAAAGCGCTTACCCAAGATGGCAGCGCCAACACCCGAAAGCCGGTTCAAGAATGTGGGATCCCTGCACAGGTAAGTGCCCTAATAGTAAAAGTCAACAGCTACAGTATTTGTAGCTGCTGACTTTTAATTTACATTGCTGGCGGGGGAGCTGGAGCTCCACTTTAAATACCTGCTCCATTCAGTATGCTGTGGTCAGCTTTTTGTAATCTTCAGTATGAATAATGTGAGAGTCACCTGTTCTTACTACACAGTAGTCAGAGACAATTGAGCTCTGACTGAGCTCAACAATAGTAACACCAACAAATTGGGCTTCTGGCATGGGAGGAGCAGATAAGCAGAAATGCATTAACTAAAGAAGAGATTTTCTTCATTAGCATTCCATTGGAGACTCAAAGAAAGACATTTACTCATGAATGTATGGACCTGTATTTATAGTTCCAGTATTCACTTCAGCTCCGCAAGGTTTACCCCCTTTCTTGACCAGGCCATTTTTTGCAATACAGCACTGCATTATTTTAATTGGAAATTGCATAGACGTGTGACACTGTACCCAAATAAAATTGATGTCCTTTTTTCACCACAAATAGAGATTTCTTTTGGTGGTATTTGATCACCTCTGCGGTTTTTATTTTTTGCACTATAAACAAAAAAAAAAAACAACAATTTTGAGGGGAAAAAAAACAATATTTTTTACTTTCTGCTATAAAACATATTCAATAAAATAAAAATAAAAAATCAAATTTCTTCATCAATTTAGGCCAATAAGTGTATATTGATTGGTTTGCGCAAAAGTTATACCGTCTACAAACTATAGGATATATTTATGGAATTTTTATTTATTTTGTGCATTTATTTTTACTAGTAATTGCAGCGATCAGTGACTTATAGTAGGGCTGCGACATTACTGCAGACAAATCAGATACTATGTGACACTTTTAACACTTTTTGGGGACCAGTGATACCAATACAGTGATCATTGCTAAAAAATATGCACTGTCACTGTACTAATGACACCGGCAGGGAAGGGGTTAACATCAGGGACGATCAAAGGGTTAAATGCGCGCTTTCTAACTGTGGGAAGACAGAGATCTGTGTTCCCTTGTCACAGAACAGCGATTTGCCTTGTTTTAATAGGCAGACTGCTGTTCTGCCTCTGTCGGGAACAATCGGCAGGTTGCGGCGGACATAGGGTGCATTGGACCCACTGATTGGCTCCCACTGTGATTGGATACAGCAGGTTGCTGGCGGTGACCTGCATGGGATTTTGCGCAGAAGAGCCACCGCCACCCCGCTGTATATGTACATGTGGCGGCCGGCAAGCGGTTAAAGGGTAACTCCAATTTCATTGGAAAAAAAAAATAGCAAATAAAAAAAATATATATAGTGTACAGAATTGTGACACAAGTTTTATTGTAATTGAATGTTATTAAAAATTTCCCTTTCAATCTGCAGCTCTGTAATTTTCGGTAAAATGCAATATGGCTACCTGGAGGTGTTCTGTACACAGAATGTGTACTGACCACACCCCAGAAACATGATTTCCTGCTTATGTGATTGGCTCACTGATTTTCTCAGTCAAAACTAAGATACAAGTCAGGTTTTTGGCATCCCCTGCAACAAAAATGTCATTTTTGGTGAGATACTCCCAACAGGAAATCACATCTAAAAGGATGCAAACCTGTCAATTTTCCTCGTTAGAGCACTGCAGGTGCAGCAGTTGGTTGATAATTATGAAACTACTCCCATTAGACTCACTCGGCACAGGAGCACAGACAAACACACAGGGAATTCTTCAGAATAACAGGTAATAATGTAGGTAGGAATCTGCAACAAAATTTGTTAAAATCCTTGCAATGTACAGAGATCACCCAGAGGGGAATGCTTTTTTCTCAACAAAAGTGGAGTTACTCTTTAAAAGTCTGCTGCCTCTAGCAAACACATCCCATTTTTGCAGTGGAGGTTTATAAAAGAAAGGTTTCTTATTGGTCACCGCTTTCAATGCAGCTCTCATTTCATCGTCTTTAATCGCAATGCTGCTGTCTCATCTATTTTTAACTGACATTTACATCTTCCTTTCTCTTTGGGCTAAGCAGTGAAGAATCTTTATCTTAAAACGTTGCTGTATTTTCATTTACGTCTCAAAATCAGAGTCGGATAAACATCTTTTTTCATATATACGTAAATACTTAAAAACGCGTAGCTGGTTAGTCACTTGAACAGCCCAGCAAGATAATCGCACTCTGTATTAAAAAATATAATCCGTTCGCCTTTCTCTATTTGACAGAAATCCGCTCATTTATCACTGTCGATGGTTTGGTGAAGACTTTCAGCGCAATCTGTCCTCGCCATTATTAAAGGATAGATGCCCCTTTTAAGAAAGCTGTAATTTTCCTGATTCTGTAAGAAATAAGAAGAGGGGGAAAAAAAAACCCTCAGCAAGGCGAGACAGAATAAGGTGCTGAAAATGTTGCTGCCCGGGACTCCTTATCAGCTCTTTACTCTGCAGAATGTGTGAAAAGTGAATTGCTTTTCAAAGGGAGAGGTCAAGTGGGAACTGAATGACCTTGACTTTCACTAGCTGGCAACCAAAGATATATTTGAACAATAAAGATATGTATATAATGACATATTCTGATTTCCTGAAATGTATATTTCCAGAGACATTTGTACTTGCAACCTAAGTTCAGCATTATAAAGAAATGTGTTAAAGAAAAACCCGCCACAATCTTGGCCAGATGACAAGTAAATGAAAGATTGCTATAAAAAAGAAGGTTACTTTAGTTAAAACAGCATGGCAAAGTGTTAGGACCGGGTTCACATATGTGCGGCCACAGGTTCGTGGCTGGAATCCGGTGCGTGTCTGTTCACCGGTTCAGGTGCGATTCAGGCAGTGGCGAATGCTGTTCAATATTTTGGGGGGGCAATCAAACCTGCCCCCATCACTCGCACCACCGCCAATACCCCCCACCCGCGCTTGGGGTCTGGACGCCTTACCGTGAGGAGGAAGATGACACGGAGGGCTGCTGCTCCTTGCTCCAGGAGGATCCGGGAAGCGCTGGGACTTCTCCTCCTGGCCGAACAGGAAGTGGATCCTGAGACCTGATTGGCTGGGAGTCCTAAGACTCCCTGGCCAATCGGGTCTCAGCACATGCTTCCTGATTGGCCAGGAGGAGAATCAGGAAGATGATAGCAAATATTAATTTGCTATTGTCACACAACTGGGTGGGCTCAGGGCGCAGCGCTCTGTGACCCAAACCCACCCTTTTGTGAAGCCAATTAGAGCCTCAGGCTCTAATCTTGTGCTTCGAAAAAAAAAATCCCCATTGAAATCCATGCGTCCGGTGCCCTGCATGCAGATTGGGGGGGAGGATGCATGGATTAGGGGTGGGGGCGCCCCTGCACACCACTGGATTCAGGTCCAAATTTTTGCCTGAAATCGCACCTGAACCGGACCCAAACATGCACAGGACCCTTTTGCAGTCCGCTCTGCGGCCGTCCCAGACCTGTGTGAACTGACTCCATTGAGAGCCGGTCACACTCGCCTGTCATGGGAATTGAATGCGGGGAAACCTGCATTCAATTCGCATACTTTATATGTGAAGCCAACCTTAATAAACCAGAAATTTAGGCAGAGTAATGTATAAGTACATGTTCTGGCACACCTCCGAAGGCTCCCTATTGGTCAGTGAACAACCCATTATGGGCTCATGCATGCAAATTTTCATATCTGAAGAGTGATCTACTGATTATTTTGAAGATAACCTGAGCTTAACTATTTACCGACCAGCTGCCGCAGTTACACTGCGGCACATTGGCTTGGCTGTGCAAATTGCCATACCAGTACAGCTGTCCCTTTAACGGGTATAGCAGGTGAGCGCACACCTGCGGCGCATCCCCAGAGCTGATGCGCGATGTCCGCCAGCCACTCACGAACGCTCATCAGAGAGACAGAGCCAGGATTAGTCAATGTGAACAAACAGATCCCCGTTCTGACAGGGAAGTGGAGAGAGACCTGCTGTTCCCAGTGATTGGAAGCAGCAAACTCTCCCTACTCCCAGTCACTACACTCCCCCCACAGTTAGAAACACTTTTCTAAGGAACAGTTAACCCCTTGATCGCCCCCTAGTGTTAACCCCTTCCCTCCCAATGACATTTATACAGTAATCAGTGGCTATTTTTAGCTCTGATCGCTGTATAAATGTTATTGGTTCCAAAAATATGTCAAAAGTGTCCGATCTGTCCGCCGCAATGTCGCAGTCCTGCTAAAAATCGCTGATCACGCCATTACTAGTAAAAAAAAAACAATAACAAAAATGCCATAAAAATGCCATAAATCTATCTCCTATTTTGTAGACGTTATAACGTTTGCGCAAACCAATCAATATACGCTTATTGCGATTGTTTTACCAAAAATATGTAGAAAAATACATAATGGCCTAAACTGATGAAGAAATTTGTTCTTTTTTAATTTCAGCTGCAGGAGACAAGGTAGGTATCTCAAAATCCTTACTGTTTTTTGCAAAACAACCAGTGAGATGTTTAACAGACTGTATAGGTGCATAACATATTGATTTTTTTCATTTTGACCATAGTTCTTCTTTAACCTCCCTGGCGGGATGATTATTTCAGATTTTTGGTGCTGAAAGCAGTACATTATTTTGCATGAAAATTTGGCGTTTTATATTGTAGGCCTGTAATTCTTAGCAATAACTCACTTAAATCTGTCCAAACAAGAGTCTAGTAGACATCCCGGGTATGATAACGTTTGACACATGAAATCATAAATTATAATATAATAAATAACTAAAAATAATTATCAAAAATAATAATATAATAGTAATAAAATGTATTCAATAATGTAATCAAACCAAAAACACTGAAATTTGCTAATTTGCAGAATTGTCGCTGTCGTCACTTTCAGTTTCTGATGATAAATTTCCCCAAAAATCAGTATCACTCAATTCTGCAAATGATTCTTATTTACTATCGCTGTTTTCTAGCTGATCAAAAACCACTTTTGACGCAAAGGGACACTTTTTGGTTGCTATGGACATTCTCATGTTTCCAGGCAGAAAGAATGACATAAATAATATAAAAGTGCATGCAGGGCACTGGGCAAACCACTAGGGACAAAGGGGATGTGAAATGTTTTCATACAGTAATGTCATCTTACAGATCACAGTGTACTGTATGTACTGTGTGTTTCACTTTTTGAATTTCCCGCCGGTCTCCGTCCCCGTGCGACGCTCGCAGGGAACGGAGCCCGGCACACAGAGGTATCGGGAGGAGGACACAGCCCGCGGACACGGCGGGGGACATCGCTGGATCCAGGGGACAAGGTGAGTAGCGCTGCAATGCAATCCCGAGTGTGGCTCGGGGTTACCGTTCTTGGTACTGAAAATCCACCCCGAGCCACACTCTGGAACACCGCCAGGGAGGTTAAGGAACCACACCTGGTAATTTGGGTGGAGGTCTAAGTACAGGGATATGGTTCTGATTTTGAGCTGCCCTATGTATTTACTAATATAGCCAAAATACTAATTCTTTCCTGCGCTTAAGGAGAGGATCTTCTCTGCAGTGGTGAGGAGGGGATATCTGTTTGTGTCAATACTGGGTAACATGCCACCGTGCTGCCATCTGATGAACTGGGGAAGTCCAGACAACTGAAGAAACAAAAAAGCACACAAGGGCGCACTGGCCTAGTGCATTATCCTTGGTAAAACATGTTTAATAAAAATCATAAAAACATACTCACAAACAGATTCGAATAACAAGCATTTCCAGTGCTGGAGCGGGTAAACATCCAATCCACCGTCTCCTACTGGTATCCTAGATGGGCTGGCTAACGCATTTCGAGGCCGCAGCCTCTTCCTCAGAGCCTCTGAGGAAGAGGCTGCGGCCTTGAAACGCGTTAGACAGCCCATTTAGGATACCAGTAGGAGACGGTGGATTGGATGTTTACCCGCTCCAGCACTGGAAATGCTTGTTATTCAAATCTGTTTGTGAGTATGTTTTTATGATTTTTATTAAACATGTTTTACCAAGGATAATACGCTAGGCCAGTGTTCCCTTGTGTGCTTTTTTGTTTCTTCATTTACTAATATAGGTCTGCCTGGGTGTTTTTTAACTGCCCCCCCCCCCCCTTTTTTTTTTGAGAGTCAAAACTACTGGCCGGAAACGTGACTATATCTATATACTGTGCATATCACAAATGTGTATTCAGCTGTTTGCCTGGAGTTCAGCTTTAAAGGTGCAATTACAGTCTGACTTTGCTGACGTGAATCTTTGGTTATTTTGCCGCATTCATCATTCACCAAGTAATCATAAGCTGGCAGTTAACTGATGTATTTAGCACAGTACTGAATGCACGTTGTATTCTCAGGTTCTTTGCACCCCGCAGTCAAGGTTTTTTATTTTTTTTTTTCTCTCTTTGCACATAAGGCATGTACATTCATACATCAAAGGACTACGATTTCACTCCAGATTCCGGCGTGACACAATTCCATAACATCTTCCTTTTTATTTGCTTATGAGGCTTTTAAAGATGTGGGGAATATGTGAATCGTCAGTTCTAGACACTAAGGAAATCTCAGAAGTAGAAGGCATGGTAAAAAAAATAAAAAATACTTGAAGAAGGAGATCTCTGACGAGGAAAAATAATCTCAGGAGGAGTCATAATTGGTGTTTTTATTCAGCCTGAGAGAACACTTGTGTAGTCGTAAATGTGGAGACTAGGGTTTTCAAGAAAGTGCTCAGAATTGTACATAAGCTGGAGGCCCTGAGAAAAAAAAAAATATATATATATTTTTGGAGAGAAAAATATGTTACATGGTTTGGGTTAAAAATCAAAAAAGCGAGGTTCACTGTCAGAAAAAAATGATTTGGCAAAGGTCTGTAAAAGTGGATGTATACCCAAACTGACTGCCATTTATCTCACAAAGCCCCATGTGCATCATAAAAACAAGCATTTGTTTTTAATAAAATACTTCTTCTTTTTCAATATTTTTTCTTTTTTTTTTAAATAAAATACTTGGTTTCTTTTTTTTATTATAATATTTGCTTTCTTCTTCTTTTTTTTTTTTTTTAATAAAATACTTGGTTCCCCTTTTTTATTATTTATTTTATTATTATCGCTTTGTTCTTTTTTTTACATAAAATACTTGTTTTCTCTTTTGTTATAAAATACTTGGTTTCTCTTTTTTATTATAATACTTGCTTTCTTCTTTTTTTTTAATGAAATACTTCTGCTTTTCTCCTTTTTTATTAAAAACACTTGGTTTTTATTTTTTTCCATTTTTTTCATATAAAATACTTGTTTTCACCCTTTTTTTTATAAAATACTTGGTTTTTCTTATTATATATATATGTATATATATATATATATATATATATATATATATATATATATAAATATATATGTGTGTGTGTGTGTGTGTGTGTGTGTGATTTTGTTTCTTCTTTTTTTTGTAATAAAATACTTGCTTTTTCATTTATTTATTCATTTGTTTATTTAATAAAATGCTTACTTTCTCCTTTTTTCATCCTGTGTTGCACCTCAGTGCTTCTGATCTCCAGTGATGGATGTATGGAATTTCTCTGGGTGGGTTTACTTATGCTGACAACAGTTTGCCATACCTGTGTATTATGGTTATTTGCAGTCTGCATCAGAAGCCCATATGACAGGATGACAACACTTGAGCACCAAGATAGGAACAGACTGTTGACACCCTATAACAGGAAATGCCTAAACAAGGACCTCCATGCCAGAGTCACCAGGTATTAAATTAATGAAAGATACAGATTTAACACACTATGGGTTAAGTCCATGAAGCTGCATAACATCTCCTGGGCTTATCGTTATTATTTACATCTGGGTTTTTTTTTGCACTCCAGAAGACAGCTATCCGGGAGCCTGATGCTGTGCTTCAAGTCTAAGCATCTTCAATGCTAGAGTCGGTGCAGCTGCTTAAATGCCTGCCCCTCCCCTTCTCCTGTCCAATCACAGAAGCCTTTGTATTATGTGAACTCATTCACAAAATACAAAGCCTTCTCTGAATGGGCAGCAGAGGGGAGGGGAGGGGTGGCATAGCTGCTGTGTGTGTGTGCCTCTCTCTCAAAGCCCCAAGTGTCAGTGTATGCTCTAGCAGAGCCATAAACCTGCCAGATATAAATAATAGAGATACGTTCAGGAGATGTCATGCAGCTCCTTGGACTTCACTCATAGTGTGCCTTCACCTTTTACAAAGTGGATGAATTCCTGGAATTCAGGTTTAAAAATTATTTTTACTAAATGAATATGTTAAAGCTATTTTATTTATTGGGTTAACACATTACTTATTATTCACACAAACCATGATCTGTGTCCTAATGTTCATCTGACCATACATATTAGAGTCTCTAAAGTACCTACAATCTTCTAGATTTACCAGAACTGTACAAGGCGATGGCCTCCCTAAAAAATCTATTTAGTTTCATACAATCTGGTAGGCCATTGTACTACAAAGTTTAAACCATAAAATCCATTTCTCTGCATGCATTGAAGGGCACAGTGAAAATGGTAGGGATTGACGCACCACACCCAAGAGCAGAACGCTAAATGCAAAACACAAAAGACAACCTAGAGGTGGCCACCCAGCTAGCGTCAGAAATGTTACTTATCCAGCAGTTTCCATTGCTGTATGTCTTCCCTTCAGAGAGATCACCTCTAATTTACTCTCCCAATGATCACTATTACAGGTACAGGAAGCAAGGAAGACCTACAATCCTTCCCCACTCTGTCTCCCCAAGTAAGCTCTGGCTAGAGATCCACTATAGGCAGGTATAGCCTTCCCGTGTAGAGTGACAGGGAGTCCCCGCAGATGGTACAGAGAACCAGCTCTGCACAACAAACCAATATTTTCTATGAATATTAAATTTAACCTTGATTTCAAATCAAGTTGTTACCCATCCAAGGTCAAAACAAGCTGCTGAACCGCTATTTTAATAATGTAAGTATACTGTATAAATCCTGGTGACATTTAAAATTCAAAAGCGGAAGATACAATCTAATACCGCATAGTGCAGTGAATACAATTCATCTGTCTGATATTACTTTGGACATTTTTGCTTCATTAACAGATCCACACAAGCTTAGATTTGCAGTATGTGTCATTAGATTAGTAAGCCAGAAAAAAATGGATGGAATTTGGAAGCAACCTTTTCTCTCCTTTCTACATCAGCAGCAACACTGCTCAATGTTACTACGAAGGCTGAGTGCGTTCATCTGAAATAATAAGAATACTATAAAGCAGGGATATGCAATTAGTGGACCTCCAGCTGTTGCAAAACTACAAGTCCCATCATGCTTCTGCCTCTTGGTTTCATGCTTGTGCCTGTGAGAGTGTTGCTAAACCTCATGGGACTTGTAGTTCTGCAACAGCTGGAGGTCCGCTAATTGCACATCCCTGCTATAAAGGATAAAGTCCAGCTCACCTTTTTGTTTCTTTTTTGTTACCTGTAATGTATTGCAATAAAGTCGTGATGTAAATTTTGTAACTGGTGAACAGAACCCAAGTGTATCTTTCACCTTTGGATGAACACCAGTAGGATCAGCATTTCAAATGTCTTAGCGAGATTGCTCTATAGTAGTTTATGTCCCTTCCCTTAACTGCTAGGTGAAGCGTTGGTTTTAAGATTGAAAAGGTGGTGCTAGTTGTTTTGGGTGCTAGAATTTCAGTGCCAAACACAAGCGAAAAAAAACAAACAAAAAAAAAAACGACTGTGTCTATTAGGTATAGGACACAAAAACCTGGATCATTTAGCCAGGAATAGTCATCAGATATATAAAAATGGGTAGGGGATAGTGGTGACATCATTTCTCAAATATGGCCATGTAAGGCAATGTTTCGTTACATCAGTGGTTCCCAAGGACGCGGAAGGTGCTTTCTTGTAAACCAGTGACAAATCAGTGATAATGGAAAGCTGCCATATACAGAAGTGGTAGAAATATCACTTCTATACAGTTTATCATGCTTAGCTCTGGCTGGACAGGGGGACAGACTGCCAAAAGTTCAGATGTTTGTCCAAACACCCGAATAGCCTGTTTGTTCCAAACCTAGGTTCGGTCTGAACTGTTGGCTCATGCCTATTCATTAGCATCTGTCCTCCAAGTGCCAAACACAGATATGTACAAGATATTATTTTTGCACTGTCAAACGGCCACATGCCAATGACATCTTTCCCTATAATAAGTTTTATTTAGCCTTTATCTATCTACAGCACGTGGCACAAATCCCCACCTGGAGACTGTTCCTCTCCAACGGGTTTCACCTTTACAGGTTTAAAAGATAAGTACAGGAATTAAATAAAACATAAACATTTATACACACCTAGGTGGACGCAGCCTCGGTCTGAAGGTGCATCTGTCCCCTGCCAGCCCAAAGACCAAGAACTGAGCGATCAAAGACCATTGATCAGTCAGTTCTCGGTCTTCAGTGAGCAGAGAGCAGGGACTGTCAGTCTCTGTTCTGCCCCTCCAATGCTCATTGGAGTGCCGGACTGTGAAGGGTGTGGGAGCAGCTGGCCCAGTCCCCCAGCAGCATGCTGAGAGGCTGAGCCAACTGCCAGTCAAGCATCTGGGTGGATCCCAACATTAAAGTGGTTGTAAAGGCACAAGGTTTTTTACCTTCATGCATTCTATACATGAAAGTGAAAAACCTTCTGTGTGCAGCAGCCTCCCAGCCTCCCCGTCTCACCTAATACTTATCTGAGCCCTCTATTAATCTATTGATGTCCACGAGAGCCTTGCCTCTCCAGTGGACTCACATTCCTGATTGGCTTTTGTCAGCAGCGGGAGTCATTGGCTCCTGCTGCTGTCTATCACAGCCAGTGAGCCAATCAGATCTTCATGATGTAGGAGCGCTGAACCTTATGCGGATGTGTTTTGGCAGAATAGGTGGTTTGAGGTCATAGAGGTTGCTCATCAGCAACTGTGGGGTCTTGCTGGACCCCCAGAGGGATACATTGAGGTTTTGAAAGGATGGGAGAGCCACACCCGCTTGCACAGACTTTTAAAAGATGTTTTATTATTGTGGAACAGCCAACGTGTTTCGGGGGCTCAACACTCCTCCTTCATCAGGGCTAAAAGCAGGATGATGCAGGAGTTTGGATAGGAAAGGCCAACAAAGGGCACCACAACATATAGATGGTCCACATCTGTGCTTTGTGGTGTTCTAAAATGCACCTGCAGTGTGCAGAGATGCATAGGTGCCCCGAGGTCCCATTCAAAATGAACAGCACTTCAACACAATAGTGCGTCAATGTGAATCGCAATAATGTGCGATAAAACTTGCGTAACTGCAAAGTAACACTGTGAATCTGCAGAAAGGGTTAATTTCTGGACAATCTCTTTAAGAAAAGAAACATTTTTATATGGGCACATCAGTATTGTAAATGTTTTGATCCATTTTTCTTTTCTCTTCCATTCATCCCATTTTTTTCATGTTCACTGTCCATTCTAGCAGAATGCATTTTTCTTACCATTTTATTCTCCACTTCTTTTTAAGCCAGACAATTTTTAATACAATTGACATTGACAGAATAATGCATTCTTTATAGCAGATAATAGCTTGCATATCTAGCCAGATAAATGCCATTTAGGCAATGATAGTTTGCTATCTGCATCAAGTATCTTCGAAATATTGCGATTGTTACTTCACTGGTAACCATCTCATTGAAACAGCCTCCCTGGTGTGTTTGATGCTTTGATAATAAGATACATTTTTTGTATTATTACTCCTACACTTGCACATGCTGAACAGCATCATTGTTCAATTCATCACCGTGTTCATGAATGTAATCATGTAATACAGGCAGCAGACACGTATCCCATTAGAGGCAAGAAGGAAAGTTCTACCACAAGTTTTCAAAAAGGTCAGTAAACAGTTAGATGTCCAGTTAACTCAACAACAGAATTGTGGTTAGTCATAACTGCAATGTAGAAAAGCAGATGATCTGACATAGATCAGAATTACTCAAGAAAATGTCTAAAATAAGTGAATTAAAAGTTATCTTATATAAAGAGCAAATGTGTCAACGCTAAAGAAATAAATAATGAGTTAAGATGCTAGTAATGTGCTGCAGTAGCCAAGAAATCCATAATACTGGTCTGATGTCAGTAAACTATGACTGGTTGCTATGAGTTTCTTAATTTTGCCCTTAGTAGGGGATCTGGCTCCTTTGTTTAGATCATTGAGAAGACATCAAAAAGAGTAAGACCCCCTCCCCACGTCGGGAGGAAGACAATGTTAAAGACACATAGAAAGGAGCTGGGGACCACAACCAGTAAATAGTGCCACTGAAATATAAGGGAATTAGTGATCAATTCATTTTGCAGTATTATCCACTTTAGTTAGACTAATCTTTAAGACCATAGCATACATTTTTTAAACAAAGTCGCTAGAATGGGGCACATATACACCTCAGACATGTGTCCATGAAGGTTCTTTTTTTTCCAGTTCATGGAATATCTGGTAATAGTTAACCACATTCAACTGGACTTATTCTGTAATGCTGAAGACATTTTGTAGCTTGTTCAAGCCACTTCTGCAGCTCTAATGTGTTGGGAACATACCCCAGGATTTATATCAACACAGGTAGTGCCAACACCTTGGCCCAATCACAATGGAAAGGCAGATGTCACTGTCCAAGAGCAGGATGGATATTTTCCTGATACTCATTTGAATGGAAGAAGTGGTTTGGATAAGCAACAAAACATCTTCAACATTACAGAAAAAGTCCAGTTGGATGTGACTAACTATGACTAATTCACCAACAGAATTCTCCCAACCACAAATGGAAAATATATTTTTTTGGCTGCAGAAGCTTCTTCCAAGTACATAAAGACACAGCCAGGGGGTATACTAGGGCCAAGAAGGTGTAGTACACACTCAATAAAAACCTGCTTTCCTATGCCCATCAAAGAACCTGAAGAGACAGGAACACATGAAGGCATCTGACTCTAATAACGGAAGGGTAAGCTGTGGAAATATAGTTTAAAATTTAGATAAAAAGAAAATAAATGATTTTTGCTGTCAGTGTCTCAAACTCAGGCAAATGTCTCTTTTTTCTGAGCCACCTGTGATGCTGGACAGCACACTGTCTGCTCCATTGGACAATCCTGCCTTGTGCCTTGTTTCTGGTTAACCTTGAACTCCTTGCTCCTCCAATGAACTTCCTATTTAAGTTATGCCTTTGCACTTCCTGTTTGCCGGATTAATTTGTTCTCTTCAGACAAAATCTCACTCTTGACTTCCTGCTGCCACCCGTATCTCTGCTACTACTTCTGACTTTGGACTTGTTCCTTGAATATGCTTCTGCTTAATGCCAACCTGTGGCCACTTGCTACCAACCTTTGGCTTGTTTACTGACTACACTTCTGCTTGTTTCTGCTTAAACCCTACCTGCTATATCTGCTACTGGACCCCTTGGTGAGACGATCCCTGAGAACAGCAACCTGGTACTTCTTCACCATCAGGAACTCTGGTGGACACTGGTTAGTGCTTAGACTCTATACCACGGGTGAGCCCATGTAGTCGGTGAGAGCCTCTCTACTGCCTCTCTACTGCTATAGCTACTGGTCTCCAAGCCTGACCCCTGTCTGTGACAGGGCATATAAGCTCCATGCTGACAGTTCTCCTGATAAAGCTGATAGTTCTCAGATTTTTATCAGTAAAATCAATTAAATAACCCACACTTCTTAAACTCATTGTATTAACCACTTGCCGACCGCTGATTGGCAATTGACGGCGACAGTGTGGCGCTCCTGCGCAAATTGCCATCATCTGACGGCGGCTGCGAGATCGCGCCCACTGAGCGCGCGCGCGCCGCCGTTCTTTCACTCCGGGGGGGGCATCACGGGTGGCCGGCGGAGATTGAATCCGCCGCACCCGCTCCCTGGCCCTCCCCGGAGTGAAAGAACGGAGGTCCGTGTAAGTAAACACGGACCTCCGTTCTGTGAGAGGGGGAAGGGCTGTGATCACAGCCTTCCTCTACATGGAAGCTGTGATCACTTCCCTTCCCCTGCTAGGGCAGCCCAAATACAGTTAGAACACGCCCAGGGAACACTGTTAACCCTTAGAGCGCCCCCTGCAGGTTAACCCCTTCACTGCCAATGGCATTTACACAGTAATCAGTGCATTTTTATAGCACTGATCACTGTATAAATGCCAATGGTCCCAAAAAAGTGTCAAAATGTTCCGACATGTCCGCTGAAATATCGCAGTACCGCTAAAAATTGCAGATCGCCGCCATTACTAGTAAAAAATAAAAAAAAATAAAAACCCCAGAAATGAATTCTCATCATTCGTAAACGCGACCACTTTTGCGCAAACCAATCAATAATATAAATCGGCCAAAACCGATGAAAAAAAATGTTTTTTTATATTTTTTTTGGATTTGTATTTTAGCAAAAAGTAAGAAATTTGGGTTTTTTTGCAAAATTGTCGCTCTTCTTTAGTTTATAGCGGCGATCAGAAATGACTCAGCAGTGATCAAATATCACCAAAAGAAAGCTCTATTTGTGGGAAAAAAAGGACGCAAATTTCGTTTGGGTACAACGCCGCACGACCGCGCAATTTTCAGTTTAAGCGACGCAATGCCGAATCGCAAAAAGGGCTCTGGTCCTAAAGGGGGAAATTCTTCTGGGGCTGAAGTTGTTAAATAAGCCTTTGTTTTAATAGGAAGTGTGCAAGGGGTGCTGGCTATTTATTGATTTTGAATTTACATGGAGTCAACATTGGTTGTGCATTATTGTATACCAAAAAAAATATTAAGGCCTCATGTACACTGCTGCTGGTAAACGGACGTTTGGGAGCAGTTATGCATTTTTTCAGCTGCCCCTGAACTCTCCTGTATGTTATCAGTACATTTACACAAGGTCATTTACAGTAGTTTCTAGGCAGTTGAGTTTAGAAGCTTTTTTTGGAACCCCAAAAAAATGGGTTCAGGCGGAAGTTCAGAGGCATTTGAAACGCCAAATGCTTGTAACAGCTTGTAAACGCTGCTAAACAAGATAACTCACATTTAGCAGCCTTTTGTTTACAGGCAATCTCATTTTAAAAAATAAAAACGCTCCTAGACGTGAACGCAGCAAAACACCGCTAAACGTGGCATGTAAAACGCGGCTAAACAGACATTTTTAAGCATCGGCTTCTAGCTGTCAAAAAATCAGGAGAGGTTAAAAAAGCGTCCCGTGTACATTAAGCTTATAAATAGGTAACAATGTGGGAAAGTGGGATGAATGTTGTATTTCTATTACTGGCTGTGTACTTACTGGGAAGTTTCAACCTATTTATTCTGGTAACCCTTGTCATTGGGACAGAACATTGTGTGAAATCCAACATCTGTAACCAGAACGGGAGTAATAGTAAATCTTCCTATGGGAAGACTTGTTCCAGTTTGTAAAGGTTTTCTTACCACTTCCTGTTGCGTTGTTCCTGGGACAGGAAGTGAAAGGAAATCCCCCCAATAGGACAGCAAAAAATAAATGAATAGAGTTTTCAACTCTTCTCCATTTTATCCAAACCCCACATTTTTTTTGTCTATATATCTAACACAGAATCCCAAACAGTAAGTATCAAAACTGATATTGAAATTAAGGGTGACATCTGACAAGATGAATAATCCATTGGCTTCTTAGCCATTGAAGTTCCCAAGAGATACAGTATATGAGCTTTAAGGATGTTTAACTTACTGGAACCTATTCAGGGTGAAGACATCCTTTGAATTAAAGCAAAAAAAGTGTACTTAATTGCTCTTATTATAATAGGTTCCCAATTTACTATCTTCATTACAGATTAACCAGCATCACATTGAAAAAAAAAAAAATTAACACGAAAAAAAAAATTTACCTTTAAACTTAAGCTGCAAATACCGTATGTCATCCTATCTCCCTGCTTAATGAAGTGGCCACACAGCTTACTGAAGGCACAGAACACAATTATTTTTAATGGTGTTGAAAATGGTACCTAAAAGTGATGGCTCTTAGTCTAAGAAGATTTATGCCATTGCAGCTTGGTTTCCACTTCACCCGCAATCAATATAGGAGCGAATGACACTATTTTTTCATTTAGCGGTATAGAAAGGAAATTAATGAGCATTTGTTTATACACTGCAGATTAGTACAGTAATATCCACACACATATGCTGTGACTTATATACGCCATCTAGTTCACGTTGATGTTAACCATAATTTAACAAGCCAAGAAACATTTGCTGCATGTTTTCATGCTATTAGGGACTCTATGCAAATTCCACCGGCTCTGTTAAAGTAGAGGGGCTTATTTCATTAGGTATAAAAGTAATGTTTCTATTCGGCTCTGGTCACCACTAACTGGAATGCTAAGTTTTAACAGGTGAAAATAAACAAAAAAAAACTGGAAAAACGACAACTAATGCAGCCACAATATCTAAGGACTGGTAAGCAACGCAATATACACAATATTACTAAAAGTATTGGGACACCGGCCTTCACACACATGAACTTTAATGACATCCCAGTCTCAATCTGTAGGGTTCAAAATATCGAAGGGTGAGTACATGGATTTAAAAACTGGTTACAGGGGAGAGTCCAGAGGGTGGTGATAAATGAGGAGTACTCGGAATGGTCTGGTGTAGAAAGTGGGGTTCCCCTGGGATCTGTCCTGGAACCAATCCTATTCAATTTATTTATACACGATCTGGAGGATGGGGTTAACAGCTCAATCTCAATATTTGCGCATGATACCAAGCTAAGCAGGGCAATCTTTTCTCCAAAGGATGTGGGAACCTTGCAAGAAGATCTGAACAAATGAATGGGGTGGGCAGATACGTGGCAAATGAGGTTTATCATAGAAAAATGTAAAATAATGCATTTGGGTACCAAGAATATGAATGAAAATTACTCACTAGGGGGGAGCCTCTGTGGGAATCTAGGATGGAAAAGGACCTAGGGATCCCAGCAGAGGACAGGCTCAGCAATGGCATGCAATGCCAAGCTACGCAAGCAAAGCTAACAAAATATTGGCATGCATCAAGAAAGGGATTAACTCCAGGGAAAAATCAATAATTTTCCCACTCTACAAGTCTCTGGTGAGGCCGCACCTGGAGTATGCCATCCAGTCATGGGCACCAGTCCTCAGGAAGCATGTCCTGGAACTAGAAAGGGTTCAGAGAAGGGCAACAAAGCTACTGTAATTAAGGGACTGGAGGACCTTAGTTATGAGGAAAGCTTACAAGCACTGCACTTATTCTCTCTGGAGAAGAGACACTTGAGAGGGGATATGATTTCAATGTACAAATATTGTACTGGTGACCTCACACGCAGCCATTCACTAAAATTAGAGGAAAGGCGGTTTAACCCCTAGACTGCGTAGAGGTTTCTTTATGGTAAGAGCAGTGAGGATGAGGAATTCTCTTCCACAAACAGTGGTTTCAGCTCACATCATAGATACTTTCAAAAAACTATTAGATGGGCACCTAAGGGACCACTACATTGAGAGATATACAATGTAATACTGACATAAAACACACACATAGGTTGGACTTGTGTCTTTTTTCAACTGCACTAACTATGTAACTGTGTGCCTTTATAATATTGAGTTGGCCCACCCTTTGCAGCTATAACAGCTTCAACTCTTCTAGGAAGGCTGTCCACAAGGTTTAGGAGTGTGTCTATGGGAATGTTTGATCATTCTTACAGAAGCACATTTGTAAGGTCTACTGATGAGGGCAAGAAGGCCTGGCTCCCAGTCTCCACTTTAATTCATCCCAAAGGTGTTCTATCAGGTTAAGGTCAGGACTCTGTGCAGGCCAGTCAAGTTCCTCCACCCCAAACTCGCTCATCCATGTCTTTATAGACCTTGGTTTGTGCACTGGTCCAAATCATTTGGAGGAGGGGGGATTATGGTGTGGGGTTGTTTTTCAGGGGTTAGGCTTGGCCCCTTAGTTCTAGGGAAGGGAACTCTTATGGTGTCAGCATACCAAGACATTTTGGACCATTTCATGCTCCCAACTTTGTGGGAAAAATCCTGTTCCAACATGAATGCGCACAAGTGCACAAAGCAAGGTCCAAAAGACATGGATGAGCGAGTTTGGGGTGGAGGAACTTGACTGGTCTGCCCTCAACCACACCTCATAGAACACATTTGAAATTAATTAGAGCGGAGACTGCGAACCAGGCCTTCTTGTCCAACATCAGTGCATGACCTCACAAATGCGCTTCTGGAAGAACGGTCAAACATTCCCATAGACACAATCCTAAACCTTGTGGACAGCCTTCCCAGAAGAGTTGAAGCTGTTATAGCTGCAAAGGGTGGGCCAACTCAATATTGAACCCTACAGACTAAGACTGGGATGCCATTAAAGTTCACGTGCCTGTAAAGGCAGGCTTCCCAATACTTTTGGTAATATAGTGCATTTAATTTTTGGTTTTAGGTTTAGATATACAATCCCACTGGGTCCTCCTCACTACTTACTTGAATGCTAAGTATCCGTCTAGCATAGCACATCTCATCTTTTGCTCCCCAAAATGTTTTACATTCTGCTAATAATGTTCTTGAATAATAAAAACTAATACAACCACCATATCTAAGGGTTACTGCAATATACAGTTTTTTTTATATGCTTTAAGGGCCCTCTGCAATTTAACACGTTACCCAACATGCCTTAATGCATGACAAGAGGATTGCCATTTCTTTGGGGCTTTCTCACAATTGTGCACTGTGCTGCACTGTCCTGCTTAGAGATAAATAGTACAGTTGTGTTTTTGGTCCATCAGCATGTGTTTTTGGCCCATAGAATTTAATGGTGGCCCATGAAAAATGCATGTAACATGCATTTTTGCACAACAACAAGCCCCCACACCCTAGCAACCTCTACCTTTTTAGACTTTCATTGGGCATAAATACAATGCAGAATGCATATAAATGTATCAAAAATACTGAAATGCATATTAGTGTATATCGGCACACATCAAAAAGGCTCACAGGAACATGCAGATGCAAAGAAGTACACGTAGTGTAACTGGAACAGGGAGTAATAAAATGGGTTCCCCTGCCTCTTATTATATCCATGCCCTAATAAAGCAGAAATATTCCTCTAGAGTCTTGTTCACTGTTACCAAATCCAGCTATTAATGCTTTTATTATACTGTTCATAGCATTTGGATAACTGACCTCAAAGCAACAGGGTCCCCGTTGGACTATAAAAGCCAGTTTGTCATGCTACAATTACAATAAAGAGGATTTTGCATTACTACCCCATAAATAATACCAAACGCCAAATTAACATATCTACATATTAGAGTGACCTTCATGTAAACTGTAATTCATATTACATAATATACAGTATGTTATAGTTAAATGATCAAAAGGCTCCTTTCCTTATTGTTTTCTGGGGTCTCTCTGCCTTGGAGATTCACAAGACTTCAAATAGAGATCTGCACATCAACCTTGGCCTACAGAAGAGACTACTGATATCTTCCATAACATGATCACCAGACTAGGTATTTCTCTGCTTTAGGCATTTTCTAAATCAATATTTATCAACCCCTGATATGGAAGAATAAATTAATCAAGGGTCAGTCTAAATAAAGCCCCCCCATTACAGTGTTGATCACAATGCCACCTTTACACCAAGATCACTGGTGTCTGCCAGGTGGTGCTGGACTATGTAGGCACCATCAGATGGGAGGTTAATCAGGCATTGGTTAAGGAACCCCTAGCAAACTCTGGAGGGACACTGATTAAGAATGTTAGAACTCTACAAAAAGAATGGCTTGCTGTCTGAGAGTCACAGGCACCACATCCCTGAATAATCATTTAAAAAAATATGTAAAAGGGAATAGGATTTTAAAGATGCCGAACACAGATTAACATAAAATTATTAAAATGTTATTTTAAATGATTAAAATCTCATATATAAAAAAAATAAACATATTGATATTCATAAAACAGAAAAAGATGCAGTAAGCTTCAGCCCGACATGTTTCACCAAACCTATGGCTTCTTCAGGAGACTTCTTATGAATACTGCATACATGCCTATTAATTGAAAGATAATACAATATTCAAAGGGAAAGAAAAGTATCCAGACAATATATATTTATATTATGTACATGTTCATAATGATTGTATGAATATATTGTCTGGATGCTTTTCTTTCCTTTTACTTAATGTATTGTCTTTTAATTGATAGTGATGATGTATGCAGTATTTGTAAAAAGTCTCCTAAAGAAGCATTAGCTTTGGTGAAACATGTTGAGTTGAAGCTTACTACATCTTTATCTGTGAACGCTTCTCTGGCTTGGCCCCCCACCATATGAGACCAACGGTGTGTTCCAGACCACGAGCATTGTCATATTTGTGTGGCATCTATGTCTGCATAATATGTTTTTGTTCTTAACCCTGTTTTCGGTGATATCAGTCACCATTTTATGATGTTTAAATAAACATTCTGCTTTTATTCATACCCTACTGTTTTGTACCTTCACTACCTGGTTGGCTGCTGCCTTTAAAGTCCCCTTGGGGCCTTTTCTCTTGGTTTTTACTGCATCTTTATCTGTTGTATGGATATCAATATGAAGAGATTTTAATTGTTTGTAATAAAAGTTTGATCATTTAACATTAATCTGTATTTGTCACCTTTAAAACTGATTACGAATGGCTGATTTAAGGTGATTGTAAAGCTTTGTTTTTTTTTTTTTAAACAACAAACGTTATACTTACCTCCTCTGTGCAAGGGTTTTGCACAAAGTGGCCCCGATCCTCCTCTTCTGGGGTCCCTCTGCGGCGCTCCTGGCTCCTCCCCACATCGAGGGAGCTGAGGGACGGAGCCGAGTCCTGCTGTCTGCGTCAATGGAGGCAGCAGCAGGACTCAGCCTCGCCCCTCAGCTCTCTCGTCATTGGATTTGATTGACAGCAGCGGGAGCCAATGGATGCACTACTATCTAGCTATCCAATTAGGACCCGAGAGACCGGCTGGAGCGGGTGTGCTCGTCCCCGTCACTGGAAAGATCAGGCTCAGGTAAGTAAAAGGGGTGCTCTGGGGGGCTGCTACATTAAAGGAGGTTTTTCACTTTAATGCTTGGGTCATATCCCCTTTACAGGCGGTCCCCGGGTTACAAACAAGATAGGGTCTGTAGGTTTGTTCTTAAGTTGACTTTGTTTGTAAGTCGGAACATGTACATTTTCTAAGTGTAGCTTCATCCCAAAAAATATTTTAAAGCTTTTTGGATAGCATAGGGAAGGGGTAACACCCCTGTAATGTTTGTTTTGTTCTCTATGTTTCTGTTCAGAAGATTTCACCTCACTTCCTGTCCCAGTGATAATTGGATTTTGAAAATTGTGGGTTGTTGTAGAAACAAACCTTGGTGATAAAGCATCAGTGGAGACCCCTTTTTCCCATGATAACTCTTACAGGAGTGAATTTCCCTTCCTAGGGGGAGATTTCCTCTCACTTCCTGTTGTCTCCCTCCGTTTGTAAGTAGGAGTCGTTCATAAGTCAGATGTTTGTAACTAGGGGACCGCCTTTATTGCTGAACTAAATCAGGAACCTAATAAATTATTTATCATACGGTCCTACTTTTTTAGTGATTGGCCCCCCGACCAATTTTTTCTTGTTAAATCAGCAACCTAGACTGGGTAGAGCTGTTCAATATAAAACACGGGTTAATTATCTTATATAAATGAATGGATAATGTAATAAGCTGTTAGAATGCTATTTGATCATTGAACGTCTGCTTTAAATATATTTAACGTCACTACTTTTAACTCAAGGCTGTACTTGCACAGAAAGATAGGTGCTTGACAAAGGTGAAACTAGAACCCTTCCTATTGGCTATGACCCTCTCGGGTGACATTCATAATCTCTATTTCTAACCTTTTACACTCCAGCATCCTATGCATTCAGCAAAAGCCCACTCAATGGTTAACTTTGACTTGGCCGCATCTGGTGCAAAGAATCGTGGGTCAGACGCCTTATAGCACTGTTACCGCTGCAAAAATTTACACACACAGATACAAAACACTAAAAGCAATTTGCCAGAAAACTACCAATTATTTATTATAGGTCCCTTCCATAGCATTCATTTTGTTTTGTTTACCTCGGGCTGAGATAAGCTAACCTATATTTTCTTCAAGACATAAGCAAAGAGAATTCTTCCAGCTTGGTCAAGGAGAGAGCAGCAAGTCTTAAATTGCTGTGAGCAGGCAATATGCACCTATAAAGCTTGCTTGTTTTTCTGTACATTGCTTTCAAATAAAATCCCATTTAATGAGCTAATGTTCTGATTATATTTCACCGTAGTCAGTTTTAATACCCCATGACAATTCCACAATATCTTCAGACAAACTGCCTCAATCTTCATACAAATTGTCTTATTTGTTCCATGTATGTGGGTAAACAGAATCTGCCCTGGCGGCATTTTACCTGTCTTGTTATTTTTTTTTTTTTTATTTGTTTACAGAGTTCGATTAAAGAGTACCGCTTTCACCGAATCACCATTCACTGTTTTAATAATAAGTGAGGAATGGCGCTGTAATGTATTTTTGTACTGAATTTTTCTTTTTGTTCAAGGCAACTATTTTAAATGAAATGCCTTATCAAGTCTTAGACCTAGCTGGCACACCGGGAACAAGAAGAGTTTACAGCCCCCATGCTACGTTAGTATATTTTATATTACTGTATAATAAACAGGTCCGCATGCAGTTCAGTAAACGAAAAGATGGTCCTGATTACAAGAACTTACATTTTTGTTAGGATACAAGGGAGTAAAATGGAATGTCGGAGAGGTAAGCCAGCCACATGCAATCCCATTTACCCCAGAGCGATTTACCGCATGTTGTCTGATGCAAGACAAGATGATTGCCATTCTTTTCTTTGGGGCCTGTTCATGCCTGTGTTCATTTGCTATGATCGGCATTCGCAACAACGGATGCAGTCATATTCGTTGCGTTCCATTCATTTAGATGCGGCATATGTTACTTCGGATAATTGTAACTTCGGATCCATTCATATTTGTTCCGTTCCATTCGTTTAGATGTGGCATTCGTTACTTTGGATAATTCGTAACTTCGGATCCATTCGTAGTCATTCCGTTCCATTTGTTTAGATGCGGCATTCGTTACTTCAGATAATTCGTAACTTCAGATGCATTTGTATTTTTTTTATTCCATTAGTTTAGATGAGGCATTCGTTACTTTGGATAATTTGTAACTTTGGATGCATGTGTTAGATTCACTAACAGTTACTTTAGTCATATTTGAAAGGAAATTTCAATAAAAATGTAAATCTAATCTGTCTCACATTAACTGTTATGGTGCAGAGACTTGAATAGAAGAATCACTGACTTCAGATATTTTACCTATAATTTCCTTTAAATTATTTTCCAAATTTGACTCTATACTTTTTAGTGAATAGATTCTCAATGGTTTAACATATAAGTAGCACACTATTTATTACTGGTCATAGAAAACATGTATTATTTATATCCAAAAGAAATAAGAATACAAATGCATTTATCAATTATTTCTTTACATTCAGAGAAAATTAATAGTCGGAAAGAATAGAAATATGAAAAACAAAATTATCCGAATGTAATCAACTCGTAGGTTGAATCGTTTTTCGTTCTTTCGGATTTTCGTTCTTTCTGAAAATTGGCTTTTGTATTGGTAGTGCCCCTACCATAGGGGTAGGCTTTTTTTTTTTTGAGAGTAGGTAAATTTAGTCAGGCCTGACCGAGAGTCTGGCCTGATTCTTTTCATTCTGGGCAGGGGAGTAGCCCAGGGGGGCTGGAGACTGCAGGAAGCAACGCCCCTTGGTAACTCCTCCCTTCTGCTCCAGAAAAGTTCTGGAAAAGGGGATGGAAGAGGAAGGGAGGCTTTCTGAAGTATATTAAGGAGCCTTGACCAATCCCCAACCTGGATTGGCAGGGGGCAGGCCTCCTTAAATACTGTGGTCTGCCCAGTGAGGGGAGGAGAAATTCGGGTGGAAGAGATGGAGATGTAGTGTGGAGGCTGTTTGGGCCTGAGGGAGCCCCTAGTCTGGCGGGGGGTGACCTTGGCCTGGGAGAGCTCGGTGCAGCCAAGAGGAGAAAGAGATCCTGGAGGGAAGGCACAGGGGCGAGCAGAAGATACAGCAGGAATGAGAACGCTACTTTTGTTGGACAACTTGGCTTGTTATATGAAGTACTCAACTGGCAGGATCAACAGGTAATACAATTACGTTATTGTGATATTTGCTCATAGTTAGAAGAATAGTAGAAAAACACCTTTTAATTATAAAATGTATCTTTAAAACTCTTCAGTGTTGAATATTACAAGTGGTAACGTCGGTTCACACCTAGTTAACTTGTGATCCGACTTGTGTCACACCAAGTCGCCTCAAGTCGCTTGACATGAGAAATCCCATTGAAATGAATGAGAGCCCTCTTAATATACGCTACTCAAGTCACTCCGACTTGAAGGCGACTTCAGAACAGGTACCTGTACTACTTCAACATGATGTCTAGGCAATTTGAGCCCATAGAATTCAATGGAAGTTGCTTCCAAGTTGCTTCCAAGTCGGAAAAAGAGGCAAGATAAGAGGCAACCCCCCTCCTTCTCTTCTCTGATTGGCCAAAGGCAAAGTCGCCTGGCATGGAGGTTGCTTTAAGTAGGGTTGTAAGTCGCCCAAATTCGCACTGAAATCGACTAGAATTCGCATTCAAATCGCCTAGCAAAGTTGCCTCTGAAGTTGGATCGCCTAGGTGTGAACCAGCCCATAGGGTTTAATTTTCACAGTTAAAATAAATAAATAAAGACAATAAATAATAATAAACTATTGCGCAACAAAATTATACCAGCTTGTGTTGTTTTATTTTGTTGTTTATTTTTATTTTATTTTGTTGTTGGAGATGGCAGAAATGAATACTTTTATTCTGTATGGCCAAAATGGGTCAATAAATACAAGACATATATTTGGACAGGATATATGTTTTTATTATTTTTACTATACAATATTTTTGCTAAGCAAAAAAGTATTGAACACTACCATGGCCATCATTTTTTTCCCCCAACAATAACAACACAATATTTGTGTTTGTCTGGGGTACCACCGAAGAAATATATATTCTATGCAATCTAAATAATCAATAATTGCAAAAGTAGCAATTGTTTAGAAAACAATTTTACCAAAAACAGTAATGCACAAAAGCACTCCTGTATTTTATTTTTTTTTCCATTTGACAGACAGTTCTATACATTTTTTATTATATATGTGTCTGAGAATTATGATAATGTTTAAGATATTGTGGATGTTTGTCATCAACCAGCAGCCAACTAAAAAATTAAAAGCCACTGAAAATGTTTTTTGGAGAACAATCAATTCAAGTAAAATTAAAAATGAAATATAATAATTTAAGGGGCTCAGAATTTAAAGGGAATATCTACTGGGGATTAGATGGATAGTGCCAATGCTGACCTAGTCCAAACATCATACATGTTACAAGCCAGTAAAGCCACAATTTCCAGAAATAAGTAGACTTAAATTACATCCAGGCATCTAAATTTTTAGTAAGAATGTAAAAAGAGATGCACAGATTTTCCACAAATTGAGCATGAAGCTATCCATGGTCTGCCAACTCTTGCCTGAGTAAGATGATTGTATAGTGGAGCTTGCAGGTGCCATCACAGGGAGAAAACCACATGGACATTATGGAGGAAAACATCATCCAGGTTTGCAAATCTCTGAGTAAATTAGCCTAATTTGGGTTACATCCCATGATGACTCTAGAGAAGCATGGGCATTATAAGATAATAAACCATAACTAAGCAAATATACCTTTCTTTACTCTCAGTAAAACACCACAACTGTTTAGGTTACAAGAGCAAGGTCACCACCGTTTAACTGATTTTTTTTTTTTTACATCATCCTTATTTCTCATGATACGATAAGCCAGGGGTAGGCAACATCGGCACTCCAGCTGTGGTGAAACTACAAATCCCAACATGTCTCTGCCTCTAGGAGACATTCCTGTGATTGTCAGGGTCTTGCAATGTCTCATGGGTCTTGTAGTTTCATCACAGGTGGAGGGCCGAGGGTGCCTATCCTTGCGATAAGCAATACATATCTTATAAATAAGTCAGCTTTGATTGGCATGGGTTTTGTTTTATTAGTTATAAGTCCATGACCCACTATCCATGGCCCAACAAAGGTATCAATCAGAGACCATTTTTTCTCTGAAACAAAAAACCCCTCCAATAAAGCTGTGATAACAACAAGCAAATAAAGTGTGATCTCTTCGGACGGGTGGAGAACTTTCAGGTCAGTGTGACCACCCCTTACGCCAATAAAAAATGTCCCAATCTTGTCCTACTTCTTCTTTAGTAAGAAGGGCTAGTTGTAGTCTGCTACCTCTCTAAAGGTAACAAAGGGGGTGCTCACTGGACATTACATTTTTAGATGTGCATGGAGGAGCAACCGGTACAAAAGTTGATGTCACTTGAAGGACTTTTTGAAACATTTAAAGTGTTACTAAGCCCAGGACCCTGCAGTCACTATATCTGGTTTTCCACAGTACACAGAACATGGAAATGCAATTATTTCAGTAAATATAAACTGCTAAATAACTTTTCTCATCAGCAGTACATAGCAGTCTTGTGACTTCTATCAGTTCCTGGTAAAGCTTGTAGGAGGAGTTTTTATACAGCACTGAGCTGTACTATTAGGCTGCAATACACCTGACCCTCTGTCTGGACAGTGCCGATTGGCCCTGTGGTGATCACATGCACTCTCACCAGAAAAAAAACCTCTCTAGCAATACACACCAAACTGAGCATGTGCAGCTTAACTCAAAAGGTTCTGCCTTATCCGGAGGGAGGGGAGGATCAGAGAAGACAGGATCAACCAGCCAATGCAGAGGATTAACCCCTTAGGTTCCACAGTGAGTATAATGAGCATGCTTTACTGCTTATACAGACTGATTTCACTGTTGTAGGTTTAGTAACACTTTAATGATAAGGAACATGAAATACAGTCAATGCATTTTAAGGGGAAAAATCTCTCCCAATTCTTCAGAGCCTGAGCAGCCATTGTCAATAAAATTATGACAAAATGCACTAGGTAACGTGTGTTAAAGTGATTGTAAAGTCTCATTTTTTTTTAATAACAAACATGTCATACTTACCTCCTCTGTGCAGTTGGTTTTTGCACAGAGCAGCCCGGATCCTTCTCTTCTTGGGTCCAGCTTTGCTGCTCCTGGCCCATCTCCAATCAAGTGCCAACAGTTTGCTACAGGGGGCACCTGAGCCAAGTCAGAGCTCCGTGTATCCATTCAGACACGGAGCCCTGACCTGGCCTCACCCCCTCTCTCCCCTCATTGGCTGACTGACTTTGATTGACAGCCGCGGAAGGCAATAGTGCCCCTGCTGCTGTGTCTCAGCCAATCAGGAGGCGTGTCCTGGACGGCTAAGACACTTGTGGACATTGCTGGAGAGAGAAGGGGCTCAGGTTAGTATTAGGGGGTGCTGGGGAGGCTGCTACACACAGAAAGTTTTTTATCTTAATACATAGAATGCATTAAGATAAAAAAAACTTCTTTAAGACTTGATGAAGAATAGCGTCTCCTGATAACACTAAGGGTGGACAGCTGAGTGAGCTAATTATTATTTATCAAGCATAAAATTGAGCTCCTCTTGATCTTTTGCTATATTTTTAACAGTTAAGAGCCCCTTTCACTATGGCTTATGGGCCTATTCAAACTCATTAAATTGGTAAGTTTATTTCTAGCATCAAATAAATCTGACCACAGACAAGGCTATTTAAAAAGAGAAACACAAAGAAACATCAGTTAAGATATCACTCACACTGGCTGATCAGTTTTATAGAAACCATTTTATAGAATATAATGGGAAAAATATGATCAGGTAATTACTGTAATTCCATCTCCTGTTATTACATGAATATGCAGACAAGTAACTACAGGTTGTTAAACAAACAAAAGCCTCATAAAGATGGCATTCATCCCTTTACTCCATTTAAATTTATGTTTTGTTCTAAGAGGCAGCACCTTCTCATTAAGTTTGCATCTGCAAATTTGTGAAAGAAACCTAAGATGTGTGTGATGAGCTAGAGTCCCAACCATTATGACAAATCTGTATTCTACAACCCTAGTGGAAATATTTTGCTTATTTTATAATGGGTGTTATTGGCAGAACAGGACCCAATCCACCAAAAAACAATACTTTCATGACGAGCAATTCTGCTTTCGTTGGGAAAGATGTAACCAGGACATAGCCATGATTGCCCCACATTCTCAGCAAACTGGTTCCCTTCTACAGTATAAATTTAACAGAAATCCATCAAGTAGTATGACAGCCCATTTCAGAAGCAATAGGAGGTCAATGGCCTTCACACAAAAATGCTGGGTCATATAAATAAATCAGTTTCAACATTCCATGATCTCTCTAGATCAGATGGTTCGGCATGAAAATATTAAGGAGAATAAAAAATGGTAAACTAGGAATTCTCCATCTTTAATTAATCTTACCTGCTTGCTCTTTCTATGCAATTTTGCACTGACACACATAGACCCAAAGATCTCCATTTTGTATATAAGTATACAATCACACACCATATGCTTCAAGTAACGGTAACTCCGGTCACTAAAATCTCATACATGCTTTAACATGTGAATGTCATTTCAAACATTGTTTTCAGTCTTTTTAACATTGCTATTTTTTTTTTTATAATCAAAGTTTTATTGAGTTTTCTCAACATCTCACAAACAAAAAAACATAGAACACAGTTGACAAAAAGATAGAGAAATGGCAGTACATAACCATCATGTCAGCAGAGTAAAGCGGAGAATAAATTGTGTACGACTTGCCACTTAAAACTCTGGAATGAAAAGTAAAAAAAAAAGGAGTAAGGAAATTCTAAATGATATAATGTATACATAAATAAAAATAAATAAAGACAAAAATAGGAAAGAGAAAAATTAGGGGATGGGCCACAAAAAAAAAAAAAAAAAAAAAAAATTTCAGAAAAAATTCAGGAAATAGGCACCCTACGATACCCATCGGGGAGGGGACAATGACTCTCTGAGAACAGCAGAGCATATGGCTCATAATACAGTGTTGTGAGATCACAAACGAAAATCACTTCAGGGTAGCCCCGTAGCCTCCATCCCGGCCGGGTCACCTGGACCCCCCCCCCACGCCATCAGCAAGTTGGGCGTCACAAAAGGGGGAGGGGATGGCCCAGGCAAGCACAGCCAGGGGGAGGCTCAACCCAAACAGGGTCTAGGGCCGCATCCGAGCATGGAGGAAGCAAAGTGATCCCACATAAGAGTCGCTCCGCGCCCCGAGCGATTTAATACTTATTTGGTTAGGGGGGTGGAAGACAGGGGGGAGGCAGAGGGAGGGAGGAGGAAACTAAACCGAATAGAAATGATCAGGGAGTCACAGTGGAGATCCCATCTCTTTTAGGGAACAATATATGTAGGAAAAAAAATCGATAGAAAAAATGAAAGGAGAAA
>BLSH010146565.1:1766178-1791560 GCA_018402905.1 Glandirana rugosa
CAACACTCTGTCAACAGTGGGACATGGTCCTTCACAGACTTGTTCCTGGAAGTACCGTCCTTTGATCGGTAACAAAATTACTTTTATCGTTACAACCCCCCGCACCGGACCGGCAGTACCTCACTTCTGCGTGCTTGCCTCTCGAGGCTGTCGGTGCCCGATTATTAGAGACTGTGTAGCGAGGTCGGGCTGTGAGGATGCGGCCTGGTCCGCCGCCATCTTGGATGTGGACCGCGTGGCAGGGGTCCGGGGATAAAAGAAGGAATGAAGCCCTCCGGTCGCAATGCGTCCTCCGCTCGGGGGTTGGGATGATGTACGGCGTCTGGAGGGCATTTAGAGATGAAAGCGGGTCGGCTGGAGCGATGTGTCAGAGATTATTAGCCCGTGGCTGTCGGAGCTCTCCGTTCGTGCGTCTTCACTCCATGACGGCCAGGCCACGCCCCCCAACATTGCTATTTTCATTAAAACAATGGCTAGTTTCCTGCCATGAAGGTCCTTGTTCAGACACTTCCTGGTACAGGGTGACAACTGTCTCACAACTGTGCTCCTGTGTTGTCGCTCTGTCACATGTGGCCCTGGTTGAGAATACAAGCGACCATGCCGATACATATTACACAGATATGGTCCACCATTTTCAGGAAGGAGGTCCCGATCAATGATGGGCAAGTCAACACTGAACTGAGCGCTGGTAGACATAACGTGCCTGAAAGGAGCTGTTTAAGATCAACAGCAGAGTGATGCAACAAAGGATGAAAAATAGGTGAAAACAATCATTTTAGGGAAACAAAACATGGCAATTATTTTAATATGCACAGTGCTTTAGCTTTAGAGATTAAATTTACTAAAAAATGGACATTGGCATGATGTCCTAATGGTCAATTGTCAGGAGTGTCTAGCACTCCTGCATCTTATCACAGTATCCTGGGTTTGGCTGTGGTATTCTCCTTATCTGTCTGTCCACCTACAACACCAGCAGGGTGATTAATGTGGCCAGTCAGTTGATGGAGACCAAACCTGATTTAAGCAAGCCAAGCCTGCAGTGTCATGCTTGTCATATTGCATTCGTTACATGTGTTCAAGATGTCCGTTTGTCTGCCCTGCTCTGCTGTTTGGATTTCCTTGTTGACAACCTCGGATCGGATATAGACTATTCTCTAAACTCTGCCTGCGTTGTACCTGGACTGTCATTGAACTACTCTGCCTGTCTGCAGTACCAAGTACCTGTTTGCTCTGTTCAATTTGTTCATGTCCTGGCATGGTGGGCAGGCACTATAGGATTGTGTATAAGTCCTGGGGGCAGCCAAGTACTGGTAGGCCTGCTTGCCTTATTGGAAAGGAGGCTGCTATAGATGAGGAACACAGAAGCTAGCTATAGTGTCTGACCACCTGCATTAGGGGTAAGTGTGACACCGACCATTTATTCAATTCACACAAAGCAGCGTCTTACTGCGGTCTCAAGTTTGAATCCATGCATATAACCTAGTTTAGAAAGATTAAGAGTCATTAGGTATGAGAGATCTTTATATATTTTTTCATGGTGCTCATCTGTGCTAAGTTTTCCATTATTCTTGTTTGCATTACAAAAACTTAGAACACCTTCAATATGTGCCTCGCTGTATTCACAAATGTATGTCAACAGATATTAACTTCTTTCTTGAATCTAAATCAAATGATGTCATAAAGAGAAATAGGCTCTAATCATCTGCCTATCGATTTGTACTCTGTCTGTTCACATAGTAATAAACAGACTTCTGTGCAAAGCTAGTTAAGGGAGTTATTACCTCCTAAAGAGATCACAGTACTGCCCCTGAGAATGCCTTTATCTTTTTTTTCCCTGTGCAGCACTCAAACACCATCACCCATGGTTATCATCTCTTTCCTAGACCAAGATGTTGATTCAGAGATAATGCAACCATGTAAATCCCAAGTCCTTTTACATCGAAACATAATTCATTGGCCCGGCCACTAGGTACTTACCGCCATACTTAATAGCACTAAATCTCACTTATGTAACACTCTCCTTTTGTCATTTAAAAATAAGCAGATCAAGGTCTTTGAAGTAGAGGACACACCAGGAGTAAAAGTCACATCTAGGCCTGCCTACCACAGACACTGCTGTGTACCACCCAATGGCCAATGTTCTTGAGATGGTGCCTCAGAAAAACCTCATTAGCACATGGTGCTTTAGGCAAGCACTGGCTGAAAAGTCCATAAACCTTCACACTGACTTTCCTTGTAAAAGGTCAAACATACCCAATTTGGTAACCTTAATCTATTCAAGCCAAAAAAAAAATGTTTATACTGAAGTTGGACTTTCTTAAGTTATGCACATCTAAATAGCCAGTAGTATTATCGGCTGAAAATCCCCTAAAGCTTCATATGGGCTTTCCCTGTGAAGTCAAACATACCCAATTGAGTAACCCTTCCACATTATACTCAAAACCCAAAAAATAAATATTTTGTCTGAATATGGGTTTCTCAAGGCCTGCTCACTGGCCACTTAATCTATACTAAGGATTGGTGTTGCTTCTGAAAGCTGGTCTGTCACCCAATTTGTGGTTGACAATGCTTCTTTAAATCAGACCTGGTTTGTTCAGATGAGAGAACATTGTTACCCAAGTTTTTAAAATGTATATACATTTCTGTAAAATATGAACTTCAAAGTAAAATCTATTTCAACTAAGCGTCTATAAACTGATGTTTTCATTGCAAAAATCATTAAATGTGGAAAATTTACCAGGTGTTTTGCTCAACTCTTTTTTAGCATAATAAAACAATTCCCACCGCATTTATTTATTTTAAGACAGTAACACCAGCAATTCAGAGTGTAGAGCAAGAGGCAGGAAAAAAATGACATGAATTAGTAAGTGGAGCATGAAGTCGGAATAGCAGCATAAAAGATTCATTGCATGGAACTGTCAGAAAGGTAGGAGCTGATATGACTCTACAGATAGACAAACCATTAGTGAGTCTACACTTGGAGATGGAAGATGTCTCCCCAAGAGTGAATAATATTACAAGTTTGTGTGTCTACCCTGCAGATAGAGAGGGATGACAGAGGGGAATAATAGCACGGCACATTTTGCTAAAATAAACTACTCGACAAAAACAAAAGGTCATAGCGTGAAGATCAATCTTGTTCCAGTGAGCCCATCGGCAATGGGCTTTGTCTGTGGCTTCAAACAGGCAAGTACAAGATTAAAGGTCTGCTAAACCTAAAGTGAAAAAAGTTACGCAAAGCTCCTACACCATCTAAAGCAGGCCTCAATATTTAGCACTGGGGAGAGCAAACACTGCATTATTACTTCAAAGAAAGACCTGATTGTTTTCGTAATACAAAAAAAATTGAAAGCATTACTTACAAGAAACAAAGAAGAAATTCATAGTATTTCGACTTGAGGTTGCATCCAAACACCACTAGGAGTCATAAATAGTTTTTCTATTATAGAATGTGTGGCCATATGGCCTCATTCACACAGGCAAAGGGCTGCGCTCAAAAACAGGCATCTGCACTGCGGTAGCAGTGCCCTCGATTGTTTCACTTACTGCGGAATGGGGTAGTTCAGATTAACACATTGCAGCACGTTACTGCTTTCATAGACACATAGATCTACAAAAACATTTAAAAGACCAGTGGCGGCTGGTGCTAAACTTTTTTGGGGGGGGCAGTAAACAAACCTCCCCCAGGTCTGCACTCATCCCACCATGATCATGGCACCATGGCTTCCTTGGCTTCTCCTCCCAGCCAACCCGATCTGCCTCCTGTCTTGATTGGCTGGAGGAGAAGCCGGAAGACAATAGCGAATATTGATTTGCTAGTATCACAAGTGGGTGGGTTCGGGGCTTCCAGAGCCCAACATTTTCAAGCCAATTAGAACTTCAGGCTCTAATCATGTGGCTTGAAAAAAAAACTCATACTAACCTGTAAGTCCAGCGCCTCACATGCATCCTCATTCAAATGAGGGGGGCGGCACTCCTGCACCCCTTATGGACCGGCCGCTCCAGGAGAAGACATTGAACTGTTAGGGACCCCAAGGTTAATAAACTCATCGAAGGGGTTCCCTGACACACTCAGACCTTGATATTTTTTTATGTTTCTGGAGGCCAAACTCTTAATAGCAATAGCCCTGAAAAGCCTGTTGGTAGACCTGACGGAGATGAAAAGAAAATTGACATGGATAATGCTTAATGAAAAGATTGTCAGCATTTTTAAAGATGCAGCCTAAAGGTTTGAGGGGATTCGCCACCTACAAAATCCTGCTTCATGGTGTGAATAGGTTCAGACTTTTCTCTTATCTTCCTTTCTTTTCCTTTCTGTCCTTTCTTCTCTTGTTACACTGAGCGATGACAAGTTACCGCTCCAGTTATCACAGATTGTGATTTTGAGTATATCTCCTATTGGTGTTGAGTAGTTGCCAGGGAACAGTGGGGTACTTTGACATAGCATTGGTGTGTCCCACTAGTGGGCGCAGTACACACTCTTGCTGTTTTCAGTTGAACTTCTTATTGCTTTACATTTTTGATACTTATGTCACATATCACCTGTGCATTCCACGCAATGTTATTGCTTTAATAATGTTCAAGTTCATTGTTAGGGATGTAAAACATTAATAAACATATTGAAACAGAAAATACATCGAAAGGCTTGGGAGCCCAAATAAAAGTTTGATTCAGATAAGATAAGTGCATTCCAGGTACATCAAAACAAAATGAGTGCAAAGTCTTACAGCTAATTTTATATGAATAGCAGCCACAGTCTTAGCAAAAAAGCCCATGCACTGCCCACATGCTATAGAAAAGGCCTCTTGCTTTTTGTGTGGAAGCAGCAGTCTCTCTGCAGCAGTCGGACATGCCCCCTGCTGAGTCAAAACTAGAGCTCTCCAATGAGCAATAAGCATAAGCTTTGCTGACTGCAGAGATTTTGGTCTGGCTCAGTTCCAACCTCTGAAAAGAAACCACTGCTTTCAGAGAGCCTTCTCTACTGTGTTGACAAGTAACAGGCTTTTCTACTCAGGCTGTGGATGTTTTTCAAAGAAACCATACTGTATGCATTTTCCCAATTTTGTTATGCACCTGGAAGGTATTTTACTGATTAAACCTTAGGCCCAATTTTAAATCGGCTATGGAGCAGCATGAATAATGTGCATACTGTGAATCAGTGGTGGATGCTCAACCTGTACAACACAATAAGAAGCTAAAAAGAGCCAGGGTGCCTATGGTTGTATGCATGTATCTGCACAACCAGTGGTTAGGGACAGATGTCTGATCCTAGATACAGAAACAGTGCATCCAGGACCAAACATCTATTAGGTGACAGCTGGTTTCAGTCCTGGCTCCTCTCAGCATGTCATTGAGTACAGGCTGATAGGCCTTCACTTAATAAAACACCTATGGTCCTGCCTGGAGGTGTCTGCAGTATACTTGGCTACTTGCCACACAATGGACAATGTAGGATGTATGAATGAGTCCTTATAGGGTAAGTTCACCCTTTCACAAAAAATTAAAAGGTGCGCCAAAGTTGGCCAGGATATTTGGAGTTAGCCCACCTTTTCATTCTTCCTGAAAAGGTGAACTTACCCATTAAAGTTCAGTTGGGCTTTCAACTTTTGCATGGTGGCCCTAGTAGTGAAAACAAAAATAAAATGAAAAAATACTATAAAGCATTATGAGAAATGAATGGTTCTACTTAGCTTTCAGCGTAATTGCAAACTCTATCACTATGTATGCTGAGCTGATGCAATGCAGCATGCAGTCAAAACAATAGCTTCGTATTAGGAGTAACAATGTTTAAATAACTTTTCTGACATCAACACTAGTTCAGTTTTTGCCTACTTGGTTTAATTAGCAAATAAATGCAGGCACTGATTAGTTTGTTGCACAGAATGTAGTAATGTATATAAAAAAACATTCATGCGGTATAATACTACCCCCGAACATGTTTAGAAATGCTTTTTGACAACTTCTAAATGGAACACGTAGAGAAGAGAGAGGAAGCAAAACCACGTTAATTGTCTCTGTTGAATATTAGAGAGTAAAGTTCAATTGGAAATTCAATGTTGCAAGTGTAGAACATGAAACCTACAATTGCAGTGACAAATGACACAGTGAATTGACCTGAAAATAATGTGGATAGAGAGGCTTTTTATCTAATAAGGAAGGTGTTATGTGTGATATTTCATGGTTAAAATGCTACAGTGTGACATTAGACGGACTAATTATGTGAAATCTGTTGCTGGGCCGTAATTGGTGGTTTCAGATAAATCAAAACAAATACTGACAATCTATTTAGCTTTCACCAAACATAGAACAAATAACTCATGTTATGTGCAATAAGGTAAACCTTTTCCTTAAAGTGAATAATTGCCGTGATTTTTAGGATTCCATAAAAGTACTTTGAATCAAGCAGAATATTCCCATCACACATTTTCCTGGAGATGGCTTGAAGTGAGTGCTGTAGCACCTACCAGCCAGGGAACTCGTGGTCAACACAAGTCAAGCCAGGAACCGGTAGTCAAAACACGCCAATCTGGGAATAGGTGGTCAACACAAGTCAAATGGGGAAATGGCAGTCAACACCGGTTAAACTGGGAACTGATAGTTAAAACATACCAAACTGGGAACCAGTAGTCAAATCAAGCCAAACTGGGAATTGGTGGTCAACACAAGTCATATGGGGAACTAGCAGTCAACATGAGTCAAACTGGGAGCTTGTAGTCATCAAAAGCCAAAATGGGAATTGATTGTCAACACAAGTCAAACTGGGAACCAGTAGTCACAACCAGCCAAACTGGGAATGGGCGGTCAACACAAGTCAAATGGGGAAATGGCAGTTAACACAAGTTAAACCGGGAACGGGTAGTTAAAACATGCAAAACTGGGAACCAGTAGTCAAATCAATCCAAAATAGGGATTGGTAGTCAACACAAGTCAAATGGGGAACTAACAGTCAACATGAGTCAAACCGGGAAATGGTAGCCAACACAAGCCAATGTGGGGATCGATAATCAACACAAGTCAAACCAGGAACAGGTAGTTAAAACAAGCCAAACTGGGAATAAGTGGTCAACACAAGTCAAACGGGATAATGGCAGTCAATATGTGTTAAACCAGGAACCGGTAGTTAAAACATGCCAAACTGGTAACCAATAGTTAAATCAAGCCAAATTGGGAATTGGTCGTCAACACAAGTCAAATGGGGAACTAGCAGTCAACATGAGTCAAACTGAGAACTGGTGGTCAACACAAGCCAAACCTGGAACTGGTGTCAAAATAAGTCAAAACAAAATAGTATCCAAGAATTTATTAAGGAGATCACATCAGAGCAGTAGCTTGTAATATTTCAAGGCCACTCAGGGCCCCTTCATCAGGCATGTGAACACTTTATGAAATTATTGGTTGCTATTTTAAAGATCCATGGTGTGCTGGTAAAATATGTTTTGATTAATATTATTTGGACTCATCCTTTGACAGAAAGGCCCAACTGTTTTTGATAAATACTTTTCTTTATCTTGCAGCCCTTTGCTTTTGGATTTCTTGCCGTGGAAATAACAGGTTTGCATGTGTAGGACTTGCAACTTTTGTGTACCACGCATGCAATCCCGGGACTCTAGTAGGATCATTTTGTCTATATGTTGCCATAATCGCCAATCCCATGGCAATTATGCTGCCTTTACTTAATAGAGACCTGGAACAAGTCAGGGAAAAAGCTGTGCAAAGGAAATTTATGATATTTACATTGCATAACTAAAAGCAACAATTACATTTTCACCAGTTGTAAATTAACAAATAGATCAGTATTGGTTGAGTGCTCTAGGATGCCACCCTATGCATGAAGTTTTCTATGAAATAAGCCCCGTAGAGTATACTGTAAAAGGAACTAATCCAGCAACAGCAGTCAGACATCTGAAACCCCTGCATTATAGGAACTGCATGGAAAAAGTGTGAGTGCAATGGATTAGAACGCTCGGGGAACCTATCTCTGCTGACAGATCAGTTTTATTTTTGTCAGTACAGCATAGTGAGTCCTTCCTCCTCGAACAAGCTATTCCCGCTGCAGGCATGTTATCTATCTCCCGCTGTACCTCCTGGAGCATGCCTGCGTTCTGATCCTTATTATGTCTTACTGGTTTAAAAGGACGGATATCTACCAATATAGCTAAGGTAAAGAATTATATAAGTCTCTATTAGGAACCTTGCATATTTTAAATGTACTCCTGTGTGTATGTGACAGGGGACATTCCTATCAATAGAACAGAATTACAGATCGTGAATGTGACAAAAAAATAAAAAATAGAGGAACCCAGAAGACACTGCATATTTGGTATCATAATAAAGCAACAAAAAGATTTCTGTAAAAAGTTAGAGCGCTGAAATATGATTGCTCATTGGCTCTTATGGGTTAGTGCACTGAATAAATATATACTGTAAATATATATATATATATATATATATATATATATAAAAGCTGTTCTGCCTTCCAAAATGATTTTGTTTTTTGTCCATCCAGTCCTGATATTTGCACCACTCTGCCATACAGCACAACTTTGCCCGACACTGGATGGAACCTGATCTTTGCCGCAGTTTTTACTGTCACTTTCAGGTCTCACCCTTACCAGTGATGAGCTTGGGCATGTTCAGACTAAGATCCATTTGTCTGAGCCCGCCAGGAAGCTGTTACCTGTATGGGCCAATCATTTCTGGCCCCTTAGTGCAGCTGCGGGGCAGTGAAAACCATGGGCGTAGATGATTGGCTTGTACAGGTTTCTGGCAGGCTCAAGCACATTGGTTCAGCTCTCAGTATGAACACACCCAAGCTCATCACGACTCCTTACCCTCACTCTATGACAGTGGCAGGCCATCCATAAGGGGCACAGGGAAACCCCCCTAATCGATGCCCTTAGGCCCTAATCTACATGCAGGGCACATGACGCATGGATTTCAATGTGGTTTTTGAAGCACATGTTTACAGCCTGAGGCTCTAATTGGCTTCAAAAAGGGTGGGCTCAGGGCACAGTGAGTTCTGTTGACTATAACAAATTAATATTCACTATTGTCTTTCTGATTCTCCTCCCGGCCAATCAGAAAGCCTGATTGGCTGACAGAAGAAGTGACCATATTGAATGCCAAGGAGGAAGCCGCCAAGGAAGAGGAGACGCAGGGTGAAGCCACCGAAGAGGAAGCCGCCAAGGAGGAGGAGACGCAGGAAGGAGCCGAAGCTGTCCGCGACCTAGATGGGGTAAATGCAGGGCTTTTGGGCGGATGAGCGAACTACAGGGGGTTTGACTGATTGCTCAACCGACTGAGGGGGGGGCAGGTGGTTTGTTTGGCACCCCGCCAAAAAAAGGAGCACCAGCCGACACTGCTCTGTTACTAGATAGAGAAGCAGCACACATATAAGTATGTCTCTCGAGACTGTAGCCTGTACTGTCCTAGTGCAGGCTACAGTCTCAATCCCAGCTCCCGCCTTTTCCGGTGATGTCACTTCCACTTCCTCGGTCCACACTGGTTATCGTGGGCTTTCTTGTGTGCATCTGACATCCAGCTTCTCCACAACCTCTTGCAGCCTTCAGGACAGTGGTGACAGTGAGACTGATAATTTTGAGCATGGACATAATTTCTTTCTTGTGAGTGTTTTTTTATCTTGTGCAATAACTGATGACATTTTAATACTGCACTTAGGTGGCGCCTCCCCATCTCTCCTCTTCTGCTATTCACAGAGCCTTGGACAAACTCTTGGGATGGCTGCCTACTAAAGCCCTTATGAGACTAATGGACTTCTTTTTGCCAATATAATTTTCTTAAAGGCACCTACCATTTGGTGCACCAGAATTTCTTTATTCTTTTTTTTACAAACCAGCCCTCCTGTACTGGGCCCAGGCCTCATCAGTTCAAAAGAGGAGCCCAGGCACCTGCTGAGCTGGATGCCCAGCACTACTGCCTTATTTCTGACACTTGTGACTCTTGTGCAGTGCTTTTGGCTTCTACTTTTCTTTTCTTCCTCTGGCTACACTGCAGGAGGATCGGTTCTAGTATCTGTGCTCCCCAGCTGTCTGGGACCCCTGTGTTCCCCATTCCCTCCTCTCCTGCTGGCAGGTGCTGAGGGTACACAGGCGGGTTATTTCAGGATGGTGAGCAGGGGAGCACACAACCCTAAATGAACACAGTGAACTATCAGTACCAATCGCTCAGTGTGGGTGGATGTGAGTGCAGTGATATGCCTCCATCCCTGGTCAATGCAAAAGAGAGGGGAAATTTGGGACTTTAAATGAAGTATCATAGTATCATGGGCATTGCATTTTAGCAAACATATAATTTGATATTTTCAGAGGAGGGGGGCCCTGTCAGGTAGGCTGTACGGGGCCCCAATATTTCTATCAGCAGCCCTGGCACCTGTCCACACCTATTCCTGCCCACTGCTTTCTGGATTGACAGCATTGCCTCTGTTTACTGAATACTTCACATTGTGAGATGCAGTGTCTGGGAGGGGAAGCATGTGAGACACAAACAAAGGAGGATTTGGCTCAATCAGGAAAGGTAAAGAAAGTCTTTTTTTCTTATTGAGGCTTGTGTATCACATAGTTAGTGGATTTTGGATTGGTTTACAGGAACTGCATTAACTGTGTCTTTTATATATGCCTGGAGTTCAGCTTTATTGAACAAGCCCAGTGGTGTTCAAACCCATATATCCCTACTGTCCCAGTTCTCACAAGACTTTTAACAATATCCTAGCGTCCCTCGGGTCCACACCTATCCTGCCACTCAGTGCTAGCAATCTTTCCAAAACCAGCCACTTTCTAAGCAAGTCCTATCAGGCGGAGTAATCTCCTGCCTGACAGTACTTTTATATTTCTGGCACTAACATCAGAGCCAGGAGGAAGTTTAGGACAGATAGCATGTATTTCTTAAGTAAGTATAACTATACTAGGCAGGGACCTTTTAACTACTCTAAAGACACAATTATTTGATGGTCTTATCACAACAGCTTCAGTTGTCCCTATGCTACCAGGAGCCAAAATTCCGCAATCTCACTGGGCTGTCCAAAGAACTTTGTACACAAAATTAAAGTGCAATCAGATGTGAAAGCAGTGTGTCAGGAATGGTAACAGGAGCTGTTTTCTGAGAATTTAAAAAACTACCAAAACAAGACATGACTGAAAGAAGTGATGCATCTGAATAGACATCTCCTATTGTGGTGACAATGAAGAAAACAGGAGGTATTAAACTGTGTGTTGACCTTTGTGAACCAAATAAAGCTGTTGTTATTGATAGTCAACCCTTGCCACATATTGCGGAAGTATTTTCAGAACTCAGAGGAGCTAAATTCTTTTCTACCCTGGGACTTCAAAGCACATATTGTTAGGTTTTGCTGGATAAAGAATGAAGGGAGCACACTGCATTCATCACCAATGAGGGCCTATTCCATTTCAGAATGTACCTTATGGATTATTTTGGCACCCAGTTGTTTTCAAAGAATGATGTTTCCAATTCTCAGTAATGTACCTGGTATACAATACCATCTAGATGGCATAATTGAATATCGCCCAACTCTGGACCTTCAGGACAAGTACCTTACAATTGTTCTAAAGAGCAATGAATCTGTAGGAAGGAAACTGAATCTTTCTAAATGCTGCTTTAGACAACCTCAGCTGTCATTTCTGGGTCACATTATATCACACGAGAGAATATTGCCTGATCCTGAGCATATGAAAGCTGTGATATAGGCACCTGCTCCCTCTGACTTCAGACCTTATGTGTTTTCTTAGATCAAGGCATACCAAATGTATTCCCAAATGTGGTGTGGGCCATCGAGAGCATTACTACATGGAAATGCATGTATGGTCTGTTCAGTAATTGCACAGCACAGGCTTTGAAACAGTTAAACAGCTCATGGTGAGCAGTCCAGTATTAGCATTATTTCATCCTTCTCTACCTACTATTGTTACTATGGTCTTGGTGCAGTCTATACCAGGTGCTATGCAGACCAGGTAAAGGACACTGCTTTTCTATCCATAACCCGTAATGAATCAAAATTGAAGTCAACCTATTTACTATTACTAATATAGATGCAGTTACTGCATCTGAGCTGCCCAGTACAAGTACAATTAAATGGCATTCTACAAAGCATATGGTGAAAGTTTTAAAATTAATTGAGAGTTGTTCCATGACCTGACTATAGAATTAGACATGAACCACACTTGGATGATGGCTATATTTTCCATGGATCTCATCGCTTACTAGTACAAGAAAACTTGAGAAAGTGCCTTATACAACTTGTACATGAGAGCCACCAAGGAATTGTAAGAACAAAGCAAACACTATGTGAATATACTGGTGGCTAGGCAAGGATAACCAAATACCAATTGCCCATTAGCCTTATTTTATTTGTTGGAGCCATGGATAATCTGCTTTTATATACTCCACTGCTCCAGCCAGAGCCATTTTCTAATTCTGCTAAGCAGAAGCTCGCTATTAATATTGTGGGTCTTTCCACAGAGACCCTGTGGATTTCTGACTTGCTATAACATTGAAAGAGAAGTTCAGGATTTCAAACAAAAAACATCCATACTCACCTAGGTGAATGCAGCATCGATCTGATGCTGCATCTGTCCCCTGCCACCTTTAAGACTGAGAACTGAGCGATCAAAGGCTGCTGATTGCTTGGTTCTTGGTCTTCAGTGAGAAGAGAGCCAGTGACTGTCAGTTATTGGCTCTCTGCTCTGCCCCTCCAGTGCTCACTGGAGCACTGGGCTGTGGAAGGGGCGGGGGCAACTGGTTCGGGCTCTCAGTAGCTCACTGAGAGGCTGAGCATGCTGCCGGTCCAGGCATCTGAGTGGATCTTGACATTAAAGTCATGATATCTCCAGAGTCTGGATGTCAGCTGACAGCAGACTTCCGCCCGCTGTCAGCTGACTACGGATCACAGGAGTGCAAAATGAAGTGTACTCATGTGACCCACAGGAGAAGTAGGGTCAAAAGAGCTTTTGCCCTACTTCTCCTTTAACCTCCCTGGTGGTATGATTATGTCAAAGCGCTACATTGTTTTGCATGGAAATGTGTTGTTTTATATTGTAGGCCTGTAATTCCTAGGAATAACTCACTTAAATCTGTCCAAACAAGAGTCTAGTAGACATAAATAATAATAACATTTTGAAACACAAAATCAAAAATTATAATTTAATAAATAATTATAAAAACAACAATATAATAATAATAATAAATGTTATTCAATAATGTAATCAAACCAAAAACACTGACATTTGTTCAAACAAGGGTGCAATATTACTGGTCACTGTAATACTAGACACTGCACATTGGTTTGAACTGGTTTTTAATTTTTTTATTTCAGGTTTCCCAGCCTAGAGGCGAGATCTGGGGACTTATAGACCCCAGATATCGCTATAAAGAGGACCTGTCATGCCCTACTCCTATTACAAGGGATGTTTACATTTCTTGTAATAGGAATAAAACAGATAAAAAAAGTAAAAAGAAAGCATCAAAATAGAAAAATAAAAATAAAATAAACAATTAAAAAAATTACAAGTGCCCCTGTTCCTGTGTGCTCGCTTGCAGAAGTGAACGCATACGTAAGTCGCGGCCGCATATAGCTGTTGTCACTTTCCGTGTCTGATGAAGAATTTCCCCACGAATCACTGGTGCTACATTCCACAAGTGATTCTAATTCACTGTCGCTGGTCCAAAAGCACTTTTGGCATAGAGGGATGCTTTTTGGATGCCATGGACACTCTCAGTTTTCCAGGCAGAAAGAATGGCAGAAGAACAGTAAAAGTGCAGGCAGGGCACTGGACAACGCACTAGGGACAAATCTGAGGTGAAATAATTTTATACGGTAATGTAATTTACAGATTACTATGTATTGTGTGTGTGTTTGTGTTTACTACTTTTTGAATTTCCCGCCAGCTCGGCCACCATGCATCGCGCCGCTTGCAGGGAATGGAGCCCGGAACCCTGATACATCAGGCGGATGATCCGGCCGGAGGACACCGCCGAAGGACATTGCCGGAACGCAGGGTCAGGGTAAGTACATTGGAGGCATTTAACAGTGTAATCCCGAGTGTGGCTCTGGGTTACCGCTTTGGACACTGAAAATTAACCTCGAGCCACACTCGGGAATACCGCCAGGGAGGTTAATGGAATATGACATTAAATGGCCAGAACTTGCAATTGTTTCAAATGCAAGTTCCAAACCAAACAAAATTTCCTATTAATTTTCTGTTGTTCTGTGCCGATAGTGGAATGAGCTCACCCTATAAGTACTTGACATCAAGTGTATAAGGGCCAGTATCGAAGGCCTTTTATTTGTCTTAAAACTACTTAACTCTGTATACAGGTCCATGAGATTGCAAAAGCAGCATGAAGCAGGTAAACTGAAGGTCAAATGCATCTGTAATGAATTCTGAATGAGCTCAGAAGAGTCTCAAGCCAATGTCAAATGCACGCTGCATCAAAGTCCATTGACGCAGGCCAACATTGGAAAAAGCAACACATCCACTGAAGCTTGTATTTCCTCTAAACGTTTAATAACACACGGATAAAGATTATCATTGCAGATACTTGAACATTTTTGTTTTCTAGCGACATATAAAACTTTTACTGTTTTTGGCCAGCATCGTCATCGTGACTTTTGGACCAAAATTTACATTTATTAACCTTAAAAGCATTACTCATTCACAAAAATCTTTTCATTAGCTGGCAATATCCCCGAAATGCTAAAAGGAGTGGGTGAAATAATAAAACATAGCTCTTTGATACATAGGGGACTAGGTTTTATGAAACAGCAAGACATTTTATTATAAAATAGAGCCTGGCATATGTCTGGATTACAGTTATCATTTTGCCAAAATGAAACATAAAACTACATCAGTCCGCAGTAGGAGGAAAATGCTATTTTATATCTCTTTTCTCTTCTTGTTCCCTCTTCCGGGCTTGTGTGGAGCCTTGGTTACCCACTGTAATATCCGATCATTGAAGATTTGCCTTTAGCAAAACTCAGCTATTTTTTCATTATAGAATTCAGCTCTACCAAACACTCCTGTGAGGTTGGATTTTTTTTTCATTAGGCCAAGCAAAGAACAGATGGGTCAAGAAGTATATGATCAAAATGACACATGTAATACAAGAGAGTTCACATTATGGAAGTTTATTGTATAGCTGCTGGAGAAGATTGGACCGCTGGCTTATACAGTATAGGTGGGGGAGGGGAAGCATTATTGAGCAACCCATTAAGGCTCAGTTCACAGTTGAAGTACTTTAATGCGCACGTGTTGATCCATGTTTTGCGGAATGTTAAAGAAGTTTTAAATTCAGAAGTTTTTTTTTATCTTAATGCATTATGCATCAAGATAAAAAACCTTCTATGTGTAGCAGCCCCCCCCCAGAATCCCCTAATTACTTTCCTGAGCCCCTGCGCTCTCCAGCAATACCCACAAGTCTCTTAGCCGTCCAGGACTCTCCCCCTGATTGGCTGAGACACAGCAGCGGTGCCCTTGGCTCCCACAGCTGCTGATCAAAGTCAGTTAGCCAATCAGGGGAGAGGGGGGTGGTGACAGGTCGGGGCTCCATGTCTGAATGGACACAGGGAGATGTGACTCAGTTCGGGTGCCCCCATAGAAATCTGTTGGCTATTGGGGCACTGAACAGAAGGGAGGGCCCAGGAGCAGCGAAGAGGGACCCAAGAAGACGAGGATATGGGCTGCTCTGTGCAAAACCGCTGCACAGAGAAGGTAAGCATACCATATTTGCCATTTAAAAAAAAATACAAGACTTTAACATGAGTTGTGCTGAGGCAGCCCATTCATTTAATGGAATAAAAAACACAAAAATGTCTCTGCGCTATAGTGAAAGGGGCAGCTATCACAAATAAGCAGTATACACAACTTATGCAAATAATAAAGAGAAATATGTAGCGCCAAAATATATTGTTAAGACTATAAATATAGTGGAAAAAAAGACCTTAGTTCAATAAAGTCCTTTGTGATGAAAAGAAAAAAACAATTGAAAACAGTCCAGTGAAGCAATGAAAGTTCATTTGGGAATCCAATGAGATAATAAAAAAAAATAATTTCAACACCAGCTGAATTGAACAAGTGCTCAGAAGATAGCCACCGCATCCCCTTGATAACATCCCATTGGATGAAACGCATTGGGGAGGAGACACTAGTGTTGACGTCCCACCGATGCTCGATCCCGGGTCAGCAGAGGCTTTATATGTAAGGATTTTATGTCTTTTATGGATTTGTACATGTACATACATCTAGAATAATAAATACTACACTATGAGGATTACTTCTGGCATCTGGTGAGCTTTATTTGTCACAGCATAACCCTGGTGAGTACTGTCGTTGGATTGGCTTACTGGGTGACAGATACAAAACCAATGCACGTATGCTGCTGTAATGGCAGCCATCATTTCTGGTGAGTGCTCACTTGTACTGGGACGTGGTGGCTATTTTCTGAGCACTTGTTAATTTCGGCTGGTGTTAAAATTATTTTCTTTTTATTATCTCATTGGATCCCCAAATTAACTTTCATTGCTTCACTGGACTGTTCAACAGTTTTTTCTCACAATATTTATAGTCTTAACAATATTTTTTGGCGCTACACATATTTCTTTTCATTCTTTTAATGTGATGCCTGATACAAATGCACCAAAAATGGTGCATGTCATTTGTCTTCTGGTAACACAGTGCAGCCCAACACATTGGGGTTGATTTACTAAAACGTGAAAGTGCAAGAACTGCTGTGCATGGTAGCCAATCAGCTTCTAACTTTAGCTTGTACAATTTACCTTTGGCAAAAAACATGGAAGCCGATTGGTTTCTCTGCACCTAGAGGAACCCTTGAACTAAATTTATGGTTTCAGGGAACCCCTGCTAATAGTTATTATATCTACAGCTCACGTTATATTAGTGTATGGCCATTAGGAGGTATGCTTCTTACACTTGTGCCCATTGGGAGAATTCTCTTTTACAGATAGATAAAAAGGTAATTGTTTCCAGTGGTTACTTATCTAAGAGGCAGACAATGCTTTTTGCTCAAGGAACCCCTATCAATTTCTGAAGGAACTCTAGGTTTCCATGGAACACTGGTTAAGAAAGCTGGTCTCTAGACTGATCAGGAGACCATCTAGTGTCTATTAGCAAGCATTAGGAGCCATGCCATACTAAAAGTTATCTCTCCCACCTTCCCTCATTTCTCATGTGCCAACTAGATCAGACTATAGAAAGCCACCCTGATGAAACCTACAGCTAAGTAGGTGAAAAGCTTTGGTGTACGTGCCTGTGGACCCCTCCTCTACTCATACCAGCAAGGGTATATATGGTGCTTATGGAGTACATGAGGGGATTGTGAACTCAAGATTGAGAGTGGTCTGCACCTGATAAAGAGATTAGACTGATGGTGATCGCCTTATTGTCTTTTGGACACCCTGGAATGGAGGGTTTCTGCTGGTGTCGGCTCCTGTAATAAGAGCCAACTCTTGGAGGTGAGCTGCTAGCACATTTGGTGAAGGTGATTCACACTGGAGCACTGGATATCTCTGCTTTTTGCATGGACACATTGACACAGGGTGTCTCATATTAAGACTTTTTTGATCCTTAGCGCTGCACTCATCGTACTATCTTTATAGAAAGATCTGTCACAGCACCTTGGCAGGTAGGGGGTTTTGTAATGGTGGGATGGTTTCAAAATGTATGGCCCATCGGGTGGGATGGTGCTTTGGTCCCAGAGGAATGCAGAAAATGATCATTTTGGAGCAGTCCTCAAGTTGGTGGGATGTGACTGGGAGCAGAGTTTGATCATAGTCAATCCTTAGACTAGTGGACACAAAAAACACCCACTTAGAATATAACAATGGTCAAGTTATTTATTGGGTAGAGTTTATTTTGCTTTGGTTACTTATTAAATTGTTAAATATTTAATTGGTTAAATAAAGAGCTGCTGTGGCCATTTCAAATCCATCTCACGCAGTTCATGTATTTACTAAGGGTCAATGGGGGAACGAAATAAATGTAACCAGCAGTCAAGAGTAATAGCTAAAAAAGAAAATAAAACTTTCCCGAAATCAGATCTGTCTGAACAGGCAGCTGTTTCCACCACCTAATATTAATATTTTCATTGCAAAATTAACTTTAGTCAAGGTTAATTAACTGCTTTCCACTGCCACGTCTTCAGTTTTGAGTCCCTTAGCTGTGCGGCTCACGCTTTAATCCTGCTGGAAATTGCAAAAGGGCAAATGAAAGCCTTCATGATCGTCAAGAAAGTAGAAAACGCAATAATTCAGCCTGTAATGTAACATATTATTGGAAAAGTGTCCCCTCTCCATATCCAGCCAATATATAACACCTCGCTGACATTCTTTTTCATCCGTATTAAAAGGGGCCCATATTGATGTGTAAGATAGGTGTCAGCGATACAAATTGCCTGCAATGTCAGATTTCACGTATGGTGCTTGTGGCTCGTCCCATGAGCTGTCACGCCTTCCATTACTATCGCCACTGTCGTGCCTCTGACAGTGTGCGCAGTGCATAGCATTCTTTAATTAAGAGCTGAACACAAAGAGCAATTATCACCTCACAAGAGATGTGCACAAAGGTAATTAAAAATATTTGCTGGGAAACAATATTGTAAAAGCAAACAACACTTGTTAGAGATAAATTTTTAAAAAATTATTTTTTTTCCCTATACACAGACAGTGAAATATCTCCTCCAAGTAGCTCTTGTAGATTCTGCTTGCTTGTGATTGGATTTAATTTCCGGGACGGAAACATTTTTCTGTATCAGGTAATCTTCTTTCAGAATCTCTTATATGAATATGGAATACTGTTAGACAATAAACACAGAAGTCCAAAATAAAAGCTAAGATAACATTTTCTGCTATATAATGCATGATTTGGCTTTATCAAATGGTGATTTCATGTTTTTTTTTTTTTTGCGCGGGGGAACCGAGGGGCATGCATAACTTAGAAACACAGAAGATGAAGGCAGAAAAAAAGACCAAGTGGTCCGTGGAGTCTACCCTATTTTACCTTTACATGCACATGAACTTTAATGGCATCCCAGTCTTAGTCCATAGGGTTCAATACTGAGTTGGCTCACCCTTTGCAGCTATAACAGCTTCAACTCTTTTGGGAAGGCTGTCAACACGGTTTAGGAGTGTCTATGGGAATGTTTGGCCATTCTTCCAGAAGCGCATTTGTGAGGCTGTCACTGATGTTGGACAAAAAGGCCTGGCTTGCAGCCTCCACTCTAAATTATCCCAAAGGTATTCTATCGGGTTGAGGTCAGGACTCTGTACTGGCCAGTCAAGTTCCTCCACCTCAAAGCCGCTCATCCGTGTCTTTATGGACCTTGTTTTGTGCACTGGTGCGAAGTCATGTTGGAACAGGAAGGGGCAACCCCCAAACTGTTTCTACAAAGTTGGGAGCATGAAATTGTCCAAAAATTCTTGGTATGCTTACGTTTTAAGAGTTCCCTTCACTGGAACTAAGGGGCCAAGCCCAACCCCTAAAAGACAGCCCCACTTCATAATCCCCCCTCCACCATATGATTTGGACCAGTGTACAAAGCAAGGTCTATAAAGACATGGAGTTTGGGGTGGAGGAACTTGACTGGCCTGCACCCCAAACTCGCTCATCCATGTCTTTATGGACCTTGCTTTGTGCACTGTTCCAAATCATTTGGGGGAGGGGGGATTATGGTGTAGGGTTGTTTTTCAGGGGTTGGGCTTGGCCCCCTAGTTCTAGTGAGGGGAACTCTTAAGGCATCAGTATACCAATATACATACATTTTTTTGGTGTATTTTTTTATTTATATATTTTTTTCAATTCCCACTTATTCCCTATACCACTATGGCATCAGCAGAAATGCCAAATTATGCCATCAGGAGAGTTTTTTTCTGGCACCATCAAGATCTTGGACATTATTAGTAGAGTTGAGCGAACTCGAACTGTAAAGTTCGGTTTCGTACCGAACTTTGCGGTGTTCGGGACCCGAACCCAAACTTTTGAAAAAAGTTTGGGTTTGGGTTTTGGGTTCTGGTATTTTTTTCCCGCTTGTGGAATAGCTGCAGGGCAGCCAATCAACAAGCGTTTCACTGGTTTGCCCTTAGAAGCCATCACAGCCATGCCTACTAATGGCATGGCTGTGATTGGCCAGTGCATCATTTGACCCAGCCTCTGTATGAGCTGAAGTCACGTAGTGCTGCATGTCATATGCTCTCAGGCTAGTGTAGGGAGAGGATGCTGCTGGTGCTGTAAGGGACAGATTATTGTTATTTCCCTATCCCCATTTATTTGTAGGGCACTTGTCCTACTCTTACCCCCACTTTTCTTCCTTTTGCAGCCCTCTAGCACTTTCCAGGACTTTTTTACAGCCATTTTTGTGCCCAAAAGTTCGGGTCCCCATTGATTTCAATGGGGTTCGGGGTCAAGTTCGGACCGAACCCGAACCCGAACTTTTCCACGAAAACCCGAACCCGTGCATGTTATGTATCTATGAACTGTGTTTCCTTGCTAACATGAAGGTCTCTTTATCTATCTTCCACCACTACTCTAATCTCCCTCGTCTCCTGGATCTCCAACCCTACCACAAACACACTAAACAAATGCTGACCAATTGTTCAGTAAACAAGCAGGAGACACAGGAAAGCTGAATTTTTTTTTTAAATGGCGCTGTCACCAGGCTATCCATGCACTACAGATACTAGAGTTTCTTGTTTAGCCTTCCCATCCTCTTTAACATCTAATACATTTATTGAGAAATTATTAGGACAAAAAACACTACATTGAAATGAGCAAACAACACAAATTTGGTGAGATGATGTTGATGTTGTCTAAATGTCCACATTTAATAAAAAGCTATTTTGTAATTTTTTTATATGAAATTCTGGCACATACACATTGATGCATGCTGTGCACTCATGCTGCATTCCACATGAGTTCCTTGAAATGCTTGAATAGCTGTGAAAATGTTGATTATTGAACCCTATAGTAAATGTTCTGTCATTTCACAATGACACATTCCAGAGTGCCTGACAGACCGAGCTTGCGTCATCTATTTTATTCCATTAAGCTTACAGTTGACGTAAATGGATGGTATCTTGATTGTTCTCTAGAGGTAAGGTAGGTGGTCCTCCTACTGTGAAAATATTCCAATCCCAGTATGTCTTGAAAGTTTAGCAACAACTTGCAGACATCTGTGGCTCTACAGTTATCTCAGAACTAGAAGGGCCAACATACTTTACCAGCCTCCTGTGGTTCTTCAGCTGTTAGAGAACTAAAAGTCGTAGCATGCTTTACCATCCTTCCAAGGATCTCCACCTGAACCCTCAAGAACAGGGGTTTTCAGTAAGCCCTGTTGAACTCCTGTATCTCTTCAACTAGCACAGATTTAGAAACCCCAGCATGCATTGCCAAGCTCCTTCAGCTCTCCAGCTGCTGTGAATCTATAAATTCAAGCATGGCTTTGCTCTCTAGTTTTTTTAATGAACTAAAAATCTCGGTATATTTCCCAGTTTGCCATGATCTTCCTGCTGCTACAGGGCTGTAAATCCTATGACTCTCCAGGTGCTTCAAAACTAGTTCCAGCATGCCATGAAACCCTACTGAGGCTCTCCAGATGCTAAAGGACTAGAAACCGCAGCACGGGGATTCCTATTTTCACTTCAGCTGGAGCTCTACAAATTGTTTTCTCCTATGAAAACCATGGCTAGCACCATCAAATTCGATCTCAACTAAAAAATAAAAAGATGAAAAATGACCATTTTAGATCATTTCTGCTCAACATCACACTCCCCTTAAACCCAACCATGGTGTGGAACAGCTGCCTTAATATAAGTGCACCCTTGGCTGTTAACGCCTTCGTTGGCATAGATACTTGTGAGCGTATGAGTGAAACAAATTGACGGCTTGTTAAGTCTATAAATCAGACTTCAGAGTTCATATTTATCAGTGCTGGAATAAAAGCAACATCTGTGGCATTAAAATAAATGAATAAACCCATAACTAATGCTATACTGTGTCGCGTGTTAATTTTTTCTAATGAAGCTTGTATCATTGCGATTTGACATCCTCTCCGAAAGAACCAAAGAAGAGGAAACAATGGTTGTCTGTCTTCGTTCTTTGTACAGTTGTCCTAGGAAATGTCTTTCATTCAAATTCAGTTAATAATATTTGCCAAGGAGACCAGCTGTGAAAAGGAAGACAACAGCTGCTGCTAATTTATTTATTTCTCTCACTACAGATGTTGAAGTGACAATGTGCGGCACTTACATTTTGTCATACAAAGTAAGTTCTGACATCTTCTGGGTGTCTCCAAAAGTCACTTGCTCAAATTCACCAGAAGTCAACATCGGGTTGACTTTTTTTTTGTAAAAATGGCAGTTTAAATCTTTTTTGAAAGCAAGGCTAGCCCAAAAAGCAAAACATGTATTATACGGCAGCTTACCAACTCAGATAGTGGGTTTTTTTGGCCTTTTTTTTTGATCTGGTGATCGGGCTTATAAGTTCTACTTCCTTTAACAGACCGAACTGACCAACAAAAATGGCAGTTCAGACTGCCAAATGTATTCATATTTTTCTTTTTGTCAACTGAAATAAAAAAAAATAAAAATACATTTGGCAGTCTAACTGCCAATTTTGTTGGTCAGTCTGGTCTGTTTAAAGAGAAGTAGGGGAAAACATTTTTTTTCAGAATCCTACCTACCTAGGTGGATGTAGCATCAGTCTGATGCTGCATCTGTCCCCCGCTGGCTCTAATGCTGAGAACCGAGGGATCAAACACCGCTGATCACTTATATCTCAGAGATCAGCTGATGACTGACAGTCACTAGCTCTCTGCTATACCTCTCCCCCCCCTGCTCACTGAAGAAACAGGATTTGGAGGGGGTGTAAGCGGCTGGCTCAGCCTCTCCATGGCTCACTGAGAAGCTGAGCCGGGTACCGGTCCAGACATGTGTGCGGATCCCGACTTCATCAGCTTGGATCGGGTCTGTGATGTCAGCCAACAGCAGGCTTTGGCCCGCTCTCTGTTGAAAACTTTGTCACAGGAGTGCAGAACAAACTGTACTTCTGTGATCCACAGGAGAAGTACAGCCAAACAAGCTTTGGCTGTGCTTCTCCTTTAAAGGAAGTTGAACTTACTAACCCAAAAAAAATCTAAATTGGTAAGATGTAGTATAATATTTTTTTGATTTTGGGGTTAATCCTGCTTTAAAAAAAAAAACGTATCTGCCATTTTGCCAAAAAAAAAAAGATTTGGAGACTTCTGGTGATGAATTTGTGCAAGCTAACTATGTAAGTATATAACTGTTAAGACAAAGCATTTAACACCAACAGGGGTGCTTATAGCAATCAGCTTTTACAACGTATTAGCTTTAATTTGTTGCTCAAAACCATCTAAATCTTTTAATGCATCTAACACCGCCCTTTACCTGAGTTGACAATGCTGCTGTCCAAAGGCGGTTCCATTACTCCTCCATCCAGAGTGGAGACATTCTAAGACAGGAACTGTGTTACTGGTTGGATCACCAGGTGAAAACAAAGTTTTGGCTTTAGAAACAATTTAAAAAAAATCAATACAGATAAAGCTGATAATTTAGTGCTGAGCTGTTGTTTGTGATCTAAATCACCCGCCATACTCCTAAGACAATTATTGTTCTTTTTTGTTAGCTTTGGCTTTAGTAAACTTTTGTCTGGCGTGCATCCTATTCTACTAGCGTTAAGGAGCAGCTGCAGGCAACAAGTGAAAGCAGTCAGTGAGGTGCTAAAACTCCAACTATCCTGAAGTCATAAAGTCTGCTTAATTTACCTTAACCTGAGCTTTACATAATCATTGAGTCCAGATACCAGGAAGCTCCCACATGTGCTTCAGGGCAAATCTGCAGCCTCAGCTTCCATGAATCTGTGTTGTACAAACATTTATCTTCAGTCTGAGAAATGCTTAACACAGCACTGGGAAGTTCTTAAATAAAGTTCTCTGTAGGAGCTCACTGAATGGTTTGCTAAAAGTCTCCTAAATGTTCGCAAAGCTGCATGTGACACTCAAATTGTAGCCAATGGAAGCAAGTATTAGCTTTTCACAAAAGATACATCTTGTGGACATAAACATTTATTATGAGCTCATAGCTGAGCAAGAAAATATAGAGCCATCTATGGCCAGCCTCCCATCCCCTCTTTCACCCCCCCCCATCCCATCTCCCCCTTTTCTTTTCTTTTTTCAACAATAAATGTTTATTTAATGTTTTCATAAACAAACAATATGGCAATAACCAATATTCCAAGATAATATTAGTTGTAAGTGCCATGGTAGTTTCAATAAGGAGTGATAATGTAATCTAATGTCATGTAAAAAACATTACCCCAACAGGGATCACACTGTAACAGGTCTATCCATCATTAAGAAATATACATTAGATTACCAAGTAATGTCACTCTTATCATGGAAAGTCTCCTAATTGGTAGAAGATTCCCCATATCTTCACCTTTTCTTCCCCTTCTCTCTCTTTCCTTTTCTTTCCCCCAACCTTTTACCCCCTCTTTCTTCCTCTCCCTCTTCTCTCTTTCTCCTCTCTCTTCCTCTCTCTGTCCCTCTCTCCGTCTTCCATTCTTTGTCTCTCTCTCTCTTCCCTCTTCTCTCCGTCTCTCTTCCTCTCTCCCCATCTACTCCCTCCTCTTCCTCTTTCTGTTGCTCTCTCTGTTCTTGCCTTTGCATCTTCTTCTATTTCTCTTTCTCTCTCTCCCTCTTCTTTTTCTCTTGCTCTCCCTCTTCCCCTCTTTCTTTCTCCCTCTTCCTATTGTTTTTCTTTTCCTCTTTCTCCATCTACTTACTCCTCTTCCTCTCACTTGCTCTCTCTCTGTCTCAATCCTCCTCTGTTTCTTTCTTTCTCTCCCTCTTTCCCTCTCTCTATCTCTTCCTCCCTTCTCTCTCTCTTTCTTCCCCCCTCTCCTTCTCTATTTGTCCCTCCTTGCCTTCCTTTCTCTCTCTTTTACCCCTCTCTCTCCATCCCTCCCTCCCTTCTTCCCTCTCTCTCTCCTCCTCTTGGTCTCTTCTCTCTCTCTTCTTATTCCTATTTTTTCTCTCTTTGTCTCTCTTGCTCTCTCTCTGTCTGCCTCTTCGTCTGTTTCTCCCTCTTCCCCTCTCTTTCTAGCTATCCCTCACTCCTTTCTTCTCTCTCTCCCCCCCTCTCTCCTTTCCCCTCTCTATCTATCCCTCACTCCTTTCTTCTCTCTCTTTCAACCTCCCCCCCCTCCCCTTTCCACTCTCTCCCTCCATCTATCCCACCCTCTTTCCCTCTCTCTCTTCTACTCTTCCTCTTAGCCTCTCTCTCTCCCACTTCCTCTGTTTCTCTCTTTTTCTCTCCCCTTTCC
>BLSH010146565.1:1799504-1828793 GCA_018402905.1 Glandirana rugosa
CAATTATTTTTACACTACAGACGAAAACGTAATGGAAACCATGTCGGGAATATGACACATATATATGTGACACACGTCTTAATAATCCGTTTACTCATAAAACTGGTGTAATAGGAGAAATACGTACAACAGAATGAGGTTCGACATATCCGAACTTTCGGATGATGGTTAATTCTTATAATCCACTACACGTAGAGTCATTACTCTTCCCCACACCAAATTACTGTAGTTGTGGGATATAGTCCACACGTATTAATAATCCGTTGAAGGAAAGGAAACCGTTTTACCCAGTTTTCTTCCTGAACTGTCCGAGGCTTTTCAGTTTTTATCACTCTATAGAACGTCTCCCTTGCCTAATAATTATGCACACCTGATATAGGGTGTTGATGTCATTAAACCACACCCCTTCTCATTACTGAGATGCACATCACCTAATATTCTTAATTGGTAGTAGGCTTTCAAGCCTATACAGCTTGGAGTAAGACAACATGCATAAAGAGGATAATGTGGTCAAAATACTCATTTGCCTAATAATTCTGCACACAGTGTATATATACACAGTATAAGGGCTGTACCAAAGGTAATGCAAAAGCAGACATCACATTTTTATTAACTTACGTAAGTCATTAAAATTTTTACATGCTGAATCTTTTTCTTTTTCATTGCAAGTAAATGATGGATTGCAAGTAGAACCAATGCGCTGTCACTGAGTACTTGACAAAGGAGGGAAGCAGGCTGTCCAGCATCCATGGAAGGCTACAGAATGTTCATAGTATTGACAAGAGCAATAAAGTGTGACCTTGTGTGCCCCGTGGCACAGCTCCACCCCTATTGAACATACAAATAGGTGTGACACTGGTGCTGATGACATAAAAAACTGATTTATTGGTTCTCACAAGATCTACAGTGCCCACAAACAGATGTCAGGTATATGAACAGATTCATAATGTTGTGCACATAGTATTAGAGTTAAATACATTTTTCCATAACAAAGGTCCAAAATATGTACAAGAATGCATCCTAGTGCCCCTCAGCAGTAGTCCAGTAAATGCGAACATGTGTATCCCTTATAACAGTTTTGTACATATGGGCACAATATGGCGGTCTTTTAACATTTTGACCTTATACAATTCATGTACCTTCTCCATTATACTTATACAGTTTTTACCTTATAGATATCAAGTTTGCATCAACCCCTGAGGAAGTGAACTGGTGTTCATGAAACGCGTCGAGTCACTAGGATGCATTCTTATACTTATTTTGGACCTTTGTTATGGACAAAAACATATTTTACTGTAATACTATGTGTACAACATTATGAATCTGTTCATATACCTGACATCTGCTTGTGGCCACTGTAGGTCTTGTGAGAACCAATAAATCCGTTTTTTATGTCATCAACACTAGAGTTGATCGAACACCTGGACGTTCGGGTTCGGCCAGTACGGCCGAACTTTCCGAAAACGTTCGGGTTCGGTACCGATCGTCATCCGAACTTTAACCCGGACACCGAACCCCATTGAAGTCAATGGGGACCTGAACTTTTCGGCACAAAAATGACTGTAAAAAAGTCCTGGAAAGTGCTAGAGGGCTGCAAAAGGAAGAAAAGTGGGAGAATGGGAGGTGTTATTAGATCTGCAATCTGTCCCTCAAAGCAGTAGCAATCTCTACCTAGTCCAGTATCAGATCATTCTGTAATCAGTAATGCAGGATGAGAGATCGTTCTGTAATCAGATCGTTCTGTAATCAGTAATGCAGGATGAGAGATCGTTCTGTAATCAGATCGTTCTGTAATCAGTAATGCAGGATGAGAGATCGTTCTGTAATGCAGGATGAGAGATCGTTCTGTAATCAGATCTTTCTGTAATGCAGGATGAGATGTTATAGATCTACAATCTGTCCCTCACAGCAGTATTAGTAATCTCTACCTAGTTATTATCACTGCAATCTGTCCCTCACAATCTGTCCCTCACAGCGCCGGCAGCATCCTCTCCCTACACTAACCTGAGAGCATGTGAAATGCAGCACGGTGACTCCAGCCTCATATAGAGGCTGGGTCACATCATACACTGGCCAATCACAGCCATGCCATTAGTAGGCATGGCTGTGATGGCTTCTTGGGAAAACCAGTGTAACGCTTGTTGATTGGCTGCCCTGCAGCTATTCAACATGCGTGATAAAAAAAATACCAGAACCCGAACCCAAACTTTTTCCGGAACGTTCGGGTTTGGGACACGGACACTCGAAAGTTCGGTACGGACCAGTGTCACACCTCATTTAAAGTCCCAAGGGCAAACATTTCTGTATTTGTATTGACAAGACCAATGCCCTTTCATTGGTGACTCTTGTCAATGGTGCCCACTTCTAAACATTCTGTAGCCTTCTGTGGATGTCAGACCGCCGGCTCCTTTCCTTCATCAAGAACTCAATGATGGCGCATTGCTTCTACTTGGAATCTATTATTTATTTGCAATTAAAAAAAAAGAAGAAAAAGAAGAGTTACTATAGAGGAAGAGTTTCTCTGCCAATATGTGAAATTTGAAGCTAACATAAAAGTTATGCCCACTTCATATATACACATTTTCTGAGCATTACCATTGGAAAAAGTTCACATAAATTGGACAAAACTTTGATATTTGTATTCTGCACTCTGGTTGCTTTCTTTCATTTAACAAGCATTGCCGCTGTTGTCGCTATGAGATGTTACTAAAGTACGAAAGAAGGGAATTCTTTTTTTTTTCTAAAGGTTATGATTCAGTTGTGAGGTGAAACAAGTCAAGTCTCACAGTGCCCCAGGAAAAGGCACATCGCCCCAATGGAAAATGAGAGTTACTGCTGAGGCAAATGAGAAAAACTGTACATTTCACCTCCGAATTCTGCTCTCTGCACATCAATACGGCAGAGTCTCAGGGGCACCCGCTGGACACATTGTCTTCTAACTTGTTTTTTACATGCCGTTTAATGGAAAAAAGGGGATCATTGTCTTCATATCAGTGCCTGGAACACAAATCTCCATCTACAAATGTATAATTTTCCTAGCTGTAGCTATGGGCATAGAAGGCTTTGGGGTGGATGTTACTGCAGTATACAAATAGAAAAATAATAATGTCATATATACAGTATCAACTATGTTATATATGTAAACCCAATCACTAAAATATCACATGAGCTTAATAATGTAATTGCAAAAGTAATTTTATTTTTTTTTAGCCTGCAGCTTTCATTTAAATATTATTTGGTGATCCTGCCATTGCTCAGAGACCTCTTGTTAAACCCCATTGAATGGAGCTGATGTTCATTACACACAAGCAGGGCCGGCCCTACCATGGGTCCCAGGCAGCACTTTGAGAGGGGCAGCAAACTGAACCACGGCCGCCTCTCCTATTCTATTTACCCAGCAAATTGACAACCAAGTTTTTTTTTCCAGCAGTTTTGTGTGTCATGTTGACAATTGCCCCCTGGGCTGCTCTGCCTGCCCCTATACTACCCTAGCTCACCCCTACACTGCCTTAGTCTGTCCATGTACTACCCTAGCCTGTCTATATACTACCCCAGCCTGCCCCTATACTGCCTTAGCCTGTCCATATACTACCCTAGCTTGTCTATATACTACCCTAGCCTGTCCATATACTACCCCAGCCTGTCCCTATACTACCCTAGCTTGTCCATATACTACCCTAGCCTGTCCATATACTACCCTAGCCTGTCCATATACTACCCTAGCCTGCCCCTATACTACCCTAGCCTGTCCATACACTACCCTAGCCTGTCCATATACTAACCTAGTCTGCCCCTATACTACCCTAGTCCACCTCTATACTGCCCTAGCCTGTCCATATACTACCCAAGTCTGCTCCTATACTGCCCTAGCCCGCCCCTTGGAATTGAACATAATGGTATGTCATATAATTTTGCATACAGACAAGGTGCTGTTGCATGTAAATTTGACTTCCTGATAAATGTAATTGTAGTTTTAATTATCATGATATAAAATAATGGATGTGGGGGCCTTTTGGCGGGCAACGTTTTTTTGGGGGGTGGGGGGGCAGCATTTCATTCTTGGACCCAGTCATCACAATGTCTTGGGCCAGCCCTGCATGCAAGAACTTCAGCAGGGGTTCCAAAGGATTAGCTGTGAGAGGTATTCCCATTGCAAGCAATGGGAAGCTGCTGGCTCCCGCAGCTAGCCAAAGAGCAATTCATGCAGCAATTACCTTGGATGCAGACTATCTGCGGGAGATGAGTGATTACATGCGAGCTGCCACGATTACCTGTGTGAGCCAGCAGTCTCTCATTGCTTCCAAGGCGACTCCCACATAATCATTGGAAACCCCCGCTGGGGTTTTTTGCATGTGATCAGTGTCAGCACCATTTTCAAATGTGAATGGGGCCCTACATGGTAACAGATCTCTGTCCCCGCCTTTCAATTTCTCTCTTGAGTTATCACCCTGTTGCACACATTCCCAAAGGAAACTAGAAGTTTTAATTTACAGAAAGTAAATAGGCTGTTAGTTGTTAAAGTGGTTCTAAAGGCAGAAGGTTTTTTTGTCTTAATGCATTCTATTAACCTCCCTGGTGGTAATCCCCAGTGTAGCTCGGGGTTAATTTTCAGTGCCAAAAATGGTAACCCCCAAGCCACACTCAGGATTACACTGTTAAATGCCTTCAATGTACTTACCCTGTCCCTGTGATCCCGCGATGTCCTTCAGGGGTGTCCTCCGGCCGGATCATCCGCCTGATGTGTAAAGGTTTTGGGCTCCATTCCTGGCGAGCAGCGTGACCCTTGGGGGCGGAGCCAGCTGGAGATTTAAAAAGTACTAAACACAAACACACACACAATACATAGTAATCATAAGTCTGTATCTGTAGATCTGTAGATTACAATACCATATCAAATCATTTCACCTCAGATTATTATTATTATTATTATACAGGATTTATATAGCGCCGACAGTTTGCGCAGTGCTTTACAATATTAGGACAGACAGTACAATTACAATACAATTCAATACAGGAGGAATCAGAGGGCCCTGCTCGTTAGAGCTTACAATCTAGGAGGGAGGGTTAAATGATACAAAAGGGCAGTAAACTGCGGGGGATGAGCTGATTGAGAAAAAAGGAGTGTAGTTATTAGGTGGTGGCAGGATAGGATAGATTTGGCCCTAGTGTTTTGTCCAGTGCCCCGCCTGCACATTTCTTCATGTTCTTTCTGCCATTTTTTCTGCCTGGAAAACTGAGAGCGTCCATGGCATCCAAAAAGCGCCCCTCTACGTCAAAGGCTCTTTTGGACCAGCGACAGTGAATTAGAATCACTTGCGGAATTGAGCGCTAGTGATTCATGGGGAAATTCATCATCAGACACTGAAAGTGACGACAGCTATTTGAACGCCGTTTACATATACTGGCGCGACCAATGTATGCATTCGCTTCTGCAAGCGAGCACACAGGAATGGGGGCGCTTGAAATGTTATTTTTTTATTGTTTATTTTATTTTTCTATTTTGATCTTTCTTTTTACTTTTTTTTATCAGTTTTATTCATATTACAAGGAATGTAAACATCCCTTGTAATAGGAATAGGGCATGACAGGTCCTCTTTATAGCGAGATCTGGGGTCTATAAGTCCCCAGATCTCGCCTCTAGGCTGGGAATCCTGAAATAAAAAATAAAAAACACAGTTCAAACCAATATGCAGTATCTAGTATTGCAGTGACCAGTAATATTGCACCCTTGTTTGGACAAATTTCAGTGGTTTTGGTTTGATTACATTATTAACCACTTGCCTACCGCTCACCGTCAAATGACGGCAGAGCAGTGAGGCTCTCGTTCTGGGACAATGTCATATGACATCGGCCATTGGCCATGGCTGTTTACCATGTGAACGACCGTGACTAAGTCACGGCTGATCACAAACAGCACTTCCTCCATTTGCACGGCACATGCGTGCGATCGGGAGCGGCCGATCACATGCAATGTAAACAGAGCGGTAACTCACTGTTACCAGCTCTTCTCTCCTCACACAGTTTCCAGTGTGAGGAGAGAAGAGCTGGGATCAGTGAGTTACTGATCTGTATAGTAAAAACACACAGCTGTCACATCCCCCCTGCCCCCCCCAATGCACCATTCCCTCAACAGTCACCCCATATGCCCCCATAAAGTGTACCTGTCATCATAAAGTGTACCAGTCATCAGACTGCCATCATAAAGTGCACCTGTCATCATAAAGTGTACCAGTCATCAGACTGCCATCATAAAGTGCACCTGTCACCCATCACCTGTCAGTGATTGTGGCCTGTCACCCGTCGCCCGTCAGTGACCGTGGCATGTCACCCGTCACCCATCAGTGACCGTGGCGTGTCACCCGTCCCCCATCAGTGACCGTGGCGTGTCACCCATCAGTGACCGTGGTGTGTCACCCGTCAGTAACTGTGGTGTGTCACCCGTCAGTGACCGTGGAGTGTCACCCGTCAGTGACCATGGCATGTCACCGGTCACCCATCAGTGACCATGGCGTGTCACCCGTCAGTGACCTGACGGGTGGCCTGTCACCCGTCAGTGACCGTGGCGTGTCACCCATCCCCCATCAGTGACCGTGGCGTGTCACCCGTCACCCATCAGTGACCGTGGTGTGTCACCCATCAGTGACTGTGGCGTGTCACCCGTCAGTGACCGTGGAGTGTCACCTGTCAGTGACCGTGGCGTGTCACCCGTCAGTGACCGTGTCACCCAACACCCATCAGTGACCGTGGCGTGTCACCCGTCAGTGACTGTGGCGTGTCACCCATCAGTTACACAGCCATTAATGTCTAAACCGCTGCCAACAAAAGTGAGTACACCCCTAAGTGAAAATGTCCAAATTGGGCCCAATTTGCTATTTTCCATCCCCGGTGTTATGTGACCCATTAGTGTTGCAAGGCCTCAGGTGTGAATGAGGAGAAGGTGTGTTCAATTTGGTGTTATCGCTCTCACTCTCTCATACTGGTCACTGGAAGTTCAACATGGCACTTCATGGCAAAGAACTCTCTGAGTATCTGCAAAAAAGAATTGTTGATCTACATAAAGATGGCCTAGGCTATAAGAAGATCGCCAAGACCCTGAAACTGAGCTGCAGGACAGAAGCCAAGACCATACAGTGGTTTAATAGGACATGTTCCACTTAGAACAGACCTCGCCCATGGTCAACCAAAAAAGTTGAGTGCACATGCTCAGCATCATATCCAAAGGTTGTCTTTGGGAAATAGACGTATGAGTGCTGCCAGCATTGCTGCAGAGGTTGAATGGGTGGGGGGTCAGCCTGTCAGTGCGCAGACCATTCGCCGCACACTGCATCAAATTGGTCTGCATGGCTGTTGTCCCAGAAGAAGCCTCTTCTAAAGATGATGCACAAGAAAGTTTGCCGAAGACAAGCAGATTAAGTACATGGATTACTGGAATCATGTTCTGTGGCCTGATGAGACCAAGATAAACTTATTTGGTTCAGTGCATATGGTTCAGACATACTGAAGCAGAGCATGATCCCCTCCCTCCTGAGCCTGGGCCATAGGGCAGTATTCCAACATGATGACGACCCCAAACACACCTCCAAGACAACCACAGCCTTGCTAAAGAATCTGAGGCTAAAGGTGATGGACTGGCCAAGAATGTCTCTCAGACCTAAACCCTATTGAGCATCTGTGGGGCATCCTCAAATGGAAGGTGGAGGAGCACTAACATCCACCAAATCTGTGATATTATCATGGAGGAGAGGAAGAGGACTCTAGTGGCAACCTGTGAAGCTCTGGTTAACTCCATGCCCGAGAAGGTTAAGGCAGTGCTGGAAAATAAAGGTGGCAACACAAAATACTGACACTTTGGGCCCAATTTGGAGATTTTCACTTTCACAGATTTTTCACAGTTTCCAGCAATGTAGACATTAATTGCTATGTGCTGAGTTATTTTGAGGGGCCAGCAAATTTACACTGTTATACAAGCTGTACACTCACTACTTTACATTGTAGCAAAGTGTTATTTCCTCAGTATTGTCACATGAAAAGATGGAATAAAATATTTACAAAAATGTGAGGGGCGTACTCACTTTTGTGAGATACTGTATATATTCCTTGCATACGATTTGGTATTCTTTGCAAAGTAAATTTGGGAAAATTTGAACCGAAAAGTGAAAGTACCCTTGCAAAGTGAATGGGCTATTTGCCCTTTGTTAATAAACCCCACTGGGCTGCCACATTCCTCTATTGGCACTATCAATAAACTCACACTGAGCAACTGGACACCATGCACGTGGACAGGAATTGGATGCACCTCCAAAATGGTATGGCAGGCTAACATTTCATTTCTTACTGTGAAATCCTTGACTTATGGTAGGATAAAAAAAAGTTGGACACCAGTCAGTTTAGTATCTTCCACAAATGTATTGCTAAATAATTTTCAGTGTGTGAGAGTTCAAGATACAGGGTACCAGAACGATAAGAAATCTCGTTTGGTTTAGTAGTAACTGCTGTTATTGGCCTTTCAAGATTAACCAAGTAAATTCTTTATTTGTAGATGAAGACACTATTTTTAGATTTGATGCTATACACCCTTGCTAGAATATCATAAAATAGGAAGGGCATAGGGGCTGATTTACTAAAAGCAAATACAACTTACTGGGAAAAATTCCCTTGCAACTTCCCTTGCCAAGTGAACAGCCTATTTGCTTTTAGGAAATCAGCTCCTATAGTATCATTTTCTAGGAAGAAACAAAGTCTTTTAGCACCTATTCACACCTAGCATGTTGTGGTAATATATGCACAGTAATCCACCAGACACATATGCCTCTCATATTACTGATTGGCATATAGCACTTTTCTGGTTGTGGGGTCCCCCCACCACTCTTCTTAAATACAAGGCTTCCAATTCTTCTCCTCGCACTGCTCCCAGTTCAGCTTGAACAACTTCACACATCAGTGTGTAGGCAGATGCAGTCTACTTTCTCTACTGTGGGAGGCCCTTTTCCACAGTGGCATTGCAGTTGGAGAGAAAGTCAAGAGGAACATGGTTCCTCTATGGCTTCCTGAGTCAATGGGCAAGCTATCCAACTGGGTACTGCCACCCCATGTGACTTAAGCAGCCATCTTTTAAGGCCCTGGTTTGTAGGCTTTGCGGGCATTTTGAAAGTGGGTAGAGTAGGGACAGGTACCCTGCCTGTTAGGGACAGAATTAGTGGCAGGGAAATTAGGGAAAGCGTAAGGCTCATAACTTCTCTGGACATCTTCCTGTCTGGCACAAGATGGCCAGGCCACACTCTGCTCCTCCTAACAGGCGATGTCAGTTCAGCTGCAACCTGTTCACTACATGCTTCTGGATCTGGGAGTGTTCCCGACTGAGTTGTCTTTCCGTCGGGTTTGTTGTGAACTGTCTTTGCATTTTTTCAATACAAGTTCTTTCATCACACTTGGATTGTGTGTGTTATTGGTACCGCACCACGCTGCGCCCCACCTACAGGTGTGCTCTTTTCTACATTATCAAAGCTCTCTAGGATATTTAAGATATCTACTCTGTGGTATTAACCCTCGGATTAATACAGATACAGTACATACAGATACTGGGTCCAATTTAGACACAAGCCCTTTAAAGCAGAACTAAAGGAAAAAATAATTATTTTAATACCAACGGTGCAACATCCATGAGATCCCTCTATAAAGCCGACATCTTCTGGCTGGCTTTTTTCAGGTGACCGTCTTTGGCTGTCGTCTTGATTGGCTGGCAAGGGCTGACATCACTCTCTTAGATGTGCAGGAGTGGTGTGCTGGAATGCTGGAATGGAATCCAATCACCATGGGTTTGTGAACAGGTAGGTAGGTGTATTTTATTACAGGAGAGACAATGCATATCTCTTCTGCAATAACATTTTTTTCCGTTCACAATTTTTTATTTTTCACCTTTAGTTCCACTTTTATGTCCCAGAATGTCTTGATGTGTGAGAGGGAACCAGAGTACCCAAATCCACCCCAACATATCATTAATGAGTCCATCCTTTGGATGACTTTGTAATCTGCATTAAGAATGTTATGGTTGAAATGTGACAAGTTATTCGTTTATTTTTCAGATTTTTATTCAGCACAGTTAAAAAACTACCATAGTAACTCTCAGGAAAACAAAACTGTGTTATGCATTAAGGTTTCTCAGCGCATAACAAAAACTTTTAAACCTTTCAGCTTAAAACCTAACACAAAACAGTAAATGACAGTGTATCCTTTAAATTAAATGCTTCACCGAGCTACAATATATTCTAGCTCCATTTTTCAAGTAACAGCTTCAAATTTATTGGAAAAACTCCCCCGCTGGGTGACCAAAGTGATTTAAAATATGATAAAGTGAATTTTTATCTCCCCTCCCAGCTTTTCAGTATCTCAGACATTTTATCTGCCGCAGACTATCTGTTATTTTGCATTTGCAAAATGCATTTGATCATTGAGACACTTGCTGCCATTTTATGCCTGTGAAAATTTAAAAAAAAAAAAAAAATTCTCTGCAATATTAAGGGACTTTTTAGAATATATACCCAGTACTGCCATTGTACCATCAATCGATGACCACCACCAAAGGCCAACCATATTTCTTTGCCTTTTTTGATGGGAATGATCGGACTACAGTTCTTAACAATAAGAAGGAATGGAGATGCTGTCTGATCGCATAATGATGGGCTGAGTTTAAACATAATTTCCCTTCTTTTTCATTTTGTTGGACAATTAGGTTGGAGATACAGTAAACAGCTTTTCATTATGCGTTTGTAAGCTAGCAGGAATTGAAGAGTAAATCGCTTCTACACAGCATGAAATAGGCTAGAATTGCTTAGTATTGTGCATCAGCTGATATATAATTTACTGTATTTTCTATTCCCTGTGACATGGCTACAGTCTCAGAGGAGTGTGAAGACCTTATTCAATGAAGCAGTCAGTCAGACTTAAGCATTCTACATGCTTAAAAAGGATCTTCAGCCTTAGCTTCTGTAGCAGACAGGTCTGGGCCATTTGAAAACCTTTTGAACACCTTATTCATTATGGAAAAGGGAGAACATCAACTGCTTAGATCGAAAGTCACTATAGAGCAGGCTAGGACAATTGTCTTAGCAATATAGATTTAATTATTTTCTTGCTTATGGTGAAAGTCACCATATTTGTAGGCTAGACCAACAGTCATAAGAATGTAGACTCTATACCCTTTTCTTGCTTATGGCGAATGCTACCATTTTGTAGGCTAGGTCAACAGTGATAAGAATGTAAACTTTCCCCTTTTCTTGCTTATGGTGAAGGCCACTACATTGTATGTTAGCCCATTAGTCAGAGGAAAGTAGACTTTACTATTTTCTTGCTTGTGATGAAGGCCACCGCATGGCGGGCTAGACCACCATACATAAGAAGGTGGACGTAACCCTTTTCTTGCTTATGTTGAAAGGCACCATATTGTAGACTAGGCCAACAGCCATACGAATGTGGACTCTACCCTTTTCTAGCTTATGGTAAATGCTACCATATTATAGGCTAGGTCAATAGTCATAAGAATGTAAACTTTACCCTTTTCTTGCTTATGGTGAAGGCCACCATATTGTAGGTTATCCATTAGTCAGAAGAAAGTAGGCTTTACTATTTTCTTGCTTATGGTGAAGGCCACCATATTGTAGGTTATCCATTAGTCAGAAGAAAGTAGACTTTACTATTTTCTTGCTTGTGATGAAGGCCACCACATTGTGGGCTAGACCGCCATTCATAAGAATGTGGATGTAACCCTTTTCTTGCTTATGTTGAAAGGCACCATATAGTATAAGCCAATAGTCTTAACAATATCGGCTTTGTGCTTTTTTTGCATATGGTGAAGACTACTATATTATAAGCTACAACAACATTCATGAGAATCAAGACTTGACCCTTTTTCTTTGCTTATGTTGAAAGTCACTATATTGTAAGCTAGGCTAGGTAGTGATAAGAATGTGTGTTCAACCCTTTTCTTGCTTATCGTGACAGCCATTGTATTAGAGGCTAGGCCAATAGTCATAAAAATGTACATTTGACCCCTTTCTTGATTATGGTGAAGGCCATTATATTATACAGTATATTACATTATACAAGGCCAATAGTCATACGAGTGTGGACATAACCTTTTTCTTTTTTATGGAAAAATCCACCATATTGTAGGGTAAGTCAAAAGTCTTAACAATATAGACTAGCCTTCTCTTGCTTATGGTGAAGGCCACCATATTTTAGGCTGGGTCAATAGTCATATGAATCTAGATTTTATCCTTTCTTTGCCTATGGTGAAGGTCATTGTATTGTAGGCTAGACTAGTTGTCTTAAGGATGCATAATTTACCTTTTTCATTCTTATGGTGAAGGCCACCATAATATTAGAAGCTAGGCCACCATTTATAGAAATGTTGACCTAACATTTTTCATGCTTATGGTGAAGGCCATTGCATTGTAAGATAGGTCGAAAGTCATAATGTAGACAGTGAAGGCCACTGTACTGTATATTCATTTAAGTGTAGACTATTATTTTTCTAGAAAACATTATTAACAAATATCTAGCATGCTAGACAGTTGTGAATGCAAAAGCTAAGTTAAGTGTTTGTATAGCCAAAAAGTTTTTTTCTTTTTAAATATATAGTTATAGTCTGCTGGCTGTGTTCCATTGGGGAGCTTTTGCCTAATTCCCTACCTTAGAGGCCTAGCAGAATGTAAGATCCATCAACAGAGAAATTTCCTTCTTAGACTGGAACGGGTGGTGACGGGACGGTGAATCCCAGTAATCCCAGTAATTCTCCCCTAAATATGAGATTCCATGTGTGGCCTTTGCTCAGCAGGATGTCAAAGCTGCCAATGGAAATGGTAGGCACTGACACAGCACATCCTCCACTAACTCAAGAACACAGGAAGGTACAGGCAAATATTTTTGGCAGCTGGCTTAGACAATAAGCTAATATCAACAGAAGCACCCCCATTTAAACCATTTAAACTAGCGTTCCTCTTTAATGAAATATTCACCTACACTAACATAAGAGAACCTGTTCATCTTAAACACAGAAGATCAGAGATAAAAGCCAGAAATTCTGAACAAAAGCTGATATGTGTACCTGATAAACTTTGATATATACATCAAAAGTGCAAACAAGAAGACAATTACTAAATTAAAATTGAATTGAAATAAATTGTTAGGAGATGACACAACTTTGGTAGACAATTAGACACAAATTACAAGCATTTTGCCATTGAGGATACAAAATATTTTAATATGCTCAATTACCTAATTAAAGCCTAGAATGTTTTCCGCCAGTGATTCATGTAGCAATTACTGCATGAGCGCTTTATACAAATAGATACAAAGATGGATAACCTTGCATTAGAAAGGAAAAGACTGGATGTCATGGAAGAGACAGGGCTACTTGTTCCAGCTGAACTATAATAAAAAAATTTCACAAAACGGAACACTCTAACTTTTGCTGAAAGACCTGAGCCTTGTTTTTTCCACAATCAACTGCCAAACTGCAGCTGATGACATACACAGGTTAACGTCCAACTCTGGAGAACTTGGAAATTCTCCCTTGCAATGGTGCTGCACTTGCACTGCGTTAAAGTTAAAGTGTTAAAGTGAGAGCAAACTCTGCTTTATTACTTGTACCTACAGGGAAGTTATAATAAGGCTTACCTGTAGGTATAGTGAACATCTCAACATTTACTGTTTAGAAGATAGTCCCAATTGTAGCAGCCAATGACTTCACTGCGCTATGAATGGGTGGCACACTGGAGTGATGTTTTTGCAGGTGTGATGCCCACTCAAATGGCCTGAAAGTGCAAAACCGGGTAAAATGGAAGTGCCAACCGCAGTGGTTTCATTTTAGGGAAGTCTGTCATAATGTGCTAGTAGGTGATGCATAATAACAAATTATGACTTAAACTGCCCCTGGGGCCCACTTTTTTTTTATTGACTTTACTACCACTTTAAGTGCTTGTTTAGCCTAGAGGAGAGTAAAAACACTTTTGCTGACTTGATCTTCTACTTCCACAGCAGGTGGCACTACCTCACACTCTGTGGGTGAACTGTCCCTTGGCGTCATTGCATCCAATGCAGAGCCATAGACCTTACTATGGTCTTGATGACATCAGGATCACTGGAGCACCACTGGAGCATGGGAAATAAACATTGTAGGGACTGTTTTAGCAGCATGAAAGAGCAAATTAGTAAATCTACTTTAAAAAGTCACCTTGACCTAAACAAGCAATTACCTCCTGGAGTGTGGGTGCAGCATGAAGGTAAAAAACCTTCTGTGTGCAGCAGCCTCCCCAGCCCTCCCTAATACTTACCTGAGCCCCCTCTCGATCCAACAATGTCCACAAGAGCCTTGTCTCTCCGGGACCCACACTCCTGGTTGGCTTTTGGCAGCAGTGGAAGCCATTGGCTTCTGCTACTGTCAATCGCAGCCAGTGAGCCAATCAGGGGATGGAGGGGATGGGACACACAGAGCCACAGGTTGGGAGCACAACCACTTTAAGGCAGCCTATTAAAATCAATGGGCTTCCAATGCACCAAAATATCCTAAAAATTGAATGTGTGACAAAAGTTTTGCTGCAATGCACCACAACGCACTTTTTCATGTTACCATGCATTGTAGCATGTTGTGAACTGTTAGAGTCTAGGGCCACTCATGCATCTCCATGTGTGCGTAACCACTAGGATGTCCGGTTACAGTTGTACAACTGTGGCATTCGACAGCCGGTCATTGATTTATACAGGCTGCTGTAGGTCAACACCTGCAACTCCCAGGTGTGAATGCTTTTGCTCAATGCCCGAATGTATTCATGTAGATGAGCCCTAAACCTTCATTGTTTGACTCTCATTTTTCTGTATAGTTTGGATGGGATGGAATGATGCAACAACTTTTTTTTTCAACGCTTTGATAAACATCGCCACACTGTACTATGTTATTTTCACTAACAGCGGAATAGGAAGCACAAAGCCTCTACTCTCAGAATCCTCACCAGTTCCTGTCTGACACACGGATTCCTAAATTTGCGCTTCACACCTTAAATGAAACAACTCCTATACCAAAACTTGCTTTTTACAGAGCTATAACACATTAGTCTCTAAAATAGCATGTTACCCATAAGCAATTTTACACCTTCTACCAGTTCCCTTTCTGCACATTCTAACTAGTGTGTAGAGAGTCTCCGAAATGTCTCTCACTCTCAGCTTCTTCCAGGCCCAAACAAATGTGTTGTGCCTTTCAGGATTCATCCAAAATAGAATCTCTAAGAATTATTTTATTGCTAAACTGTTTAAAGCCAAACAAGATTGTCTAAATCAGTCTTATTCAATCAGGGTTCCTTCTGGGTTATTCAGGGGTGCCTATGTAGGGTACCTATGCCCTGATACACAGCGGTCAATGCTGCTCTCTCTTTACCTATGCAGGGTGACTGTAGTAGGTGGTCCTGTTGGGTTCCACTCACAGCTCTGCTCTCTCAGCAGTCATGTAGAGCAGTGGTTCTCAATCCTGTCCTCAAGTGCCCCCAACAGGCCATGTTTTGGGAGTTTCTCTTAGATAAAATAGCTGTCAAAAATACCAAGCCATTGACTCTGATTTAAAGAACCTGTGCAAGATAAAGGAAAACCTGCAAACATGGCCTGTTGGGGGTGCTTGAGGACAGGGTTGAGAACCACTGATAAGAAAAAAATAGTCATTTCGAGCGCTAAAGGTCCTTCATGACAGCAGACAACCGGAATACCGGTTGCAAGACCAGATGGATGCTGCCCTCCTCGGATGGGGTGATCCGAAAGTGACTGAAAAACAAGGCAAAGGAAGGCACGCACACCTAGTGCATTACCAAAGATAATTTAATGGGATTTTGTGAGTATCCATTTTTAAAACTTTTTATTCCCATCAAATTATCTTTGGAAATGCACTAGGTGTGCGCGCCTTCCTTTGCCTTGTTTTTGAGAACCACTCATGTACAGCACGATGATATTATCAACACTACTACGAAGGCATTTTTCTCTATGGTCAAGGTTATTAAGATGACATATCTGCCTCTATCTATAGCGCGTAGTGTGATTTATGTCCTCTGACTCCTTCCTTTGCTATCTTCAAGAGACACTTCTGACAGTCTATGGTGACACCAGACAATCCCAGGAGATGGCAAACCAGCACACTGTAGGTGATTGACAGTCTCAGCTGTGCATGTTTCCCTATGGGCTTATATGGAGGGGGGTATCCATTCCCCCCACTCCGGTCCCAGATTACACTGAGCTCCTTGTTCTGTGCTGTGTTTGACATTAGATCCCTACCCCTTGCCTTCTGAAGCTCAGAAATGCTATTTAAATCCTGTATTTTGAAATGAGATAGAGAAAAGAGGACTGCAGATAAACATGTACAACGTATGTAGGAGGATTTGTTTCATCTCTGTGTATCACCTGAGGTCAGTCACTTCAGTGGGTATATGTAAGGGTTTACAACCACTTTAATGTTTAATAGAATGACAAGGGAATGAGGGACACTTATTAACAAAAGTATGTAGGGATAGAACACACACCCTGCCACGTCCCTTAAAGGAGAATTGTACCAAAAAATGATTGGTTAAACCCACAAGTGCTATTTTTTACCACCACTATTCCTATAAGTGGGCTTTTGAAATTTACAAATGCAGCAATTTAGAAACTGGATGAAAGGTTTAGCACTGGCAAACACTTTTTGATAGATAAATGAGGGGGAAAGAGGGGCCACGGGGCTTTGTTCCAAATCAGGGACAGTCCCTCAAAACCAGGGACAGTTGGGAGCTATATGTATTATTTTTCTCTGCTCTCTTGGCTATCAGAGGGCCCAATAATGCAATCAGCATCTTTTCTAAATAAATAAAGCAAGAAAAGTTTGTGAACATTATGTGTGTGCATATCAAGTCTTTATGGTCCTGCTCACGTAATTATCTTTCAGAATAGAATACTAAAAGCATAAGAAATCACTACTAGCATCTGACTAGAATAGATGTGACAAACGTCAAGATAAAACTTCTTTTATACCACATACCTCACTAAATGTCAGGAAGATTTTACCATTTTATGAGTGTCACATAATACATTATGCTTATCTGAAAAGAGTAGATTTAATAGCTACTGCCTGTCTTTACTTTGGCTGAAAATGGCGTAGAAGAACATAATGAAGCTTATGACACATAGGGTTGTCTATTAAATTATACATAAAGAAAATCAGGTTGTACCAAAAAAAAATAAAACCCTAAAGTTTTAATAAATGTCATATGCTGTTTAGGGATAATCAGACCTCTAAATGCATCATACAGCACCGCTAATTGAAATTGGCTTAAAAAAAAAAGACTTCCCCGTTGAAACTTGGAGAGCTCAACACTCCTGGCTGTGAGACCCCAGTGCTGTTTGACGTGGCTTTGTTGATGGACCTGTCCACTGACATGAAGATCACTGGCCTTGTTAATGAACAAAGTCATAAAATTGACACATCAACGCTGATGTAGTAATCACATTGTTGATGAACAAAGTCATGTGATCACCATGCCAGAGCTGATGTGACAATGGCATGTCTTTTCTTTTAGGAAAACTCATGTAACTTCCATTGACATGACAATCACATGGCTTTTTTGCTAAACAAAGTCAAGACCTGGGGTTGCAATCACATGGTTTTACTGATAAACAAGTGGTTAAGGTTTAGGGATGACAGTGTATCTTAATATGCTTTCCTTAACCCTTTAATTTCAAAAGAACGCTTTACATTATTTTCAGGTCCCATGGAACACCTGCTAAAATTATGGAACACCTGCTAAAATTAATTTGTCAGGGTCACTGAGAAGAATGGCCCTTGCATTTGTGGCCAGTGAGAAGAATGATCCTTACTTAGGTGGTCAGTGGGAAGAATGCCCCTTACATTGATGGTCAGTGGGAAGAATGATCCCTACATTGCTGGCCAGTGAGAAGACTGTCCCATATATTGGTGGCTAGTTGGTAGAATATCACTTACATTGTGGGACAGTGGAAAGAAGGTCCTTACATTGGTGGTCAGTGGGAAGAATTATCCTTATACTGTATTAGTGGTCATTGAGAAGAATATTCCTTACATATCTGACCAGTGAAGTGAGTGGGAAGAATTATCCTTATACTGTATTGGTGGTCAGTGAGAAGAATGATCTTTGCATTGGTGGCCATTGAGAAGAATATCCCTTACATATATGACCAGTGAGAAGAATGTCCCTTACATATCTGACCAGTGAGAAGAATGTCCCTTGCACTGGAGGTCAGTGAGAAGAATGCCCTTTACTTTGGTGGTCAGTGGGAAAAATGTCCTCTTATATTGACGATCATTAAAAAAGGGGTCCCCAAGCTTTCTAAACAATAGGTCTGGTTACTGTCCTTCAGAGTTTAGGAGGGCCAGACTAAGGCCAGTGGGAGTAGAAAATGCCCTAGCCTCAGATGCCCCTTCATTAGTTTTAGTGGGATCAATAGATAGTGCCCCATTGTTGGTATCGGAGGGAGGAATGGTGCCCCATCATTGAGATCAGTGGGAGGAATGGTGCCCCATCATTGATGTCAGTGGGAGGAATAGTGCCCCATTATTGATGTCAGTGGGAGGAATGGTGCCCCATCATTGGTTGCAGTGGGAGGGAAAGTGTCCCATCATTGCTGTCAGTAGGGGGAATAGTGACCCAACAATAGTGTCAGTGAGAGGAATAGTGCCCCATTATTGATGTCAGTGGGAGGAATGGTGCCCCATCATTGGTTGCAGTGGGAGGAATGGAGCCCCATCATTGGTTGCAGTGGGAGGAAAAGTGTCCCATCATTGCTGTCAGTAGGGGGAATAGTGACCCAACAATAGTGTCAGTGAGAGGAATGGTGCCCCATTCATTAGGGTCGGTTGTGGATGGAGTAGTGCCCCAAGGTCTGGATAGAGGCAATCAAAGGACCACATCCGGTCCCAGGGCAGTAGTTTGTATGGGAACAACCGGTGGACAATTGTCAGTGTTCAGGTGACCTCTGACCCCCTGGCTCTCCAGCTAGCATGTCAGGCCAAGGCACAGTAAGTAAAGCCAAATACATCATACATAAACCTGCAAAATTGTAATAACTGAAGGCTAATATTCACATCCCAGCATAAGACCAGCTTGTGCTCTTTAAATTGGAATATATTGTAAAGGAGAAGACAGCTGAGCTTTTTTCTGCTGTAAGGTCTAATGCATACAATCTGAGAGATCTTTAATTCACTGATGACAAACTATATAAAACAAATGATCTGTGACAAACCATCATTTCACATTGTAAACATTTTCAAAGATCACCCACTTCTCATCTATTGTGTTGACAGGCTCACAAAGAGACACAGAAACAATTTACATCATCAAATCACTCTACAGCACAAGGCCTTGACGCAATCGTTTAGTAGCTGTAATCTCTACAACAACGAAGATGCAATTAACCTCCAAAAACCTAATACGCAATGTGCCATTGCTAACTAGACCATGTATATCACACTTCACTGTAAAGAATCATCAAAAATATATTCTGACTCATACAGAAACATAAAGACCTTTTCATCAAGTGGACCTAGCATTAAACACATGATTTTCATGATAAGTGCATGAATACTAAGTAATGTGAAAGATTAACACTTACGCAGGTATGCATTACTTCTCATAGAGATCACAGGGGGAGATTTACTAAAACTCAGAATCTGGTGCAGATGTGCATAGTAACCAATCAGCTTCTAACTTCAGCTCAATCAATTAAACTTTGACAATAAAACCTGGAATCTGATTGGTTACTATGCAGAGCTACAGCAGATTTTGCATTTTCCAGTTTTAGTAAATAACCCCCACAGTGCTCCCCCTGACAATTCCTCTTCTCTTTAGAAGTATGGGGGAGTTTTCATCCCCACCTTCTTACTTCTACTGCCTTTCTTTTTCTCTCTTGAAATTCGTTACAATTCATTTTTTTTATTCCTTTTCTAGCAAATTCCAAATTTTTGGAATGTTTCGAATTCAGATTGGTCAAAAAATGATCTGAATTCTGTGTGAAGAATATCTGGTTGTTAAGCAGCGGGCCAGGAAGACGGCTGTGGTTTTTTTTTCCTTTTTTCGGGTGGTGCAGTGGGTGGCATGATTGATGTTGGATCACCACCTGGGACATTGTTTTTTATTTTTTAACAAAGGACTTGTCAAAAACTTGTTTACTGACTTTATTCAGTTTTTACACACATACTCAATTGCATGGGGGGGTGGGGTCCCCCTTGTTAAATGAGCTCCCCCTGCCCCAAAGCACCCCCTGGTGGCATGTGACCTGGTATGGTTCAGGAGGGGGTGCGCTCACTCGTCCCCTCCCTTTCCTGACCTGCTGGGCTGCATGCTCATATAAGGGCCTGGTATGGATTTTGGGGGGGACCCCACGCTGTTTTTTATTTAATTGTGGCTTGGGGTTCCCCTTAAAGTCGAAACTATACTAAAACTAAACAAAACTAAACAAATTCTGTTCTGCACATGTCTAGTCATTATGATATACAGTATCTCACAAAAATGAGTACACCCCTCACATTTTTGTAAATATGTTATTATATCTTTTCATGTGACAACACTGAAGAAATTACACTTTGCTACAATGTAAAGTAGTGAGTGTACAGCTTGTATAACAGTGTAAATGTGCTGTCCCCTCAAAATAACTCAACAAACAGCCATTAATGCCTAAACCGCTGAAAACAAAAGTGAGTGCACCCCTAAGTGAAAATTAAAGTCTAAATAGCTGGCAACAACAGTGAGCACACCCCTAAGTGAAAATGTCCAAATTGGGCCCAAAGTTTCCATATTTTGTGAAGCCACCATTATTTTTCAGCACTGCCTTAACCCTCTTGGGCATGGAGTTCACCAGAGCTTCACAGGTTGCCACTGGAGTCCTCTTCCACTCCTCCGTGACAACATCACAGAGCTGGTGGATGTTAGAGACCTTTTGCTCCTCCACCTTCTATTTAAGTATGCCCCACAGATGCTCAATAGGGTTTAGATCTGGAGACATGCTTGGCCAGTCCATCACCTTTAGCCTCAGCTTCTTTAGTAAGGCAGTTGTCGTCTTGGACATGTGTTTGGGGTCGTTATCATGTTGGAGTACTGCCCTGCGACCCAGTCTCTGAAAGGGGATCATGTTCTGCTTCAGTATGTCACAATACATGGTGGCATTCATGGTTCCCTCAATGAACTGTAGCTCCCCAGTGCCGGCAACACTCATGCAGCCCCAGACCATGACACTCCCACCACCATGCTTGACTGTAGGCAAGACACACTTGTCTTTGTACTCCTCACCTGCTTGCCACCACACACGCTTGACACCATCTGAACCAAATAAGTTTATCTTGGTCTCATCAAACCACAGGACATGGCTCCAGTAATCCATGTCCTTAGTCTGCTTGTCTTCAGCAAACTGTTTGCGGGCTTTCTTGTGCATCATCTTTAGAAGAGGCTTCCTTCTGGGATGATAGTCAAGCAGACCAATTTGATGCAGTGTGTGGCGTATGGTCTGAGCACTGACAGGCTGACCCCCACCCCTTCAACCTCTGCAGCAATGCTGGCAGCACTCATACGTCTATTTCCCAAAGACAACCTCTGGATATGACGCTGAGCATGTGCACTCATTTTCAGATCCTCAGAGAGTTCTTTGCCATGAGGTGCCATGTTGAACTTCGAGTGACCAGTATGAGAGAGTGAGAGTGATAACACCAAATTTAACACACCTGCTCCCCATTCACACCATAGACCTTGTAATACTAACGAGTCACATGACACCAGGGAGGGAAAATGGCTAATTGGGCCCAATTTGGACATTTTCAATTAAGGGGTGTACTCACTTTTGTTGCCAGTGGTGTAGACATTAATGTCTGTGTGTTTAGTTATTTTGAGTAGACATGTGAAGAGCAAAAACATTTGTTTAGTTTCATTACATTTCGAATTTTGTTATTTACATAAATTCGTTTAGTTAGATTTGTTTCATTCATTTAATTTGTTTTCGGAATTAATTTCATTTATTCATTTTTGAATCGATGAGAAAAGTTTTTGAATCAATTTTTAATAGTTTTTGAATTTAAAAAGTTGTTGAATTCAAATTGTTTTCAAATTGGAATCGTTTTTGAATTTGAACAGTTTTCAGATTCAAATATTTTTCCAATTTCCAAGGAGAATGGGGTGGAGTGGAAAATGGAGGAATAGAATGGAAAATGATAGAATACAATAGAGGGGAATATAACAGAAAATGAAAGAATATAATGTGGTGGAGTGGAACAGAGCTGTTGTATTCTATTCTTTTGTTTTGTTATATTCTTTTCGAGTCTATTGTTTTTTTTTGCTGTTCTTATTCCTTTGTTTTCTATTCTATTTTGTTCTCTTTGGAAATTGGAAAACTATTCAGATTCGAGGACTTTTCAAATTCGAATTTGAAAACTTTTCGAATGCGAATACTACTTGAATTAGTAAAGTAATAGAAAACGATTCAAAAATTATTCAAATTAGAATTTCGTCAGAATTTTTTTTTTCATTATTTCGGATTCATTTAAATTTGCCACTACTGTCATTCGAAAATTCGGATACATCCGAATTTCTGGAAAAGCAAGAATTTGTCCGAATTTTAATTTGGAACGAAACAAACTGCACATGTCTACCCAGAAGAGTTGAAGCTGTTATAGCTGCAAAGGGTGGGCCAACTCAATATTGAACCCTATGGACTAAGACTGGGAGGCCATTAAACTTCATGTGCGTGTAAAGGCAGGTGTCCCAATACTTTTGGCAATATAATGTATATATATATATATATATATATATATATATATATACATAAAAAAAATCCCAAAAGACAGGAACCCTTCTTTAACTCAAACATGGGAGTTTGCTGCTTATATTGCATTGTACATACATTTTAGAGCAACCACAAGCAGAATCATTGCAGGGACAGCGTGACCTTGTGTCTTGCTAATTCTCGCTGCTGTTTAAGATGCCAAGTAGACCAGATAATAGGTAGCAGTGGCCGGTTGCTGCGGCTCTAGAATCATTTAATCAAAAGGAGAGCATTAAAAGGTAGAACCAGCACCGAGGACAGCAGGTGGTGAAGCTAAAATGTTGCCGCCGAAGATATAGCTGACTGCTGAAAACAATATTTTGAGCACAGATACATCTCGCCTCGCCTTCTCTTCATCCGACAAAGAAAATGATGCTAAACACAGACAGAGCACTGTCAGCAGCTCACACATGCAGGGGTTCTATTAGGGAAATGCTGAAACCAGGCTCTTGGGACCAATAAGATGAAATACAAAAAAAATGTAATTATTTTGGCGTCAAATATTTAATTTGATAGAAGGCTGTTGAATTTTTTTTTTTTTTTTCATATTATCAGAAGCTAGTTATGTGTGCATTTAACTGTCTAAACATTTTACTCTTTCAATTCATTCTCAGATAATACACAGAACAACCAAAAAAATATATATTTTGTTATATTATACCTTTTTTTATTTTTTTATGATATTTTTGTTATACAATATATCTTAAATAATTCACATTTTATTTTTCTATTAATTATATTATATTATATTATTATTTTATTTAAGAAATATAAGTGATTGGGTATTTTTGAGAGCACAATCTACAGTTAAGATGACCCCTTCAGCCTCACCTAGTGATGCTACACTGGCTTGAAGAAACACGGTAATCAAAAGGAAAAATTGTATGGTGGTTGGTAATGTTTGGCGGTTTTGTATTTAACCAATGCTGCAACGGTTAAATGCAGTGGTGGTTGGTGTTTTTTTGTTGTTTTTTTTGGGGGGGAGGGTGGCAAACAACCCCTCCCCCCACCGGCCGGCGGTATATTCATTTGCTATCGCAACACAACTGGGTGGGCTCAGGGCGCAGTGCTTGCGCCCCGAGCCCACCCTTTTTTGAAGCCTATTGGAGCCTCTGACTCCAATGACGCGCTTCAAAAAACCCCGATTGGAATCCATGCGTCCGGCGGCCTGCATGTAGATTAGGGGGCCGGACACATGGATAGGGGGCAGAGCCCGTGTGCCCCTAATGGGTGGGCCGCCACTGGTTAAATGGTTGTTTAGGTCTGGGAAGTCTTGAAAGACAATTTTATTTGCCGGATGCCCCCCTCCCACAAGCTCCTGCCATGCTTAAAAGACTGGTCCCCTAGCTCTGCACTGGATGTGAGGACGCAGAGGGACATTCCACTGCTGGAGTGTAGTGGAGCGCCACCTGCTGGGGGAAATGCTCTGTATTACCTGTTACCATTTTTACCAGCTTAGATCTTAAGTGCTGAGAACAGAAGGGAGGAGGGAGGCGCCAGCCTAAGTGTAGTATTAAAAATGTACTTTATTCACATGAGATTAAAAACACTTACAGGAGTGTATAAGGAAACATGCTTGTCCAAGAAGAGTGCAGTCCTGATGTTATGTCTGGCTCTGCAAGCTCCACCACGGTGGTAGACAGCTGGAAAAGATTATCTAAATGAGCTGGACTGGATGGCTGGTGTGCCCAGGATCCAGGAAGAACCACGCTGGTCAGTGCTGGCAGCTGGGGAAGAAGTGATGTCACCGTAGGAGGGAAGAGCCAGGCTAGAGCTGAACAGTGTCTGTCAGGATGCAAAGCTGTGGACTGGGCTACGCGCTTGGAGACTCCACTCCTTCTAATGGCCTAGTGCTCTCTGGTGAAGAGCTGATATTTATATGTAGATCTTGGTGAGAATGTGATCCGCTGCTGTAGAACTACGGGGTCTAGTGGACCAAGTGATTAACCACTTCAGCCCCGGAAGGATTTCCCACTTTAGGACCAGAACATTTTTTGCGATTCGGCACTGTCTATTTAACTGACAATTGCGCAGTAGTGCAAAGTTGTACCCAAACAAAATTTGTGTCCTCTTTTTCCCACAAATAGAGCTTTCTTTTGGTGGTATTTGATCCCCTCTGCGTCATTTCTGATCGCCGCTATAAACAAAAGAAGAGCGACAATTTTGCAAACAACCCCAAATTTCTTACTTTTTGCTAAAATACAAATCCAAAGAAAAAAATATAAAAAAACATTTTTTTCCATCGGGTTTGTCTGATTTATATTATTCCTCATATTTTTGGTAAAAAAAAAACGCAATTGGCGTTTATTGATTGGTTTGCGCAAAAGCTGCCGCATTTACGGATGATAAGAATTAATTTCTGGGGTTTTTATTTTTTTACATTTTTTACTAGTAATGGCAGCGATCTGCGATTTTTAGCGGTCCTCCGATATTGCAGCGGACATGTCGGACCATTTTGACACTTTTTTGGGACCATTGGCATTTATACAGCGATCAGTGCTATAAAAATGTTTCCTGGGTGTGTTCTAACTGTATGGGGCTGGCCTGACTGGGGGAAGGGAGTGATCACGGCTTCCATATACAGGAAGCCTGTGATCACAGCCTTTCCCCCTCTAACAGAACGGAGATCCGCGTTTACATGCACGGACCTCCATTCTTTCACTGCGTTGGGGTCATCGCGGGTAGCCGGTGGCGATCTAGTCCGCCCTACCCGCTCCCTGGCCTCCGGTGGCGTGCGCACGCTCACAGTGAGGTATATCGCAGCCGCCGTCATATGACGGCAGTTCGCAATACCGAGCCACTCTGTCGCCGTCAGACTGCGGTTAGCGATCGGCAAGTGGTTAATAAAAACTTATTTTTCTTGTGCATCAGTCTCTTAGGGATTAACAGGTTTAAAAATAGCAATTTCACAGTGAGAAAAAAGGGGGGGGGGGATGTGGGACAAAAAACAAACAGATAAACACATTGAAGAGGTAGATGGTCAATGACCGATAGTAAATAATACATATGGAATGAGGGTAAATTTGATGATTGCGGTATATTTGTAGTTGTAAAGGGATACACACTATTGGGGATACAAAGCGAGCTGGCAGTGTGCCAAAGTATGGACACACATTGGTAGTGGCATACACCTGGACGTTATGGCCCATTGTGGAGGGTGCATTGGTAATATTACTGCCCTCATCTGTATTGCAAGGTACCAGTAGCGTCCCTGGATGTTGTCAGGTGTGGGCAACTGCAGTAACAACCCATGGGACATCATGGTGGACAAAGAATTATGTCTGGGATCCGGAGTTATAGTATGGTGTGTGTCTCAATCTCCTCACTGAGTCCTCCAAGCGACAAAGCATTAAGGCAGTGGTTCTCAACTCCGGTCCTTGGGACCCACCAACAGGCCAGATTTTAAGTATTACCATGGGGAGATGCAGACTAGAATACTGCAATCACTGAGCAGCAAATGATATCACCTGTGATGTATTTCAGTCATCCTGCAAACCTGGCCTATTGGGGGGTCCCGAGGACCGGAGTTGAGAACCACTGCATTAAGGGTATATATCCAGAAGGTTTCCTGCTGACAGAGATCTTCAGTGTTGGAAGTGGTCAACTCTTACTGACCACCTAAGGTGTGGAGGCTTCCCCACAACATGGGAACATAAAAGATTTATACAAAAACATGCTTGCTCATGACAAATTCTTTGCTTGAAGGTTCCATTTATTGGTCTAGTATTGAAGTGACTTTTTTACAGAGAATCCTTGCATTCGTCAGTGTCCCTCATACCGGCAGGGTCACATTACCATTATTTCTTTGGTTCTTTGACTCATCAGCTGGACAGGGTATAGTAATGGCTCCTAACTTTACCTGCAGTTCACTCATGGCATTCCTTAGGTACCTCTTGTTGACTTGGGCCACTGGGATGGGCATCAGCTACTCAGGCAGAACATCAACCAATAATACATATCGTAGATTCTAACCTTGCTATGAGGCACAACTTTTCATACAGTACATACTGCTCATCCAAAGAATTGTATATTGAAATATATATATTGTGTTTCATAGTCTAAGAACTATTAGTGGTAACAGAGCTCCAGGAGGACAGTTGTTTTATATCAGCGTATCATTTAAATGATGTTCAGCTGTGCTTTTCCCCTTAGCAGCTCATTCTGTGGCATAATGAAAACACATCTTCTGATTTCTGAAATCCGGTAGAAAAACTGTGTAATATATCTGTCATTACAATAAACAACACTTAGTTCACCAACTCTCTTGTGTGAATTGTCAGCATGAAATGGCTTTACGTGACATTTCCCTTGTAATGTAGCCTCCACTGCCAGCCTAATAACATTGCCATGCTAAACCATGCAATATCTCTGTGGCGCATCTGACTACACCTTTGCAATAAAAATAGAGCTAAACTTTTATAATAGAAACTAATTATATACACTCAGCAGAATTATAAACGCAACACGTTTTTCTATGTACCCAAAGTACAGATCCTTGCAACAAGGGGCTGTGCATTATCATGCTGATGGTCATGGATGAATGGCACAACAATGAGCCCGAGGATCTCATCACGGTATCACTCTGCATTCAAAATGCCATCGATAAAATGCACCTGTGTTTGTTGTCCATAGCATACGCCTGCCCATACCATAACCCCACCATCACCATGGGCCACTCGATCCACAACGTTGACATCAGCAAACCACTCACCCAAACGACGCCATACATGCTGTGCCACCTGCCCTGTACAGTGAAAACTGGGATTCATCTGTGAAGTGAACACCTCTCCAAAGTACCAGATACCATTGAATGTGAGCATTTGCCCTCTCAAGTTGACTACGACGACGAACTGCAATCAGGTCGAGACCCCGATGAGGAGGACGAGCATGCAGATGAGCTTCCCTGAGACGGTTTCTGACAGTTTGTGCAAAAATGCTTTGGTTATGCAAACCGATTGTTGCAGCAGCTGTCCGGGTGGCTGGTCTCAGACAATCTTGGAGGTGAAGATGATGGATATGGAGGTCCTGGGCCGGTGTGGGTACACGTGGTCTGTGGTTGTGAGGCCGGTTGGATGTACTGCCAAATTCTCTGAAACACCTTTGGAGATGGCTTATGGTAGAGAAATGAACATTCAATTCAAGGGCAGCAGCTCTGGTGGACATTCCTGTAGTCAGCATGCCAATTGCAGGCTCCCAAAAAACGTGTGACATCTGTGGCATTGTGCTGTGTGTTAAAACTGCACATTTTAGAGTGGCTTTTTCTTGTGGCCAGCCTAAGGCACACCTGTGCAATAATCATGCTGTCTAATCAGCATCTTAATATGCCACACATGTGAGGTGGATGGATTATCTCGGCAAAGGAGAAGTGCTCACTAACACAGATTTAGTCCTCGTTCATATTGAAGCTATTTGGCATGAGATTTGACATGTCCTAATTGCAGCGCCACACCGATTTCAAAAAGTAGTTCTTATACTACTTTTTGCAATTTTCAAGTGCGATTTCCATAGGCATCTGTGCAGAAACCTGCACAGAAGCCCTGATCCTCCTCTTCTCAGCTCCCCCACTGATGGCTCTTGGCTGTGACTGACAGAAGCAGGAGGCAATGTCTCTGAACCTAGGAGGAAAGAGAGTGAAGAGAGCCTTTGCTCTCATACACAGTGCTGGATTGAGATTGGGCTCTGGTAAGTATCCCAGATAGCAAGGATAACTTGCCACAAATTTGTGGCAGTGCTGAATTTTACGTTAACTTTGCTGCACATTTTCATTGGCAAGATGTACATATGAAGCGCAAGTTCTAGTTGACACTTCCAATTTGTAACAAATTTGTGTGGCAAATCTTTAGCAAGAGCAAAGTTGCAGTGGTGAGTCTACAGCAAAAACTCTGCAAGTCTACAGCATGAGAATTCAGCCACAGTGACCCCTGTGGTGGGATGACTATTGCACAACATAACTGAACCAGAACTTGCAGAATGTTTGCAAAGAAAGTTGATCTGGAGTCATGCAATGCAGACTTGCTGCAATTGTGCATCAAACTTGTAAAGCCTGGCAAGTCTAGCAATAGCTTAGCAAGTCATTTTCAAACTCGCAGCACAATTACTTGCTATCTGGGTATGGGGGGGGGGGGGCTGCATGCAGATTTTTTTTTTACCTTATTTCAGAAAATGTGTTTGCACAAAGTGTTACTAAACCCAGGAGCCTGCACTTATGATATCTGGATCCCTACAGTACACAGAACATGGAAATGCAATTATTTTTTAAACTGCTGAACACCTTTTCTCACCAGCAGTATTTAGCAGTCTTGTGACTTCTATCAGTGTCTGATTAAAGCTTGTAGGAGGAGTTTTCATTTTACTGCAGGACCCCTGACCCTCTGTCTGGACAGTGCTGGTTGGCAATGTACTGATCACATGTACCACCCCCCCCCAAAAAAAAAAAAAAAAAAA
>BLSH010146565.1:1828803-1841193 GCA_018402905.1 Glandirana rugosa
TAAATCGAAGCAAAAAATTATTGTATCTTTGTTAAATTAATCTGTAGCAATTCACACCAAACTGAACATGTGCAGAGTGACTTCAAAGGCTTCGTCTTATAAGGAGATGGATTGGGGACTGTGGAAGAAGGGGAGGATCAGAGAAGACAGGCTCAAACAGCCTTTTTACACAATGCAGAGGATTAACCCCTTAGGTATCACAGTGAGTATAACAAGCATGCTTTACTGCATATACAAGCTTGTGTGGCGGCAACCAGGTGAAGAGTACACATAGATTTTACTGTTGTGGGTTTAGTAACTCTTTAGGGTAAAAAAAACTTCAACCTTAACAACCACCCATTTAGCTTTTTGTGAACATTTTCAGAGTCTATTTAGTAATTAAATTGTTTCTATGTTATTAAAAAACGAAGCTAAATGCCAGTGCAACTAGACATGCAAATAAACTCATTACTATGGTATTTGTCATTATAGTAGAGCTCTATCCGAGTTTTGCTTCAGAGTACTTAATGGTGACCTTGAGAATTCTCGTTCTCGATGTTCTAATCTTCTTCTGTTTACCAGTAACACAACTCATGTCTATGTAATTTATTGTTGTGTTGCTATGGAAACCAATCCATGCTGCTGACACCAGTACTCCATCACAAGTGTGTTACATATTGAAATGCATTAATAAAAACCTATTCATTATTAGTGGACTTTGCAGGGTCAAACCCTACTGGAAGGCCACCTTCCATACTGGTATCATAATCACGTCTACATCTGGCCTGTTCATGGTCCTGCTGTCTTTGCTTGAGAGATTATTTGTTCCTTTCAGGTTTTTCTATGCTATGTTCTTCTTTCTATTTTGCAATAGCTTAGCTGCTATAGTTGTCAATGAATTCTAACAGCTATATCTCCGAAGGCACATGAGTCATGGCAGCGGTGCCTTCACAATGTGCCTTCACATCTCCATTATTCTCTTTTGTCGAGGGTTTCTGATTATATTCCAATATTGGCTTTGATTGGATAGACAGTTTCATGAAATCGTTTTACATGATAAAATAAAATATACATTTCGATAGTTTATAAATCGTTTTTACAGATATTGGGGTTGGTTTACTAAAGGCAAATAGAGTGACCCTTTGCGAGGGTCGCAGGAATTATCCCCTAAGCTTAATGAATGAGATGAAGCAAGATACTCAGTAGCTGTGGCAGGTGATGTAGGGGTCCACATTCAATAATACCCTAAAGCAGCGATGGTGAACCTTGGCACCCCAGATGTTTTGGAACTACAATTCTCATGATGCTCATGCACTCTGCAGAGAGAAGTGATGTCATCTAGGCTCCAGCCAATCACAGCGCCAGAGCCCGCGAAACCGGAAGAAACGCCAGGGAATATGTCAGCCGTCTCAGTGGTGTGCGGGCGCTCCTGAGAGAGCTAAGGTAAGCATTTCATAATGAGCTAGTATGCAATGCATACTAGCTCATTATGCCTTTGCCTTACAGGGTTTTTTTTTTTTAACCACTTCAATACCAGGCACTTAGGACACTTTCCTACCAGACCTATTTTCAGCTTTGAATGACAATTGTGCAACATTGTACCCAAATAAATTTTTTAGCATTTTGTTTCTACGAATAGAGCTTTCTTTTGGTGGTATTTGATCACCCCTGCGGTTTTTATTTTTTGCACTACAAATAAAAAAAAACGAAAATTAAAAAAAAAAAAAAAATTGTTTCTGTCACAAAACTTTGTAAAAAAGTAAATTTTCTCCATCACTGATGGGCACTGATGAGGCTACACTGACAGGCATTGATGAGGCGGTACTGATTGGCACTGATGAGGCGGCACTGATGAGGTGGCACTGATGATGAGGCACTTATATGCAGCAATGATGAGCACTGTTAGGCGGCACTGATAAGCAGCACTGACGGACACTGATATGCAGCACTGACAGACACTGATAAGCTGCACTGATGGGCACTCATAGGCGGCGCTGATAGGTGGCACTGATGGGCAATGATAGGTGGGCACTGGTAGGTGGCACTGGTGGGCACTGATATGTGGTACTGGTATGCACTGATAGGGGCACTGATACACACTGATAGGGGCACTGGTGGGCAGATGCACTAATAGGGGCCCATTTCCTGGTGGTCTAGGGTGGCATCTGAAGGTGACACTGAGTGACATCCATATTGGGCACTATGCCCCTTACCTGGTGGTCTAGGGTGGTCTCCCTGGTGGTCCCTGGTCGGCTCCCTGGTGGTCCTGGGTGGGCACATCCCTGGTGGTCCCTGGGCAGGCTCCCTGGTGGTCTAGTGTGGCGATCCTAGGGGGGGCTGTGCTGATAAATCATCAGCACAACCCCCCTGTCAGGAGAGCAGCTGATTGGCTCTCCACTTCTCAGGTCTGCAGACCCGAGTACAGGAAAAGCCGATAAACGTCTTTCCTGTTCACACTGTGACCAGCCGTGATTGGTCACGGCTGATCACATGGTGAAGTGCTTCCAATGGAAGCACTTTACCGAGAACGGTAATGCGGGGGGTCAAACTGACCCCCCACACCACCGATCGCCGCGATGCGCGCCCCTTCCGGGCGCACGCTGCCATGTTATCCTGAGGACGTCATATGACGCCCAGTCAGGATAACTGAACCACTTCCCGACTGTCATTCTGCATATGGTGGTCGGGAAGTGGTCAAAGCAGAAGTACAGCCCAAGCTGGTTTGGCTGTACTTCTCCTGTGGATCACAGGAGTGCAGTTCATTCTGTACACCTGTGACCCGTTTTCAGTAGACAGTGGGCTTAAGTCTGCTGTCTGCTAATGTCACAGGGCTGGTCCAGGCTCAGACAAGATCTCTACAATGAAGTCGGGATCCGCTCACATGCCAGGACTGGCACCAGGCTCAGCCTCTCAGCATGCCGCTGAGAGCCTAGGCCGGCCGCTCCCGTCCCCTCCAAAGACCAGTGAGCATGGGGGAGGCAGAGCAGAGAGCTGGTGACTGAGTCACCAGCTCTCTGCTCAGGGAGCTGTGAGAACCGATCGATCAGTGGTGTTCAATCGCTCAGTTCTCAGTGTTAGAGGTGGCGGGGGACAGATGCAGCATCAAAGCAAAAAAAAAAACCCCATACATCTCTTTTAGACTAATCTTCCATACTAATATGACTGTAGGTGGGCTTAAACAAATACCCCTTTTGTCTCTTTTCTAAAAGGGTCCTACATAACTATGGATTGTATGATTTAGTTGCAGCATAACCTAAATTACATTTTGCACCAAGGCCTGGTGATCAATTCTGTTTCCTGGATCCACATGGAAAGAGATTCCACCAAAATGGTGGCATGCTTGGCCTTAACACCAAATCTTGTTGCCCCTTTTCTTACCTTTTTGTGTGCAGCTTTCTTTTTGTATCATTGGTGTATTTTTATTTGAACACCCCTAATGTGCATGCCCCTAACCAATTCCCTGGGGTGGTGGTAACAGCCGTCACACTGGATTTTGGATTCTTCCAAAATATTCAATATTTCTCAAATTCCAACTTTTTGATGTGCACTACAGTAACAGTACAGTATCTTTCTACTGTAAAACGTGGCTTAGCAAACATGATCAATATATATTTTTTATGATGACCTAACAAATAACGTGTTTGAACAGCAGGAACAAACACTTTCATTGACTATGTAGTTGCTTAATTGGCACCAGATGTTATATTTTCCTGTTGATTTCCACAGGGTAAAGCACAGAGTATAAATGAGGAAGACTGCAGGGGGTCTGTCAAAATGGTGAAGTCAAAGTAAATGGAAAATATTGCTGAACATCTCTGAAGCTTCAACATTTAAGGTGCTTTTCGGCAGGCTATACTTTTCTTATAAACTCGTTTGGAAAACGGAATGCCTAAGCACATACAGGGCTTCAAGAGAAAATGCCAGTTGAAAAAAAATCCCTTTTCACATATTTGTAAAGGATATTGCCTACCTGTATAACCTTTCCTTTCTTTGTGCAGCCGATCCTTGGTTCCGTGAGTATTATCCATGATTCAAAGCTCCTGTTTTCCAATTCTGAAGTTTAAGTGATTCTAAAGGAATTCGTTTTTGTCTTTTAAATAACAAACATGTTATACTTACCTGCTCTGTGCAATGGTTTTGCACAGAGCAACCCCGATCCTCTTCTTTTTGGGTCCTGGCTCTTCCTAGCTACCGCTATGGGGCGCTCGAGCAGCCTTGCTCCTGGGCTGCACTCACACATGAGCCGCGGGCAGCCCCGCCCCTGCTCTTTCCTTATTGGTTCACCAGCTGTGATTGACAGCAACATCAGCCAATGGCATTAAGGTGTAAAACCTTTAACCTTTAGAGTAGTCCAATTTCAGCCTCCTATACTGTGTTTTCATTTTGCCTGGCCATCTAAGCCTGCGGTTATTTCTATAGTTGTTCAACCTCCTGGGACCTAATTGCATTTTGCCTGGATGCAGCCTAAACAATTGCCCCACCAAATATTAGTCCAGGAAATACAACACTGTTTCAGCTGGTGTCTTTTATTTCCTTTCCATGTTTCCTATTTGTATTTCAGCAGCCAGGATTGGTGTTCTCCTACGTGTGATTTCAGATTTCAGCTGAAGAAATATGAGTAATTACATGGCAGAGTTTAAAAATAATTTAGCAATCTGCCTGTGAATATATAGACTAATTAGAGGCTTGTATGTTGCATACGATAACCCTACCAACTTAATAAAATGTAGTTAATTTCAGTATTTGATCAGTAACTCCTTATTTTTACAGTAATGTATATCAGCTCACTGTACATGTTTAATGTTTAACCACTTCAATACCAGACACTTACCACCCCTTCCCGCTCAGACCAATTTTCATCTTTCAGCGCTGTCACACTTTGAATGACAATTGCGCGGTAGTGCGACACTGTACCCAAACGAAATTTTTGCAATTTTTTCCCACAAATAGAGCTTTCTTTTGGTGGTATTTGATCACCTCTGGGGTTTTTATTTTTTGCGCCACAAATAAAAATACCAAAAATTTTGAAAAAAATAAAAGGTTTTCTTTGTTTCTGTCACAAAACTTTGGAAATAAGTATGTTTTCTTCATCAATGACATGCACGGATGAGGCTACACTGACGGGCACTGATGAGACACTTATATGCAGCACTGATAGGTGGCACTGATAAGCAGCACTAACCGGCACTGATAGGTGGCACTCATAAGCGGCACTGATGGGAACTCATAGGTGGCACTGATGGGCACTTATAGGTGGCACTGATGGGCACTGATAGGTGGTACTGGTGGGCACTGATAGATGGCACTTTTTTTAGACATTCCCTGGTGGTCCTTGGTGGCATCCAAGATTGGCACTGAGTGCCATCCCTGTTGGGCATTGTGCCCCTTATCTGGTGGTCTAGGATGGGCTCCCTGGTGGTCAGGGTGGGCTTCCCTGGTGGTCCCTGGGTGGGCATTCCCTGGTGGGCTCCCTGGTGGTCCTGGGTGGTGATCCTAGGGGAACTGCACTGATAAACATTCAGTGCAGACCCCCCTGTCAGGAGAGCCACCAATCGGCTCTCCTCTACTTGTGTCTGCAGACACGAGTAGAGGAAAAGCCGATAAACGGCTCTTCCTGTTTATACTCTGACCAACCGTGATTGGTCATGGCTGATAACGTGGCAAAGAGCTTTTGATGGAAGCTCTTTACCGAGATCGGTAATGCGATGTGTCAGACTGACACACCACACCATCGATGGCCGCGATCGCAGGTTATTCTGAAAGACGCCAGGATAACGAAACCACTGCCCGGCCGTCATTTTGCTATAGGCTGGGTGGGAAGTGGTTAATATATAGTACGTACAGTACATAGGTATGGGGACTACAGAATAAATTCATATCTTATGGCCATGTCTGAACGAAGTATATAAAGGAGTCACTCTTTCAAGTCATTCAGTTCCATAAGTAAATGTGTACGTTGAGCTACAGAGGTCTGTAGACAACAGGCTTTTTCAGTTAAAGCAGCAACAGCCAGCCTTGTAAACATGAGAAATGAACCCTCACCACCCATTCAGTTTAAAATAGGTAAAACATTTGTATAAAGATATAAAAAACATTATGGATACCTTAGTGATCCCATACCATCTGTTCTCAGCTGCATAAGGAACTCAGAGAGCTGGGGGAGGAGAAACAACAGGACACTAGTCTTCCCAGTGAAAGACTGTAAGGGAGTCTTGTCAGGACAAGTCTGATCATTGGAGGAGAGCAGGCTGGGTTCTCAGAACAGCTAGAAAACTGATGAAGTTGTGCTCTCCTGCCTAGTATGATCAGTTTTTTTTAGGAAAGCAGAGAGACTGACAGGAACACCAGGGATTTCCCACAAAGGAAGCAATACAAAGAGAATGCATACTTTTTCATACAAGTACATGGTACATCAGGGGCATATTAGGAATATGACATGCCTTGTTTACATATTCTTAAAGGAAACATTAAAAAAATCATATTAAGTGGGGCTGTGGCCGCAATTCAAGAGTTAATTGCATGTTTAGGTCTAGGTGACATAAACAAGAAGATCTACCCAATCCTCCACTCCTCCGTGCTGCTGGACCGCTTCTCACAGCATCTTCTCCCCCATGCTCCAGCAGTCTAAGGTCCTAGATGTCATTAAGATCAACGTAGGGTCCATTGCCCTGCACTGAATGTGAGGATGCCGAGGAACATTCCGCCACCGTAGCATGGAGGTGCCCTGCCTGCCGGAGAAGTTGAGGATCAGCCCAGGATCATTTTGACGTTTCCCAGAGTTGGGCTTTAAGTTGCTGGCTGGAAATGTAATTATCAAATATTCTCATTGACGTTTTAACAGCCTAAAAAATTAAGAAAAAAAAAATCATCCTGAACGTAAGTAAAAGAGAACATATATACAAATGTTACATGTTCCCTTTAAAAGAGGGCTTTTATATATTTATTTCACATGATATTCCTCTAAGGTCAAAGAAAAACGTGAGGGATGTAATATTCTGTTTGTATTACTTATTAGGTTTGACTGTAGGGGGGAAAAGAAGTGGGAAGTTACATGAAGTTTCTTTATTAAACTGATTTCACCTGTACTAACCTCTGTACCATATTAATTACAGAACTATGTGTGATTTTCTGAAATATAAAACGTGGCAGGGTTGCAACAACACAACACATGTGTAGGCGGATGGAAGATATGAGTAAGCTAATGATGTCTTGCTAATACTGACCACAAACATCTAAAGAACTTCAAGGCACACAAGTTCTTAATTGCTTAACAACAAAAGAGTTCTGCCCCTATATGATCCAAACAGCTATTAAAGCAAACCCATCACAAGACAATCTGAGCTTATCATGAAAAAATGCATTTGTATAGACTACCTTCAATGAGCAGTGAGCTCAGGCGTGTTAGGATCCTGGTCTGAACATATCTAGGTGACCCCTCTGAGAAGCTGTTACTGTACTGTGTTGCCAACCGCCAGTAAATTTACTGACAATTTGTAAAAATCAGTGATTTTTAGAACTGTCTATAAATATCAGGGTCTGATAATTTGTCATGCTGTGCTGACTTTTTAAACTGGGCAAACTACTTGATATGGGTATTGTCAGTGTTTCCATGTTGTGTTTAAATATCAATTGTCTTAGTTTTTAATAGGAGTTCAGTTATTTTTCAGGTTGCCAGTAAAAAAGGTGCTCTGCCAGTAAGATTTTCCATGATTTGCCAGTAAAAAACGCTGCGGGAGGTTGGCAACACTGACTGGACCAATCCTAAGCTGTCGAGGCATTCCCCACCCTACTGCCACACATACACAAGCCTCTTGTATATGTGTGGCCTATGGGGCAGGGAATGCCTTGCCCGCCTATGATTGGCCCAGTACAGATGACAGCGTCCTGGTGGAATCACTCAAGTAGGTTCAGGCTAGGATCCAAGTTTGCCTAAGCTTATCCCTAAATCCAGCAAGAGAGAAATACTCCAAGCACAAACCGGACAGTCCCTTAGAAGAAAAGCAGTCTCAGCCCAGCTCCAGGTCATGCCCTGGACACGTTTCGCCCCATCCACAGGACTTAGACATGGAGGTGGGGATATCAGGTGGCCCTGATTGGAGCTGGGCTGAGGCTGATTTTCATATAAGTGACTGTTGGGTTTGTTGGTGTGCATCAGGGGTGTCAAACTGGCGGCCCTCCAGCTGTTGTGAAACTACAAGTCCCATCATGTCTCTGCCTGTGGGAGTCATGATTGTAACTGTCAGCCTTGCAATGCCTCATGGGATTTGTAGTTCCGCAACAGCTGGAGGGCCACCAGTTTGACACCTGTGGTGTGCATCATGGGGCATTTCTCTCTTGCAGGATTTAGTGTACTGCGGCGGGACAGGCTCTTCCCAGCCCCCACCCTTCAGTGTAAGTCACTAGATGGGATTGAAGTGTAGGAGTATGGAGCTGCACCTTCTATTTTTCTGAATCTGGTTCACAGTAAGCTTATGATACCTTCAATGAAAACTGCAGGTCAAAACAATCAGTACAACCTAATCTAGACTCAAAATTGCTCAGTGAGGGCCAGTTCCCACCAGCAGACCAGCAGAAGGTCCTCTATGATCCTCTACGGTGGTGGATTTTTCATTCTTCCAACCATTTTCCATTCATAGAACACTTTTCATTGATAAACTCTACTGTACATCTTCTATGAATGGAGGAGGGGGGTGGAAATGGTGGGCATAGTTAGAACTCTTTATGAGTGCCGAAGGCAAGTCCCTCAACTTGTATTAACCCCCGCAGCACTGGAAGGTTACAGCTGTATAGGTAGGGGGATCTGAGGACTTCAGGTTTCAACTGAGACAGCAGCCAGCAGCACAAGGGACACTTTGCAATGAATGTAAGTATCATCCCTTGTGCTGTTTTTTTTTTATTCATTTTCTTTTTACTAAACGTAAGCTTTAATTTGGAAAATTACTGAAAAAGGCATGAGTTGCATATCATTTTAGCAGCCTATCCTTCAGGATTTTCAGATCTTTTGACATGTGGTTTTCACTGAAGGTACCCCCTTGACTATGCATTTTTTCATTACACGCTCTGTTTGAATTGTCTAATCTTGTGACAAGATTTCTTTAAGTAAATAAATAGGCTTACAGCATCCCACAGACAATATTCCTGTCAATTATATGTACAACAATGTGAAGCAAATGCTTTCCTTAGAAATCATTACTTTGTATTGAGTCATTTACTCTTCAGGGGGTACATTTTAGAAACCCATGCCAAGAACCCAATTTTGATGCCAATGTGTACGAAGTCTCATATAAGAAATATGATACCAGGAAGCTGGGCAACCTGCCACCACCCTAATTTTGCTTTCTGAATGAAACGTGTGTCTTTAATGATTGAATTCCCTAAAGTGAGTCTAAAACTTTTTTTTCTTTTTGTCAACTAATAAAAATGTTATACCTACCTGCTCTGTGGAATGGTTTTGTACAGAGCAGTTCTCTTCTTCTCGTTGTCCACCAGCGCTCCTCCTCTTTGGCGAGTGCCCCCATAGGAAGATGCTACCTACGGGAGTACTAGTGCAGGCTCAATCCCGAGCCTTGCTGTCTGCGTCTATAGACACAGACAGTGTGACTTAGCTCTGCCCCCTGCTGCCTATACAGGATTTGATTGACAGCAGCAAGAGCCAATGGCTCCTGCTGCTATAAAGCTGCCCTTTGAGGAGGGGCAGAGCAGAGAGAGCCATTGCTCTTGAGCATAGGTTGGATCAAGATTACACTCAGGTAAGTATAACAAGAGGGCTGTTAGAATCACTTTAACATGAAGATTGATATATTTAAAGGCTAATTCCACCCTAATCAAAATTACCTGTACTCTCTTATTTTTGTTAAAAGTACCACCAGGGTTTTCACATTTATATTTATATTTACCATATAAATGGGCCAACCATGAGACACAGACTGCAGGGGGGAACAGGGACAAGAGCCTCCTAAAGTAGGGTTTAAGGGCACCCAAGGTACTTTGGAAAAGCGGTTCTCAACCTTACTGAGGCCAGAGCCCAGCAAATTCTTCCATGCCTCAATATTAAATAAAATAAGTTTCTACACGTACAATATGGGGTTACAATTCTGGAAGGATCTGGATGGAGCTGAGTTTAACTGTAGTAAATGGAGGTTGAGGAGGGAGTTAGGGGACGCTGCAGTGGACTTGGTGGATCTGTAAGGGATGAGGTTACTAGAGGGAATTAGGGGCAACTGTTTGGGATGTGTGTCTGGAGGGGGTTTGGGACTTTGTAGGAGCACTGTGGAAAACTTCAGGGCACTGCGGGTGTGGGGGGGGGGACACAGTTAAAAGTTTAAGGAATCATAGGGCGGCTGTACACTCTGCAGCAAACTAGGATGCGCTGTGGGAGGTTGGGCAGCCCTGTTGGGGCTGAAGCCTCTCAAGGGGCCTGGGGGCACTGTGAGAGGTTTAGAGGCCCTTTGTCCCACTATGGGAGGCTGGGTGGTATTATGATAACTGGGCAACACTGTGGCAGGTTAGAGGATTTGCAGCTGGCTTGAGGCCCAAAAGGAGGGAGACTGCGGCCTGGCAATGGGCCATGGTCTGGTGGTTGAGAACCACTGTCTTAGAAGATGTGAAGATACTGGTATGGGCCTGTACTAAAATTCTGTTGCCATTTCACACAGGACAAGTCAGTACAGAGTTCCTTTAACCAATAAACCACATGCACAACTAACACCTTATTGACTCCAATAACAAAGCATAGTAATTTGTAACCCCATAACTCATTATTTTAGCAAATGTGAGCTCTCTGAGAACCATGTAACACTTAGAAGGCAAGTCACAGAAACAAGGGAATGAAGCAAGGTGTAATCACATTCAGAAAACGTGTCTTCAAAAATGTAATTGCTGCTGACATAGTTAATGTAAACCCAATCACTGAAATTTCATATAATCTTTAACATGTAAATGTAATTTCAAAAGTAATTTTCAATCATTTTACATCTGCAGCTTCCAAAATATTAAAGCTAAACTCCATAAATTATGTGTTTTGCATACTTACACTGGTCCAGCTTGGCAAGTATACATTACTCATACCCTGCTGGGCAATCTGGACCACTGGGGAATCTGAAAATCACTGTAGAAGCTTGCACTACTACAGTGATAGGCACAAACTTCCGAGTCCTGCTGGGATTTTGTGTGAGTGGCTTCCTCTCCACATACTGACCACAGGGGGTTGCTTGCTTAGCTTTTTCTAATATTACAAGACATTCTTTGATTGGATAAGGTAGCTTGGAGGGACTGCAATGTCACAATCTCCTTGTCAAATCAGAAAACTTGTATTCACTAAAAAAAATATAAGGTAGTCTATGAATGGTGGCAGTGCCAAGCAAGTGACTCCTTTGTGGTCAGTGTGCATTGGGGAAGCCAAACAGCACAGGACCCAGATCATTGCTATCACTGCAGTAGTGCTGACTACTACAGGGATTGTCAGCTTTATTAATGAACCCTAGGTATGAGACATGCATGTGCCAAGCATGACCAACTTAAAGTGGTTTGTTCTAAAGACAGAAGTTTTTTTTGCCTTAATCCATTGTATGCATTAAGGCAAAAAACCTTCTGGGTGCAGCCCCCCCCCCCCTTATACTTGCCTGAGCCCTATCTCAAACCAGTGATGTGCATGAGAGCAACAGCTCTTCCAGGTCTCCCTCTCCTCATTGGCTCACACAGCAGTAGGAGCCATTGGCTCCTGCTGTTTTCAATCAGAGCCAGTGAACCAATGAGGAGAGAGTGGGGGTGGAGCCAAGCTGTGCTGTGTGTGTGAATGGACAATTTCCATTCACAGGTGCACAGCGTGGGAGCGAGCCTGCTTGAGTGCCCCCCTAGCAAGAGGCTTGCTATTGGGGACACTTAGTAGGGGGGAGCAGCCAGGACTTGTTTGCCACTTGTGCTATTATTTTTTTTAATTATAACTAGAGTTGAGCGAACACCTGGAAGTTCGGGTTCTGCTGGTCCGTCCGAACTTCGGGACAAAGTCCGGGTCCGGGTCCGGACGGAACCCGAACGATCGCACGGACAACGAACCCCATTGAAATCAATGGGGACCCGAACTTTTAGGCACAAAAATGGCTGTAGGAAAGTCCTGGAAAGCCCCAGAGGGCTGCAAAAGGAAGTAAAATGGGGGTAAGGGTAGGGCAAGTGCCCTACAAAAAAATGGGGACAGGGAAATAACTGTAAATATTTTTAAAAAAATAAAAACATAAAAAAAGCAAAAATGGAGGTGAATGTGGATCATCTTCAAACTGTGTCTGAAAAGTATTAATTAACGGTAGAAGCCATATAACTGTTCTAAAATCATCTTCAAACTAGGGCAAGTGCCCTACAAATAAATGGGGATAGGGAAAATAAATTAAAATCAAGTAAAATAACAGGAAGGGGGGT